>KV875103.1:600000-1011109 GCA_001879275.1 Coniochaeta ligniaria NRRL 30616
TATTAGGACACTGCGAACGCTGTATCATGTCACTCCGTTGCTGTTTTCCCTACCCAGATATACACCAAGACACACACATACCGCTGACATACCTTATCTGGTTGACATATACTCGTCGCAGCCATGAGTAGCTGGTCTCGGATACGTCAGTTCTCATTGAGACGGCAGAGCAAGTCTCAGGACGTTCAACCTCCAAACACAGCAGAGGAACGACCTGAATCGCCACCGGTACCTGAAACGCAGACTGTTCTTTTACTGCATGGAGCAAAGCAACAGTACAAACTCACCGAAGGCCATCCGGTTCCTAAGGCCGAGACCGAGCACGAACTTCTCGTGAAGGTGCAAGTCATTGGACTGAATCCGATTGACTGGAAAGCACCGTGAGTCCTAACCCTCTCACCGTTCATGTCTCTGATCATCTTACTGACCAAGATGCCAGAGACTTCAACTTCGGCATTCCTGAGCTTCCATACGTTTCAGGAAGGGAGTTTGCTGGAGAGATAGTCAAACTACCGGCCAAGTCAGGAAGACTAAAGTCTGGAGACAGGGTCACCGTCATCTCGACAGACTACCGAGACCTGCGGAAGGCGGCGTACCAGCAGTATGCCGTTGCGTTTGACTATAACGTAGTCAAGCTGCCTGCCCAAATCTCCCTGCAAGAGGGAGCAACACTTGGTGTTGCCTTTGTCGCTGCGGTGCTTGCTTTGGGCGTCTCAATGGGCGTCGACTTCTCGCATGTTCTTGATGGTCCGGATTTGCTGAAGAGTCTGCGGAGCATTGACCCGGAGGTCCTGCCAGCAGACATTCGTGGTGAATGTCTCAACGGCATCCAGGACCATGAGAGAGCAAAGTCAGGTGACTGGCTCGCGATATGGGGCGGCTCAGCGACATCCGCAAACTTGACCGTCCAGCTCGCTCGTCTGGCGGGTCTGAAAGTCATCGCCATAGTGGACAAGGCAAAGCATGGCCTCAGACTCTCCAATCACAAGGTCCTCCGCCCAGACCTGCTAGTCGACAGCCACGACCCCAATAGGGCCGTCGACATCATCCGCGCCAACACACACGGGAAGGTGCGCTTTGGTATCGACACGAGGGGACGAGACACTGCTGCTCATTTGCTCCGGACGTTGACTCCGGACAACTTGGCCTCCACGTCGGCAGCGGACGGATCACCGCCATCGCCCCCGGCTACCCCGCAGAGCACGACGTTGCTCTCGGCACACTTGATTGGGCTGACTGGTCTTCCGAAGGGGGCGCCACCAGAGGGGGCGTTGTTTCACACCGTTCCTATCAAGCTGTTTCACGAGGTACCAGAGATTGGCTTATCGCTGGTGACTTGGCTGGAGAGACTGTTGGAACAGGATTTAGTGGTTCCGCCCGAGATCCTCGATGTCGAAACTGGATTCGAGAGTGTGAATGGCGCGCTGGATAGGATGAGGAAGGGGGAAATCAGTGGTGGCAAGCTAGTTGTTCAAGTTGCTTGACGGGCGTGGGCAGATGCCAATACAGGGACAGTGAGAGACCACATAGACAATATATTCATATATACTTTGTTGTGTCATCTACGATTAGTGAAATCAAGAATAACAGGTGATGCTTCTAAAATGTCAGAACTGTCTCGCTGGAAGAGGCACAAGTACTCATAGGTCTAGACTACACTATTGTACGGCTCGGGCCTAGAATCTTGATCTCATTGATATCTTTGCACTACGGGCAATAATGTAGAGAACCATGGATAAGCAGGGTATGCGGAGTTCCTTTGCATGTCACAGATGAAGACCGCTATTTATCTCTGTTTAATCTTTTCTTCAAAGCATGCAAGTTATCCAAAGGTCAAGCGTTTGTCTACTGCACCTCTACGCCTCCTTTGGGTTGACGTGGTCCACCTCTTCACCAGACGTTGTCTCCCTTGACTGAGCAAGCTGAGCCGATTTCGTGACCTGCCCTTCCTCCAGCTGCTTTCCCTCAGCGCCAAAATGCCGAAGAACCAGCCACGCTGGGAAGATGGACACAGCCCACAAGGCAAAGTTGAGATAGACACCGCCAACCTGGCCGAACACCGTCAATGACCCGAGGCCGTAGCTAAGAGCTTGCCATGCAGACTCGGTACCACGAAGCAGTGCTGCGTAGCGGATGACGTCCGGCTCGTCTTCAGCCAAGTTGTGGATGATGAAATACCTGTGAATGTTAGTCTTGTCTCATTGCAGCAGGCGTGTGAGTTTTACAGAAACAGGTAGTTGATCTGGAAGCCTATAACGAGGAAAAGGAAGACGCCAAACGCTGAGCCGAAATGGTCGCTAGACCAGTCGTATGTCGGCAGCGTGTTTCTAAATCTGGAGACTAGTACCGTCGCCCAGATCCACCAGCCGCCCTGGAGAGTCGCAATGGCCCAAAAGGATGATCGTGCGCGCGTCTTCAGTGGGACCTTTGTCCGGTCGAGCCACGCTCCAAGCAAATTGCCAGAGATGACGGCCACGATACCCGAAAGGAAGGAGCCGAGAGCTCGTGCTCTTACTGAGAACCACACTACAGGTCGTGTTAGTGCAAGCCTGCCTATTAGCATGTTCTCTGCATGGACTTACACGACAAGTATGTGAAGAACACAGCCTCTGCGAACACTGCCTGCCCGATGAAGAGCACAATCAACAGGAACTTCTTGCCAAAGAATAGCCGCGTGGTAGTCTTGATCTCATGCCACGGATGCTGCGTGATACTCAAGTCAACCTTCTTCCCGTCCCTTCGTTGCACCTTCTCAGGCTTGTTCAGCAGCAACGCAACGAACGGCCCGGATGCTTGAAGACCGATGAAGACGAGGAAGACAGTGTAGGACACTTTTCCGGCCTCGTTATTGTCCGCGTTGAGACCGAGGTTGATGGCTCCTCCCAAGATCTGGCCGCTGAGACGGTACGTCAACCAGTATCCCAGCGCCTTGCCGCGGTTCCACGGTTCGGGGTACGCTATTGCTATGGCTGCCTCAGCACTCCAGAAAACGCCTGCTGAGATACCGCACAGCGCGGCGCCGAGGAGAGTCAGCCATTCGATGCCGAAGCGGTTGTTGGTGTAGAGGCCGGCTGCGTAGGGGGCGTAGCCGATGGTTCCGAACATCAAGGCGCCCTTAATACCAATGTAGTGTACCAGAACACTGGAGAAGTAGCATGACACCACCATCAAACAGAACGTCAGGGCGTTGGCGGCGTTGACAAGGTGAGGTGAGGCAGCACCTCCGGCTCCTAGAGAGTTCATGGCCCCCCAGATGCCGGGGGCAGCGAGGTTGCATAGCCCTAGGATTGTGATGTTGTAGAACGTTGATCTATACCATTTTACTGCCGAGACGTGTTAGTGTTGGTCTTCCTTTCCTGATCTCACGTCTTGTGTCTCAATGCACGTACCTGGATGCTGTTGATCCTTCGGCGGCTCGAACTCGCTCTCCGTATGCCGGGAAACTGCAACTTTAGAGATACCCTCCATGGTGTAGCAGAGGCTCTAGTTCTAACCCTTCGATGTGACTTCTTCCTGCTGTTCGACTATAGTTGATGTCGTGAGTTGGAGACTTTACCTTGGGCAGTAGTGTCCGTACCACTGCTTTATGACACTCCGCGCGCGTACTGTGTACATGAAGTCCTCGTGCAAATTCTTCAACCTGTAGACGTAGGAGGCTTGACCGTTACATCGGCAGCCATCACGGCATCCAACGGCCTATCCAGTTCCACGGGTCCACCGTTGCAATGACACCCCCGGCGAGCACGCAATTCTCTGCATACCTAAACAAACCCCCCACGCTTTGACGCCATAACCCCAGCACCCATTACAGTGACACTGTCTTATTCATTCGATGGACCTTAGTCAAATGCGAACTGCATGTTCTCGGCGCTCGAGATCCACCTGTCATGTAACTACCGAGGCGTAAGCTGGAGTACCACGCCGAACAATACCCGAGGACAGATCTGCAGATCTAATGTTAGGGAGGTACCGAGCGGCACTAGCGAATTGTGTATTGTATGGGGATTTTCATGTTGACATGCAGGGATATCATAACGACATCTTCCCCAGATCAATTCTCGGCCTATCACTCAAGAACGAGCATCGGAGATCTCCTCCCATCAGATTTAAGTTCTACTCTAGTCCTAACACAACCTAGTCACAACGGCAAATCTCACGGCAGACTCCACCACGACTCATGGTAATCTCTCAAATCCACCTTCTCCGGCACCTGCAGATAAGACGTCATGTCCGACTCCGGATCGGCCTCCTTGCGCGTCCACCCGTTGCCAAAGTACCAGTGGAACCGGTTCCCGGTGTCGGACAGGTACTCGTACTCCCAGTCCTCCCACCGCGGCTCCCGTCTGACGGCCGTGACGTGTCCGGCGCTACCCGGCCAGATGCCGTGGATCCTGCCACCGGGGCGGCCGCCGTTGTACCACGAGCTGCAGTTGTCCGACAGCACTGTCTTGGCGAAGAAGGCGTCGGCGTACTCGACGAAGTCGTCTGCTGCTTTCTGGCTCGGGGTGATGCTCTTGATCCCCTCGCGGGAGGCCTTGCGGAGGAGCTTGGCGAAGTAGGTTAGTTGGACTTCCACGCTGTGCGGGACGGTGCCTGACGGTCCTGTGCCGTGGGGACCGTGGACGAAGAGGAGGTTGGGAAAGCCCGGGGTGGCGAGACCGAGGTAGGTGTACGGATAGCCGTGTTTGCCTCCCGGCCGCCAGGTTGTTGCGAGGTCCTGGCCGTTGGCGCGGATAGGGAACGGTGGGACCATGTCCACGTTCGCGCCTGTGGCGCAGAAGATGGCGTCCACTTCACGGTGCTTGCCGTCGGTGGTCTCGATGCCCGTTTCGGTGAAGCGCTTGATGGGCGTCCGGATGTAGTCCACGTTGTCTTCGGTGATGGCTTCCAGATATCCCGGACCAGGGGTAAGCCGCCTGCAGTTGGGCGAGAAGTCTGGAACAATATCCTCCAGCAGCTCTGGCTTCTTCGCGAGCCGTTTCCGCATTATTTTTGTGAAATTATCGCGCAGTGCTTGGTTGTCTGGGTGGTCCTTGAAGAACGTCGCAAATCTCCTCCAGTACTTGTTTTCCAGTTCCTTCCGGAACTTGAGATACACCTCCGGATCTTCGAACGACTTCTTCTGCTCATCCGAGATGGGCTGTGGCTCCAGTGTCCGTTCGTCGCCCGCCCAGGATGCGGCGATCCACGTCCTGTTGCGCGCATAGTGGTCGAGATGCGCGACAACGGGTTGCAGGTTTGCCACTAGCTGGATGCCACTGGCTCCGTTTCCGATAACAGCAACCTTCTTGCCTGCCGGATCGAAGGTCGGATCCCAATGCGATGCATGACGGAGCAGGCCCTTGTACTCTGAGATACCCGGGTAATCTGGCAGTCTCCAAGCATTGAACCGACCAAGTGCGGTAAGAACAAACTCCGCCTCTTCCACCCGGAGCTCGCCTGAAGCCACGTCGCGTATGCTGAGACGCCACACACTTTTACTCTCATCCCAGTCCGTGGCCTCTACGTTCTGACCGAGCTTGGTATACTGATAGACGTCGTACTTGCGAGCTTGTCCTTGCCAGTAGTCCCTGATCTCAGCACCGGGCGCGAACTGGTCAGACCAGTCTAGCTTCGGTGAGAAGGTGGATTGGTAGACATGAGAAGGGATATCACAGCGAACTCCTGGATACACATTCTCCAGCCACGTACCGCTCTGTGAATGTGTCAGTCTTCAGGGAGAGGACCCAACCTGTGAGAGTGGATCGACTTACAACGTCGTGGTTCTTCTCGTATATAGTCAGCTTGATACCAGGAACCTTGATAGGTAAGAGGATTCCGGCAAGGATGCCTGAAAGGCCGCCCCCTATGACGGCGACCCTGAGAGGTCGCGGCTCGTCTATGAAGCGGTCCAGGAGCTCCAGCCGGGACTTTGGATATGGCACGGCTGGAGCAGTACCATTCAGGAGGTCCGGTGATTCCTTCTTTACGGTATCTGGTGCAAAGCCATTGGCCGACGGCACATCATCGTCACGAATGGGGACCACTGTGGACGGTGGTTGCTCCTTGGCCTCAGTGAGCCTAGGAATCCCAATATCGTGAGATGCAATATCTCCGTTCGTAGCTGCCGCCATGTCTTGAAGCTGGGATGTGGCCTAGCGTAGGCGTTGTGAGAGTCAGGTCTACCGTTGTAGAGCCTAGCAGCCCTAGAACACAGTTAAGAGCTCGATATTATGAGTTTCTAGTTGCTCACTCTATTGACAAAGTCCTTCGATGTTATCCACGGTTAGTCGTTCCATCTTGACTCCGCTTCTAGACGTTTCATGTCCGGTGGCGCAAAGGTACTGGATCCTGCCGTGACACTAACGAGCACGTCAGCGATACGCTTCGTGACACCACCAGTGCGACTGTGCAATCGAGTTAAAAAGCCCGACCGGGCCCCGCCGAAGATAGCCGAAGACGGAGAATGGTGGGTGAGGAATCGGATCCCGTAACACTTGCCGTAAATCCCCGCGTAAATCTTACATTTCTCCTCGCTTTGGCTGCTTGCCGCTGGAGTGTATCCGCATATCAATGTCGCCATCTTTCAATGTGGGTCACGAAAACAACGACATGTTGACACCCCTGAATATACGGCTCAGGGTTAGGGTTGTTTGTCTCAGAGGACATGACATGCCCAGCGAGGTGGTGTCAGCGGGAGGGATTTCATGCAAGGCGACCCAATCTTACGGTGCAAATTTGACTTGAGTATATACTTCTCTGTTGAGACATGCATGTTCTGCACGGGACAGTTAAATGACAGCCAGAGCCATACACTCTAGCTCTAGTGTGCTCTTCAAAGCTCTCGAGTCTCGACACAGTCACTCTAGACGTCATCTTCCACGCACTTTTCTGGTCGTGGCCTCTGTATAAAGGATGACCAAGGCAGGCAGCAAGAAGTGGTACCAGCTGCAGTGGTTCAGACCGGCAGACACACACGCGGAGCGGAAGTTGATCCTGAAGTTGGATCTACTCATCGTTCCCTACGCCTTCCTCTCATACTGGACCAAATACATCGACCAATCCAACCTCAGTGAGTGCAACTCTCTTGAACAGCATGCTTGCGTGGATGGATACTAACAACAACTGCCAATAGACAATGCATACGTTGCCGGCCTCAAAGAGGACCTCGGGTTCAATGGCAACCAACTCGTCCAACTGCAGACATTCTACATCGTGGGAGCCGTAGTTGGCCAGATACCCTTCTTGTTCCTATTCACATATATCCCCATGTACTGGATCGTACCCTTTCTCGATGTAGCTTGGGGCATCTTCACACTTCTTCAATACCGGGTGCACACCTTTGCTGAGCTGGCCGCGTACCGCTTTCTAGTCGGCTGGTTCGAAGCCGCCTTCTTTCCGGCCATGCACTACATCTTCGGAGCATGGTACCGAGGCGATGAGATTGCACGTCGCGGCGGGGTGTTTTATGTCGGGCTCACATTGGGTACGCTCACTGCTGGACTAATCCAGGCCGGAGCCTCCTCACGATTGGACGGCGTCAATGGCCTTGAGGGATGGAGATGGATGTACATCATTTGTTCTATCATCACCATTCCGATTGGTATCTTGGGGTATCTCGTCCTCCCAGGCACACCCGAGAGGCCTAACAGGTTGTTCCTGAAGCAGCACGACATCGACCTCAGCGTCCAGCGACTTAAGCGAGATGGTCATGCCACGTCGGGCAAATTTAGCTTCACCACACTCAAAACAATCTTCAGAAAATGGCAATTCTGGGCTCTCCTCCTCCTCGACATCTTCTTCTGGAACGGCAGCATCAACACCTCCACCGGTGGCTATCTACTCTGGCTCAAGAGTCTCAACCGATACACACCAGCACGGCTCAACAATCTCGGCGCAATCTCCCCTGCCCTAGGCATCTTGTACACACTTTTCATATGCTTCGCGTCAGACCTCGTCCTCGGTCCGGCATGGGCCATCACCGTCGCACACACGTGGAACATTATCGGCTTGATCATCCTGGTCATATGGAACGTCCCCGAGTCGGCGCTTTGGTTTTCCTTTATGACGACATACTCGGCAGTGGCCATGTCGAGCGTGCTGTACGGATGGGTCAACAGCCAGCTTAAAGCGTCGCCTGCGGAGCGGTCTTTTACTCTGGTACTTATCAACGCCATTTCCCAGTCGACTACGGCCTGGACACCCTTGCTTGTATTTCCGACGGTCGAGGCACCGAGATTCAAGAAGGGTTATTCTTTCGTGCTGGCAAATGCTGTCTGCCTGATTATCACGGCTCATATCATACGGATCTACCTGAAGCGATCTGAGTAAGTGACTAATGCGTATGAACTTATTGTTTGCCTTGTCCCCGCTGACATTTGATCAGGTCTCTCGACGATGAAACAGAGTCGACCAGTGACGGCACGGGAGCAGTCTCCGAGGATGTTGCCGTCGAGAAGGGCACTCCTGTTAGTGAGAAGGTCGTGGGTACGGGTGTTCCTGTGATCTAATACGCACTAAAGATATACTCATGGTTAAGAAGACGCGCTGCACAACTTGGAAGTGGACTAGACTTGTATATAGGTGTCCGTCTTTAAGACTAGAACTACGTTAACCTAGTAGTACTACTACTTGTGCTTTCTTATTATATGTGACTATAAATCATAACTCGTCTTATAAGCTTAGTTTGCCTTAGCAATGTGAGCTACTCAGGGGCTTTTCCTTCGTCAACCTAATGAAAGGTACGTCGTAGCTACTCTAACTCTTACGGGATTAAGCTACTACTGCTAGCTAGCTCTATTAGTTGAGGCACCACAGTTCAACAGTCTCCTATTATCGGGTTTGCAGAACCACGTGCTTGCTACAGAAGAGGATCTCTATGCTACCTGCCTATTCAGATGTTGTCAGCATTCTTATCAGTTGCATGAGACGAAGGTGGGTAAGACGAGTCACAACATCTGCCAAGCAATTGCGACATGCGAGATGTGGGCATCTCGCCGAATCACGGTGATTGCAGTTTCTCATATCTATCGATACCCCGCCATCCAGGTCCCTCGCATGGTAAGACGCAATTGCCCGATTGCGGGGATGGATGGCGTCTGTCCGAAGACGGCCACTGCTTCGCTAGAGCGTATTATGGTCTACCATAACCAAGTTATTGTTGTCATGAGTGCGATGACTAGTATACAAGGCAACCAGTAGTGCAATGCAGAACCTCTATCTGGAAAAATAACCAGAATATTGTCCGCCTGTCTGACCTGATTATCCGCACCACGTAGCTGATAGGAAAGACAAAGCCATGGCAGAGACACACGAGACTACCATTCCCATCCAGGCCAAAGGCGAACATGACCTCGGCAACGGCAAGAAGCACATCCTTCTTAATGCGTTTGACATGTCCACAATTGGACATCTGTCACCTGGTCAGTGGAAGGTAAGATATGAACAACTGGCTGCTTGCCCGTGTCCAGACGACTGATCTGATGCACAGAACCCCGTAGATAAGTCTACGACGAAGAGGGACCTAGAGTACTGGATAGAACTCGCCAAACTGCTTGAGAGGGGTGGAATCAATGCACTGTTCCTCGCTGACACATTCGGCGGCTATGACACGTACCAGGGAAAGTTGGATGAATGCATCCGGCGAGCGGCTCAGTGGCCTGTCACCGACCCGAGCATTCCCATAACTGCAATGGCTGCAGTGACCAAGAATCTAGCGTTCGGCATCACGGCCTCGACGTCGTTTGAAGCCCCCTTTGTCCTCGCAAAACGCTTCTCTACACTTGACCACTTCACCAAGGGGCGCATTGGCTGGAACATCGTTACCTCATGGAAGAAAGCAGCGTACAAGGCAATCGGGCTGGACAATCCCATCGAGCACGACGAGCGGTATCGTCAAGCAGACGAGTTTCTCCGAGTCTTATACAAGTGAGTGGTCACCCATCAGAGTGATATGTTCCTTATCGCCAGTGCACATACTGACGCGAGGTATAGGCTGTGGGAAGGCTCCTGGGCAGACGACGTCATCCAACCCGACCCCGAGAACGACACCTACATGGACCCGGACAAGATCCGCACCATACACCACAAAGGCAAATACTTCTCCCTCGACACGAAACACATCGTCGATCCCTCGCCGCAGCGAACGCCCTTCCTCTTTCAGGCGGGCACATCTGCCGCCGGGTCCTCCTTCGCAGCAACCCACGCCGAAGCGATCTTCGTCTCCTCGCACTCGCCCAAGGTCTTACGGCCAAAGGTGGAAAACATCCGCAAGCTGGCGGCCGAGCAGGGGCGCGATCCCAGGTCCATCAAGTTCTTCGCCACGTTTACACCCATCATCGGCAAGACGGACGAGGAGGCTCAAGAGAAGTATGAGGAGCTGAAGAAGTACGCTTCGACTATTGGTGGGCTGGTGTTGTTCAGCGGCTGGACGGGCATCGACATCTCTACCATCCCGCTCGATGACGAGATTACGGCGGCAAACTCTACGGAAATCCACAAGGTCACCAGTATCCTCGACGCATTCACCACGACCTCCAAAGAGATCCCCAAGTGGACGCCCCGCGTCGTGGCCGAGCGCGCTTCTATCGGTGGTCTGGGGCCGGTCTCGATCGGTAGCCCGCAGACTGTGGCTGATGAACTAGAGTGGTGGATCAAGGAGGCTGATATTGATGGGTTCAACATCTCGTATGTGACGACGCCGGGGACGTTTGAGGATGTAGTTGACCTGTTGGTTCCGGAGCTGAGACGCAGGGGTCTCTATCCTGAGCCGTTGGAGGAAAAGCTTACGGCGAGGGAGAAAGTGTATGGGAAGGGACAGAAGGGGTTGAGGAATGATCATATTGGGAGCAAATATAAGTATGATGTGTATGTAGAGGAACCAGACTACGAGGAGCCGACTAAGGGCAGTGAGACTGGCAAGGTAGATGCATAGGGGGAATGCTAAATAAGTATAGCAGTTCAACAAGGCTCATCCTATATTCGACTGACCTGTCATGACTGAACTTAACCCGAGATACCCGGTCAACAGGTACTCGCAGCTAAAAACAAGTTTTCTCTTTTGGAGACCCCTAGGGTATGTGAAACCAGAAGCTGTAGGACTCAAAGCACCATGGTTGAACAGAATCCAAGGATGAGCCCAAGAGTATAATGGGAGTCACAGACGAAACACAACCTCACTGATATCCCAACGTAGTTAGTCAAAGTCGCTGCTTTCCTTAGGCCTAGCTCAGGCTACTTACCTGCTCGCTCTCCTAAGCATTGACTTCGGATATATACCTATTAGCATTAAGAAGGAGGCGGGGAGCATTTTTGGAAGACTTAAAACGAGGGTCGGGCATAGATACAATACTACTTTTCAAGATAGACTTTACGAAAGCAGTACTTTTTCTTCTTTTAATAATTATAAACCTTATACGAATTAATATAAGTTTTTTTTTTTTTAAAAAAAAATAAGTTATCGTTTATAAAATACTATTCGCTTAGAGAATTAATATCTTTGAATAACCTTTACGCTTCATTCTTTACTAATTAGACGATATCGAAGTATATTAGAGATACTCTAACTTTGTTAAATAACGAAAATGAGGCACACGTGTGGGTGACGACGACCTAGCTATCCACACACCAATGTCCCCTTGAGTCTCGCCGCTCAACTGCTGCTTCCGGCTTTGACTTTCTCGTGTCCTCCTCATGGATGGGCTTTGCTAGCCCCGGCTAGTGAGTCGTGACAACACGTGGTTGTTTGAGACACTCTCATTGCTGGTTTTGCCGAAGACGAGTGAGACATTTTCCGTGGGCCTTGGCACGTGAAGTATAGCTGATCTGCATTCCGAACTTCCCAAACTGCGAAGTGCACTTCATGATCCTCGTATCCGCAAGGTAATCACTTCTAAAAAGGATCACCTCCTCCAACCGCCGTCGTAACAGACCGCTTCCGTACAACACCCAACCAGGGTAAAGAAGGCCCCGGTTTTGGGAATACGGAGTAAAAACAACAGTATTCTCCTCGGCAAGCTTTAACTAGTACTGTGCTTACTGTACAGTCTCCGTAATACAGCCCATATACACCCGGCAACTCTCGGTTCTCCGGGTAACCAAAACGTGTTGGACCGTATGAGAGCCCAACCCCGTCAGGTCAACGAGACGGACTGCAGTCCATGGGACGGAGATTGCTCCCAGCGGAAAGTCCAAAGTATAACCGCGTTGAGTAAGTCGCCTTAACTCTGGACCTCGGCTAGCACAGCGAGCTGAACAATGGACCCTTAAGGGTAGTAGCTTTGGCCGTTACGGCTTGCGGACTGGTGGCGTTCTGGGCGCGCACGACCCTCGAGTTAAACCAAAACATGGCTGAAGCCCTGACCGATGACAACTTCCGTTAGCCTGGAATCTGACTCGACTGGCTGCGTGGGGACAGCAACGGAACCACCGGAAGGGGGATCCGGGCTAGTCGACTTGGGTAAGACAGCTCTAACCGTGTGATAGGTAACGGTATCCGTCAATGCCTAGGACATCTTTTTTTTGGGACTGCGTCGCAGCCGTCACCCCAGCCTAGGACACCAGTCTCCCAAGAATGCTGGCAATCAACCAGAGCGTGTGCTGGGCATTGCCGGTTGATCTAGATCATGATAAACACAGGGGTTAACCCAGCAGCCCTGAGATGGGCTAGTTGGACGTGGTCTTCCAGAAAGCTCGCCATGGGAAAGACGAGAGCAGAAGAAGGAGACATTGAGAGCATTCTTGAGAGTTTATTTGGCGGTAAAGCTTGTCGTCTATCCGGATTGCGTTAACCTCGCACGGAGTTCATCACGATTCACGACAACACATGATCTGATGTACCTGATGTGTCACTTGTCACCGGCCTCATCTCACTTCCGTGGTTGCTACTGGCTCCCCAAGGATCTCCACGCCAAGGGGCTCTCTTTTGGAAGACTTTAGAGTTTCAAGAATGTAGACGCTTTGGGATACGTGAGAACCGATCCATCGACAGAGGGGCGTTGTGTCATCTCTTGTCAGAGGGCAGGAGAGAAGACGGAGGCGAATGTTATGCAAACAGACGGGCTTACTACAGCAATAAAGTGTGATCCTGGCCCCGAAGGGAATCTCGCTCGGTGGTCTTTCGAGTTTCATCGAAAATTCGGCCACGTATCCCCTCCGTTCCAGTTTCTTCACTGTTTCGCCCAACCGGAACCATGAGGCTCACAACGGCGCTCCTAGCGGGAGTCATCCTTGAAGGATGCGGCCTGATACGGTTGCACACGACGGCGGAGACGACGGCAGAGACGACGGCAGAGACGACGGCAGAGACGACGGCAGAGACGACGGCAGAGACGATAGTTACCTACCCGACGACGACTATCTACCGCACAACATACTCCATTGTCGTCCCAACCGATACGGCTAGCTACTTCAATGCTAAAGCAACTACCGTGAACGATTCTCCAGCCATGTATGTGCGACACGTTCTGTGTTCTCTGATACTAGTTCGCTGATGATTCTGTCTTATTCAGTGCACTCCTTTCTGCATATCAAGATGCCGTCATGGACGAAACCGCCGGAACGTCGGAGAGCATCCCTGCCCAGCAGGTCATTGCAGCTATAGATGTGACAATCCCGACAGGACAGACCGCCACCGGCTGTAAGCTCACCTTTCAAGTCGGCAGCACGACCGTCATTTCAGGAACATTCACCCCAAGCAGCGGCACTATACACTTGACTTCGGCCAGCTTCTCCGTATCAGGACAGCCAGGCATTACCGTGCTTGAGGTCTGTACATCCAAAGCTATGACGATGCTTGTTTATAACATGGTTCTACTGGCCGACCCTGAAGTCGTCACACTGAGCCCGACGCTGTCACCAACTCCCAGCTCGTCGTCCAGCGTTTTCAGCAGCACAGAAGAGTCCACCACGGAGACAACAGAGTCTTCTACCACGAGTACCGAGTCGAGTTTTACCCCTACGTCTACAAGTCCGGGCACCACGTCGCCTTCTGGTATTGGAACCTGGACGACCGAGGAGACTACTTCCACGTCCACACCTATAGTCACACCTCCAACAGTCGTCACGACCCCTACCACACCGACCGTGACGAGTCCTCCGGTAACAACACCAACCTCCAGCCCCGTGACCACGCCTGTTTCGATCACAACCGTTCCGCCAACAACGACCTATGACTCTACCACTTCGATCGACCTTGCGTCTGCAACTCTTACAAGTGCTTCCATGACCGTAACCGATGGCACCACGGCTGTGTAAGTCGAAGCAAACGATTATGAGAGGCAGCAAACTGCTAACACTTGGGATATAGCGTCCTGACCCCTGGCCCAACTGGCAGCGCTGAAATGTCTTTCTGGATTCCGTTTTCGAACGACACCGCCGGAGATACGGTTGCTCTGTCCATAGACCTCACGCCAGAAAGCTCGCCTGTGAAGGTGAAACGGGCACCCACAGCTTGCGAGTTGACCATCACCATGAATGGGACAACGGTATACGAGGCACCGGTCCTATATGACACCCCGCCCAGTACAGTTGTGACAGACAGCGTTCCATTGGGCGGAGGTCTTACTTTGATCATTCAGGAGACGTGCTCCGGCACTATGATCCCTCTTACGGTCTCGCACCTTATGCTTTTAGTCACAGTACCGAACGTTGTCCCGTCTTCTAGCCCCGGAACTGATACCGGAACCGAAACTGGAACCGGAACTGGAACCGGAATACTCACAGTCTCATCAGGCACATCATCCCCTATTACGATTGGAATATCGACTCTGCCCCCGACCAACTCCAACACCCAAACAATAGGGATATCAACACCTGGGTCCAAATCCACAACGAGCGGCGGGACTCTATCATCGTCGACCCCAATCAATCCAGGTTCCTCATCCCCCACCGGCTCAGGCACGGGAACTCTTCAGACCGGTACTTCCACAAGTGCTCCCCCTTCAAGCACCTCGACCGCATCTGGATCCGGGTTCCCCTCGCCCATCGGACCCTTCGCTTTCTTCGGCTGTGTCGGTTCCATCGACAACTACCCGACTTTCAGCCTCGTGGCTTCCAGCTCGGAAATGACTATCGAGACTTGCACATCGGCCTGTACGGGGAGTCTGTACAGCGGTGTGTACGACACGTATGTATTTACCGATATCCACACTCCCCAATCCCTGTCCTCGCGAGTGAAGCTGACAGTTCCCCAGGGACTGCTACTGCGGAGACGAAATCGACTCCGTCGACACCGCCATTGTGGCGCGCGACCGATGCAGCATCCACTGCCCCGGAGACCAAAGCGAATTCTGCGGCGGGTTGCGGGATGTCTTGCCCCTGCGCCGGCAGGTCGCCATCCCGAACACCATCTATCTCACCGTTTACGTCTACACCGGGTCCCTTTCAGGTTCCGGGGCCGTCAGCACGACCACGGCGGTGCTCACGGCCAACGTGACGGAAACCCTCCTCGTCACCTCCACCCACACCGTCCTCGGCTCCGTCACCGTCGACGTATCCGCCTCGACAGTCGTCTACTGCCCGCTCTGCGCCCGACCTACGGGTCCTGTGTGTGTCAACGGGTACTGCGCCGGCACCTACATTTTCGAGGTCGTCACCTGGAGCGCGATGCTCCAAGGCACGGTCTTTGTGCGGGAGTCGTGCAGTTGTCCCGGCGGCTGGGCCTACCAGCCTGCGACCTGCCAGGACGCGTCATGTGGGGGACAGACTCTGTACAAGCCGGTGCCGTGTACTAGCAGTGGAGGGAACAGCCAGCCGGTCTACAGCCCGCAGTCTTGCGCGACGTGTGCGGGTGGTGTCGTCTTTACGCAGGCCGTCACTCCCGGTGGGAGCGGAACAACCGCGACGGCACCACCGAATGGCCAGGTTACAGGCAGTGGATCCGGAAGTGGCAGCGGCTCTGGAAGTGGAAGCGGCTCCGGAAGTGGCAGCGGCACTGAAAGCGGCAGCGGATCTGGAAGCGGAAGTGGGTCAGCGACTTCATCTACCGGATCTGCGCCATCGGCCGTTTCCCCATCATCTACATCGACTACCCCATCCACAACGTCCCAAGGAGCCGGCTCTTCTGGTGTTGTCGAGGCTGGTGCCAACCACCTGAATCCAGCTTTCAGCGCCGTGGCAGTCATATTCCCTGCCCTCGTCGCGATGTTCTTTGGCTAGTTTCGGGTGTAAGTGACCGAAAAGGGAAACAAGTATGGTTACTTCGACAGGGTTAGGCATTATAAGAGGGGACATACGGCGTTGGGCAGATACTGCTTACCGGAAGGTTGTTGAGCGTCCATTTGTTTTGCCACAAAATATGTCCAGGGTGGTTCACATGTGCGTGATGATAGCAAAATGCATGCACAGAACTTCAAAGTCAGGCATATCGGGGGCCCACGTGAGGCGTTTCGTGGGTGTAAATAATATGATATCTCTAAGGGTGCTCTATATGCTCCATCGATCTATGAGAAGAACACATGAGCTGTCCCTCAATTTTCGAAAGGACGACCTGGCAGGTTTGATCTAGACGATATCGAGCACTCACATAATAACCTTGTGCTTGGCACCCTTCTCAACCTCCTCGCCAAAGACGTCAATATCCCATTTCGGGTTGTCTGTAGAAGTGTATCGTTAGCATGAGAACAAATAGGGAACTACTATATAGAGGAATAGCGCCACTTACAAAGTCGCGGAATGTTGAACCGCTGCGGCTTCTCTCCCAGCTTGTTCACCTCCTTGATAGCCTCTTCGTCCAGCTCCACCTCCTGGAAGTTCTCCCGGATCCGAGATGGCGTCACAGACTTGGGGATGACGCTGTGACCGCCGATCTGGGACCACGCCAAGATGACCTGAGCGGGGGTCACCGTCTTGCCCTGGGCCTTGGACAGACGCTCCGCGATGACCTGGGTTTCCGGGACGGATACCAGGAGGGGCTGCCCCAGGGAGTTGTTGCCGAAGGCGGAGTAGGCAGTGATGTGGATGTTCTTCTTGGCGGCGTACTCCATCAGCGGCCAGTTAGGGATGCGCGGGTGACGCTCGACCTGGTTGACGGCGGGCACAACCCCTGAGTCCTTGATTATGTGCTCGAGCTGCATGACAGGTCAGCAAGGGGGGATAAGAACAGAGCAAGACATGATTTGAGTGCGAGTTGACACTTACGTGCTCAATCGAGAAGTTAGACACGCCAACGGACCTGACCTTGCTCTTGGGAAGCTGGATCATAGCTGAAAGCAATGCGCTGTCAGCGGGGTACAGTAAAATACTCTCAAGGGCATGAACCCGTACCTTTCCACGTCTCTGAGATGGAGACACTATCTTCAATATCGACTTCTGAGTCGTTGCCCGGGACCTTGGGGAATTGTTCATCGCCGGCACGGAACGCGACGGGCCAATGAATGAGATACAGCTACAGAACAGATGTTAGCAAGGATCAAGGGGCGGCGCCGACAGCTGCCAGTAACGCACATCAAGGTAATCAAGCCCCAGCTCGGCGAGTGTGTCGTCAAGGGCGGCCTCCACGTCCTCCTTGTGGTGTTTGTGGTTCCACAGCTTGGAGGTGATGAAGATGTCCTCGCGCTGGAGGCCAGGGATCTCGGCCAGGGCCTTCTTCAGTCCCTTGCCCACCTCGGCTTGGTTGTTGTAGATCTTGGCCAGGTCGAGATGGCGATATCCCACCTTCAGAGCCTCATAGACGCCATCGCCGACCTCTCCGGGACCGGCCTGCCACGTGCCGTAGCCCAGGAGGGGTATCTTGTGGCCGGTGTTGAGAGTGGCGGTCTTGCCGAACGACATGATGCAGGTTGCGCTTAGGTAGCGAGTGAGTGAGTGAGTGAGTGATTGAGAACTGCGGTTATCGAGAAGACAGTTTGTTGACTTGGAGATGTCGATGGCTTGTCTTTTTGCTGTTGTTGTTGTATATATGGGCGAAGAAGAGGGGGTTGAAGACCAATATCCCGGACATTGTGAGAGAAGGTGTCATATTGTGGACCTATTCAATGGGACTTGTCGTCTAGAACTTTCCACCAAGCGTCATCGGAGGAGCAGGTATGGATCCCCTTATGAATCCCCTGCACAGTACGAGGCTTAAGTAATCAATTGTTCAACGCTCTACATATAGAACAAAAAGGCAATAACTCATCGTGGGGAGATCCATCGTGGATCGTCCATGAATGTGTGTAATTCCCGAAATCCCGAGATAAACGTGTATTATATATACCCTATTCAAAACGGGGGCTTGCGGCATTCGCACAGAACAGTAATACGGGTACGCCGTCAGCACCATAATCAGAGCAAGCTTTAATCCTCCTGTGATCGCCGTTTGGATCTAGGTACCTAGGTAGTTTGTGTGTATTGGGGGACAGGGATATTGTCAAGGTCTGGCTAATCGAGATCGACGGGAAGTCGCGGGACTGAAGCAGACGAACAGATCAGTAAAGGCCGGCTTGCAAGCGTCCTCTCAGAACGCGGAACGTTGTGATTATATAGGTAGTCTCAGACGAAACAGGACCGTATAATAAACCTACTAGTAACGTACCTAGTTAGTCAAAGTCGCCGCTTGGCTCAGGTCTGGCTCAGGCTGTTCACCCGCTCGCTCTCCTGAGTTTCCGACTCAGCCTCGGTTACGCAGAACCGCTCAACATATCAACTTTAAGCGACTTATACTTAAAAGAAATCCATGTCTGTCTGATAGCTCTGAGACCCAAATCCGATTTATAGCTGGGAAATATATAGTATCCTCGTACCTCCCCTTTATATCCCTTCTCGCTAGTCTTTCATATCATTTCTGGATGTTATCTACGAGCAGGGGATGTTCTATACTAAATCAACTAGATGCTGCTGAGTATGTAGAAAGGCGCACGAGGCAGTGAAGTAACTCCTTATACAATGTATCTAGTTCCGTCTAGATGCCGAAAAAGAAACCTCCGCGAGTCTTGAAGGGTACGTCGACTCAAACTACCACCCGGAATTTGAATAAGTTCCTTTGAAGGATTTCCTGCTTCTTTTGCTCCAGTTGCTCCATGTCCCAGCCTACAGTGGCGAATCGGCCGGATAGCCAGTCACGGCGCTCACGGGAGAGCCAGACCAACGTGTCGGCAGCCAGCTCCGGAGTATCGGTCAGGACATCAAGCCTATCCGGAGGCATGTTCAAGGCCAGGTCGGTCTTGACGCCTCCCGGATGGAGCGAGATGGCGATTAAACCCTGCTGATAATACTCCTTGTCCATGAACTCGGTGAGGCGGCAGAGGGCAAACTTGGTCGTCTGGTAGCCTGATGCACCAGGGAATATGACGTGGGCACCACCACTACTGATATTGATGATCGTCTTGGTTTGCGACTTGAGCAGCATTGGCAAGAAATAGTGGGCGACGAGATAGGTGCCTTTGATATTAACCTCCCAAGTCCACCACCACTCACTTGGCTTGGACTCGGCGATGGGTTTCCACTCCTCCAGGTAGCCGGCATTGTTGATCAGGACGTCGAGGCTGCCGCCGAGCAGGTCGGCAGCGGCCTCGGCGGCAGCTCGCACCGAGTCCTCCGACGTCACGTCAACCTTCAGGGTATGCACCAGCGGCTGGGGCCGGTTTGCCTTCTTGGCGGCGTCCTTGACGGCTGTCTCGACATCGGCCAGGTCAGAACGAGCAGCCAGCAGGATCTTCGAGCAGCCCGCGGTAGCAAAACTGATCGCGGTCGCCTTGCCGATGCCCTTGGAGGCGCCCGTGATTAATACCGACTTGCCCGTCAGATCAGCTTTGGCAGGATCAATGAAGGGGTAAGTATCCTTATGCGCCGACACATATCCAGCCACTGCAGGCCAGTTTGTCTCCCGCAGAGAAGGATCTTGGGCTTGCATAATGATTCTCGATAAGAACCTGAGTCGTGTAGATAGATGAGACAAAAGCGTTGGGTCTGTTTGGAAGCTGCGTTTGCCTTATACTTATCGCATTATAGATTCAATACATCCTAACTCCATCTGGGGTGCTTAACACCGGCCTCGGCTGTTCAATCTCGCTTTGCTGTTGGCGTGAATGTTCGC
Source organism: Coniochaeta ligniaria NRRL 30616 (assembly GCA_001879275.1). Taxonomy (NCBI): domain Eukaryota; kingdom Fungi; phylum Ascomycota; class Sordariomycetes; order Coniochaetales; family Coniochaetaceae; genus Coniochaeta; species Coniochaeta ligniaria. The sequence goes on from KV875103.1 coordinate 619,991, forward strand.
TATTGGCTACTTCGACCAGGCTTTTCCGTTTCTCGGCGGAGATTGCGCTGTTAACTCCGTCGTGTGCTTTCTCGTCGCATATTGCGTTTTTAACTCCACGGCGACTAACGACTGAGTACTGCGGTACGACTTGTGTTACTGTCCTCGGGAGGCGTGTTACCTTGGACATTCGACAGGGCGAACTACTTTGGCTATATGAGTTAGACGGACATCAAATCTGGCTTCTCGGATAATCGGTCAGGTGCTCAACTTAACTCTCATTGCTTATGGTAGTTATAACTCATGTCAAAGCGTAGGTTGCTCGGGTCTAAAGACGGACATAGTACTTGGAGAGGTTACCTTGTGTTAGTGACTAACTCGGGAAAGAAGAGACGCTTTAACTACTCCCTTAATATATATAGGGATATAATAGCCTTCTACTATGTCTTTGACATTATTGTAGGACGGTATAAATAGAAACCACTAAGTACATAGCGTACTGGTTTGAGTCTGTGAAGCCTAGCTAACCTGATCAGGGTAAACTCTCAACGATTACTACCTTAGGTAATGTGAATACAAGTCTGGTCTGTGCTGGTCGGAGTGCTTACTAACATCTACATACAGTCGATCCCTTGCTAAAGGGGACAAATACTAGAGGATCGACAAGCGCCAAAACACTAGCCCATCAGCATTGCATGAGCGACAACACCTGACCCGTTTTCTCGTATTCATCAGTTCACAGAACAGATGTTCAGCTGCACGAGCAGCCAAACAGCTCTGATATTCCTAGAACTGCTATGATAAAGGGGGGTCCTGTCAGGGATCCAAGGGCTCGGACAGGTGCTGATTGTGTGAGCTGAGCCACGTTATTTGCTAACACGAATTGAGTCCACAAACCTCTGACATTATACAAGAAATTGTATCCCTGCTTACAATGTCATTGTCAAGGGTTTTGGCGCCGATCTTGCTCACGTTCAACAATATTCGCCTAACAAGGGGGCTGACATCGGCTGAGAAAGTGAAGATCACTATTTTGAATGCCGAAGTCTTCAAGGGATATCCAGTATGAATATGGAGGGAGTTCGTAGGGACCAAGTCACATCATGTTCTACCGTGTTTTGATCTTGCGACACTATAAGACCAATATCTCGATGCTTCGACGATCGTTATCATGAAGATACATGTTCTAGTACTTGCTACATGCACTCTCTGCAGTGCGGCGGCTGTCAGAGCTCCCGCAAAACTGGCCCAGCTTTTCCCCCACGAGAAAGCAGCAAAACTGGCCTTCCAGCTCTTCCCCACCGAAAAAGCGAAAGCCGATGCCGAAAGCGCGGGAGTCTTCCAACCGGAACGAGATCACACAACGCTCCGCAACCATACGAGCGGAAAGCCAACCGCCGGCGTTGACTCCGATGTTTACGCGGCAGGGGCATGTGCCGAGCCAGCGGTCCGCATCGAATGGCGCGACATGTCCGACGACGACAAGAACTCCTTCATCGGCGCGGTGAAATGCCTCCTCGGAAAACCATCTGCAAGTGGGCAGTACTCCGGGTCCCAGAGCCGGTATGAGGATCTAGTATCTGTGCACCAGCAGATGGTGGGGAGCATTCACATGGTCGGGCAGTTCCTCCCTTGGCATCGGTATTATCTGTCTATTTATGAGTCGATACTGAGGGACGAGTGCCAGTACGCTGGTCCCATGCCATGGTGGGACGAAGCGAAGGATGCTGCTGACTTTACGGCCTCGCCCCTGTTTACGGATCAATGGTTTGGTCCAATTCCAAGGAAAGGGGCGGATGGGCAGGAGACTTGCCTTGATACTGGGGTAAGTTTTAGGTTCACGCTGCATGATCTACGGTGTCACTGATGCTAATCACGCCGATAGTTCCCTATCACGCTACACATCGGCCCAGGATCAAGTTTGTCAGATCGTTGTCTAGGGCGTGCTCTTGATGACAGTTTGACATCGCAGTGTAACGCCGATTTTGCTAACTACTGCAACTCATATACCAGCTACGCTGATATGGAGAGCTGTGCTGAGGGAGGGTAAGTGATATGGATGACCTCAAACCTAGCACCGAATTTTGACTGACATAATCAAGCCCCCATGCATACTGCCATAACGGCATTGGCGGTGCAATGAGCGATGTGGCATCGTCCCCGGGAGATCCCGTCTTCTTTATGCACCACTCCTTCATCGACCACAACTGGCGCATCTGGCAGAATGCCGATGTAGCTCGGTTATCCGAGGTTGGAGGAAACACTCAGCCAGACGGTTCTGGCCCGCCTTTGGACTTGGACTACGTACTTACCTCAAAAGGACTCAGAGACGATGTTACTGTGAGAGATGTGATGGATACTGAAGGGGGCTATCTTTGTTATCGATATAGCTACTAGGACACGACCAGTGGCCGCAGTGTAACAGAGTACATGGCTCCGCCTAGAGTTCCTCTACCGACCGTTCTTCTCCAGGAGCGCCTGAATATCTGGCAGTGCCAACAGATCCAGGATGGGAATCTTGCTCTGCGCTCTATAGCCCTCAGCCTCTTGCCGAAGCATCAAGATCTCCTTCTCACGGGCTACTTCATTTGCTAACTCAAGCCGCCGTTTCTCGGCTACCATGTCCTGTTCCCAGCGTTTCTGTCTGACCTCTTCCTCCTGCGCCCGGCGGCCTTCGCGGAGTGCCGTCCATGCCTGCCACTCCTGTAAGATCAGGGGGGTGACGCTAACCAAACCGCTCAAGAGCTGCGACACCGGTCAGCCAACCATATCACATATCAGATATAAAGACAGTGGCCGTGGACCAGTTCCACTAGTCCTCTTTCTCTACATCCTCGTTCGAAGCCATTCCGCCACCCAATATCTCAAGGACCGTAAGGAAGAACGACGCAACGGGACCAAACCCAGGCAATCGCCCATCAGGAGACGCAGGACTTACACCAGTATAGACGACACCCTTGGCCGACTGTCCCGTGCTCCTAGCCACATCATCCAACTTCTTCTGATACGCCAGCACCTCGCGGGCACGATCCATTTCCAACAGCGCCTTGTCGGTCTGGACCTTCTGCAGCTTCTCTTCAACCTCCGCCAGCCTATCAGCCAGCGCACTCTTGAGCTCCTCATTCTCCTCCGCGGCAGCATTCTCCATCTCCTCCCCCAGCTCATGTATAGTCTCCACATGCTCCACACGCATGGCCTCGAGGTCCTGCGCAATCGCCGCCCCGGCGTCCGTGTCCCGCAGAGCCATCCCCTCGTCGACCAGCTGTCTCTGCAGCTGCAGCGCGACGCCCTCGTGGCCGAGCACCATGCGCAATGCGTCTGTTGCTGACTCGCGGGTGTTGTCGTGCCGGGCTGTACGGGCGCCGCTGGCGAGCTCTAGCTGGAGGTGGTCGGCGATCAGGTTGGCTTCGCGTCGCTCGCCGTCCGTGGCCGAGACTGCGTCCCACTTCGTTGTGAGGAAGACGACGTTCGCCAGGGACGAAGTGCCGCATAGTTTGCGGAACATGGCAAGATTCTTCAGGGAGGAACCGCGCATCCGGGCTTCGGTGATGTCTCGCAGGTAGAGGATTCCGGTGATCTTGACACCTTGGCGGTACCTGCATGGTGATGTTTAGTTGCTGTGTCAGGAAGGTGTATGGATGCACAACATGATGTGAACCACTCTTACTTACGTCATGTCCATCCAGTCTGATATCCGTCTTAAGACTGCCGTATCAGTGAGGTAGGTGTCGTCGAAGCCCGGCGTGTCGATTATGCTCCCATGGAAACCATCGATGTTGAACGGGATCGCCTCGACGCTCGCTGTGCAGGAGTCAAGATCGTGTCCTACTTCGGCTTGCTTTGCCTCGGGGTCCAGAAGTAAGTTGATGAACTGTTGCAAGCCATGGTGTGAGCGGATGCACATAGTCTCGACGCGGGGGTGCGTATGGATGACCGAAACTTACGCTGCTCTTTCCTGACCCTGTAGCTCCCATAATACTGAGGACAATGGTTACTATTCGGTTCTCATAGGTGTATATACTTATCAACAATTCAATCAGAAGAAAGAAACGTACGCGACAAGCTCGACTTTTGGTTCATCATCCCTTATATTCGTCGCGTCAGCTCCGTGCTCAGCCTCAGGAAAGGCTCCAGGTCCGGTTTCAATTTCAGACATGTTTGAAGGAATTGGCTGTATATAACTTTGTTTTAGAGAGCTTGAGATAGTAGACCAAAATGGTGGACAATCCAGTCCTTGTACTTCGTCGTTCGACGCTTCCGAGACGAAGTGGATGGGAAGTGGTCAGCGACCTGCCTGCACAGGTCGCATCAGTTGTTCTTTTGACTGAAACCATGCTGCAGCCAGTCAATCTTCTGTGGTGGCGGGGTGCCAGCTGGGTTGTAGTGTGATGGTTGCTTCTCGTCCATGACTTTCGCGCGGAGCCTGCTTCACTGGCGTGGTGTGGCTGCATGCCAAGCGTGGGTCCGAGGCACATCTGGCATCGGGCGTCGTCCTTTCTTCGGAGACCGTGGATTCGGTCCAGCGTGAGGTCCTCGGATGCACAACTCTACGGCAAGAATCATTGCTTTCCGCTCACTTTGTACGAGGTCAGGTACAGGATTCCCCATCCATTAAACTGCCTGCTTCAAGACCCGGGATCCGAAAGTAGAGGACGGCTCTCGCTTAGCTGCCTCGCAGCCAGTCTGCCTGAGTACTTCTCGAGTCTTGTCTTGAGGACCAGCATGTCCTTCTCCAGCTTTTTGGTCACCATCTTGAAGTAGGTTTTGACATATTCAGGGGTGAAAACGAGGTCACTGGAGACATGTGACTGCAGGGCCTGCACCTTTCGCAGAAAAGCTGCGTCGTCTCCGCCCTCTTCTTCAGTAGAGATGATAAGTAGGCTGAGCAGGTACGCCGCACATTCTTCCACTGTCTTTTGGACATCAAGCAGGACGGCCGAGGCTATCAGAACTTCAGTCAGCAGCACATCGATCATGGGTGCTCTTGTTGTCCCCACTTACGGTTTGACTTCTGGTCTTCCTTCCACTCGGCACCTTTCTTCGCACCTTTCGCGCCAAAAGCCAAGCCTATTGCACCGGCGGCGGCACCCATAAGGCCTACCGGACCAAGAAGTGTGGCAGCTCCGAAGTAGATGAGACTGCTTGCTGCCACGGCTGCTGCGGCCCCGACGCCTGCAATAGCGAGGTTCGGTAAGATCTCTTTGAACTCTTCGTCATTTATTGCGAGGGTGGCGTGGAATAGAGGCATGGTGGTTTGCATGAGATTGCCAAAGCTGTTGATGGTTATGGCGAGGTCGTCGGGAGTTGGCTTCTCCATTGCTAATCACAAGAGGTCAGCTTAGTTAGCATCCAGACGCGGCAGCAGATGGAGACATACTGGTGAGCAGCTTCAAGGCAGAGATTCCGCGAACGGACTCCCTCGTGTAAGCATCTGAAGCCAAGGTCAGTCTTGCCTGGATTACGGTACCGTGTAGTGCAAGAAGCTTTTGCTCCAACTACACAGACAGTCGCATTAGCCCAGTCCGAGTGAATAGTGAGGCTCAGCTTGCAAGCGAGAGTCATAGACGATATTACACACCGCTTGTTTCACATCAGGAGCGAAGCCCTTTACAGCTCTCATCAGGTGGCAAGCATTCGCAATGGAAACTCTGATGCACTGGGCGGTAGCTTCCAAGCTCGCTGCTCGCTCATCGGAGGCGGTGCATATAGCGGCGCCAACCCGGACGATGCCTCTGTTGAATGCAACAGTGTTGAACTTCTCCAACTGCTGGACGAGGTCCTCGATCTGGCCCTCGCAGCGAGTCACCATGGTTGCAGCGTCGTGCATACCCAGCATGCTGGCTACAGTTTAGTCCGGACATGCCATAAACCGTTGCCTGTTATCGGGGGCTTACATTGTATGGATCATCCTAGTCGAGTTTCTTGTCAGGAAACCGTCCCTCTCGGCCCCCATGTCGGTTGACAGCTTCGAGTTGATGCAATATCGCCCAACTATGCTGACGCTGAAGCAACGCATGAACTTCTTGTCCACGTGTGTTAGAGTACCTTCGCGTGAAGGCGCGAAGATGAATCCGGCGCCGGGGCTGAGTGATCGCAGAAGGGTAGCAAGTTTGGAGCTGAGGAGTCTGTCGCAGAGTTGGAGCAGCTGCTCGCTGGCCATGTTCGAGTCGGGTGCATCGGGATGAACAAGGTGTAACTGGCAGCCAAGGACGTCCATTAGCAAAAACTCTAGGTCTATAAGACAGACTGAAAGAAAGAAAGGATCTACCTCGAGCTTGAAGGTGCCCTCGCTTGAAGTCTTGTAGGTTTTGAACCTCTGGTACCGCCAACCGGTCCCCTCAGCGGCCTCAGTGATCGACTCCTTGAGATGCGCGGTGTATTCCTTTATCAGCCTCTGCTCGTTGACTCGCTCGCCGGTGCCGCCCTCCCATGCAATCAGGCGTGCCGTGATCCGGGCCGGGGGTCTTGCCGTGGTCGACATGCTTGTGGTACTGCTCGGGATGGAGCGCACGACAGTACTACTGACGAGACTTGTGGTCGTGGTTGAACTAGCCGTCGTGAGGCCTTCGAGATACTTTGCGCGTGCGCGTACAGTAGAATGAGCATGAAGTTCGTGCTGTGCCATATCGTTGGCTTGTGAATCGAGATCTGAACGAGCAACACTCGAAGCCAGAATCACTCGCCATGGAATACGGACTGCGAGCAGATTAGACTCTAACAGTTGCTCAACGAGGAAGTTCTCGACGAGGCTCTGAGCCGGGAGCTCAGTCGATTATGCCCTGCACAGCCCCGGTTCGGATTTGTGGCGTCCACGTGCAGCATTGCATTCTCAGCTCATGCACTCGGCAGCATTATCACTTCTTGGCGCGTCGCGAAAGTGATACCCCTCCCTCCTGAATGCTCATCCAACACACCAACCCCCATAGGGAGCAAGCACTTCAACATCACCGAGTAATTTTCGCTGCGATGTCCATCGCAGGAAGCGCGACTGACGAGGATGACGATGTCCTAGATCTCGTCTCCGACAGGCATTTCTCCCCATCTCCACCAACAGAGGACGATCCAAGACGACGCGTATCACGCGAGAGGGCCATCCAAGCCCTCCAGCTCGAAGCGCAAAGACGATCCGCGCATTACTACCTGACCGAGTATCTGGCCATCCGGAACCGAATCTTGTCTATGCGTGCGCAGGTCCAAAGACCTTCCGATGAGCAACTGTCGGACCTGGAATGGATCCGCCGGCTGATCAAAGATACAACTGCTTCTCAGGGGAGTGCGCCGGGTGAGTCGATCTCCACCTCACAGCGGAGAATATGATCGGACTTTGTTGCTAATGATACAACAGTCGGAGTGCCAGATGAACTGGCTGGCCACGTCTGGGAACTCGTCGTGGTGCGAGATCAGTTAGACTCTGACCTCGTTATGCTGGGACATAAGCTGGATGAAGTGTCGGAGAGATACGGGAGGTCCACAACCTGGTCGATGCTCTATCCAGGAACTGCGTGAGTTCTAAGTCTCTGATCCATCCCGGTTGTCTTATATCGGGAGAATGCCTGTCTTCGGTCTTCTGACTGCCATGAGATATGCTTAGATTGGTGCTTGCCCTCCTTGTCCCATCACAAAGCTCAAATGATTCGCGCTATCGCTACCTCCGAGGAATGAGTTGGGCCTTTTTTGGTTTGTGCAGTTCTTTGACTTGCTTCTGTGGGTTGAGAACTGCGCTTGTGCTTTGGCTACGTCGCCTGGTAGATACCACGCAAAGAAGGGTGGATGACGAACCATTGCTGTGGGAGCCGAGCTCAGTGTTAGGTAACTTGTCATCCTGGGGTTGGTCGGTACTACAGTTCAGCATGAAGAGCTTCTCGACTGGCATTTTCTATCAAGCTCGGGTTTCCGATTGATCAAAGTCCCTGACAGAACCTGATTGTACGGCTTTGACGGAGGCTGCAAGTTTGCCATGTCGCATGAGAAGTCGATGTCAACTGGGACGAGGGCTTCGAATATGAAGATTATCCAAGTTCACCATCCGCAATTTCTCACTGTCGGCATCTTTGGTCAAGAGGGCTAGCAGAATGTATGCATCTCGCCTCAAGCGCTGGGTCTTCAGTTGTTCAGCATCCTGACCCAAGACATCATCGTCGCCACGGCTTGGACATGATTACTTCGCAGCCGACATCTCGTATATGCGATCCATCCTGCACTTGGACATGAACCAGTCGTCACCCTTCCGCTTGTACGTCTCATAATAGTGACCCCCACCAGTGCCGGTCACCCCCTGCGTCGAGTCGGCCGTCTTGGCGAGCGCCGAGTGGTACACAATAGGAAAGATGGCCTGGATCTCGTTCATATCGGAGGTGATGTACTCGAACTCGCCGGGACCGACAAGATGCATTGTCTGCAGGGTTTCGAATGCCACAGAGAAGAATCCGGTAAACTCGGCCGTCGAGCCCCACGAGTACTTGAAGCCGTGGTCGATGAGCAGCTCGCCGTGGTCGCTGTACTCGTAAGTGCACTCGGGCAGCGCCACCTGGTCAAACTTGGCCCATTGGTGGGTGTCGGCAAACCGGCAGTATTGCAGTTTCTTGGTGGTGATGATTTGGGCGATTTCGGGGGATACTGCGGGCATTTTGGAGGCTGGGGATTGTTTGAACCGTCACTGTCGGAGAGAAGAAAATGAAAGAGGGGGGACGGAAGAATGTGGTCGTGCAATGCAGATTTGGGCTTCATATAATCGCCTGCAATACTACCTCGAGACAGTATGACACTCCATGTCGTTACATGCTGACATTGACACTGTGGGGCTTCCCAGTCTCCTCCGTACCATCCAGGGTAAAGGTAACCATTGCATCATTAGCGTGTTCCTGCAGTACAAAGATCCTTCGTGCTGGCCCAGCTTTGTTTGCCTCTCGACTGAGGATAACTAGTAGCATCCGTTCCTATCCTAAATCCGACGATAACCCTAGACATTGTTTCCTGCACCTACCAGCCACCCGTCTTCTCCCAATTCTCGCAGGTCTGAAGTCCCAGCTACATGTTGCCATAAATGGCAGCCTCAGCTCTTTCCCAAAACTCATCATCGTGGTCACCGAAATCGCCATCGCCATCGTCGCCATAGCCACCAGCATCGAGGTAATCAGATATGTAATCTTCATTAGAACCCCCGGCTTCGTCCTCCTCTTCATCATTCTCTTCCTCTTCATCACTTTCTATTATTATGACTGCCCATCCAAGGCTCCTCATTATCCCTCCAATATGATCACTCAAGGGATTATCACTCCAGGAATCCGAGAAAACCTCGATGATGGGCTCTTGAAGAGATGAACCAGCTCTAATGCGAGTATCAACCAGCTCTAACACCTTATTGACGACCTTGTTGCTTTGTAGGTCGTAGAGGCGGTTCTCATCTTCGAAGAGGGAACTCGCGTTTATAGACATCGTAAGGGTCTTCAAAGTGAGGCAACTGCTCTTGATGGTTGCCAAAGTGTCATCGCTGTCCTTCGCCAGGGCGATGCTGTTAGGGTCTCGCTTGTCAAAATCCAGAGCCCCGATATCGATGTGCCGGATATAGCCCGCGTTGTTGCTTCCAATCTGCTCGAAAAACGAGACTACTGTCTGGGAGACGACAAGGCCAAAATAAAAGCGATTATGGCCGTAGAATAGCGAGCTGGCTTCGCTATGGACAGCCTTGCTAGTACGAAATATGCTAGTTGTGATCTTTTCCTGTCGGTCGTGACCAGACCATGGATAGATAGGGTCATGGAACAACAAGACCAGCTCATATATCGAGTTTCGAACTTCACCTGGGAGGTCGAGGAAGCCAGCTGGCGGTTTGGCAATCGTGGACTATTTATTCTTGTTAGCAGGGATATTCCATCACCGCTTCTTGCGAGCTGCACATTACTGACAGGTGCCGCTTTCCCTGGAGGACGTTGGCGCTGCCCTGTCGTACCACGGCCGGGGCCACGATTCGCGTGACGCGCACGAGAACCCCGTGGTGCTTTTCCAGGGCCGCGGCGATCTAGGGCTCCCGGTGAAGATTGAATAATATCAGACATTTCTTCGGGCAGTGGTGGACTAGGATGATCCTAGAGTGGTGATACTGGTCGTGCGTGCTCTCGCCGTCGATGAAGAACGTGGTTGAGGTCAGTGTATTCGTACGATGTAGTGTTTGGTTTGTGAAGCGGGGTAAAGAGAGCGCATCAGGCGGTGAACAATCAAATTACTGTGATGAAGTTCGTGGCGTCAGCCACAAACTGTCACGAGTGATAAGAGCGAACATTTGATTCGGTCCTCACTACCTTACCTGGCAACGGGAAATGCCTCTGGCTGCAAAAAGGAAGAAAAACTGGGATGGCCGGCCTAGGAAGCAGCGCGCTACAAGAAAGAGTGTTCAGAAACGGAAGAGAGCGAAAAGGACGACAAACGCCAAATGGAGATATCTTGGTCGAGCCATGTAGCTCCTTGTTTGCACCGGCACAAAAAACAGAGCCGATCGAAAAGTCCGAAGTCTCATTTCCCCACTTTCGACTTCCAATGCTCTTCTAAAGGGTGGGTGCTGTGTGGTGCTTGGCGCTTCCCTTATCGAGTTGAACTTACGGCGGCCGAAACTTTTGCCCAACTCTCAAAATCAACCGCCCGTAAGCCCCAGCGTGTCACGATAGACCTCCTGTTTGCAGGCTCATACAAGGGTACAAAATACCCAGACAAACATGAAATAGGCCGGACACGAAAGGTCCTTGGAGAGGCCAGTGAATGCAGTGAATGCACGGGCCACATGAGTGTTAATTACCCTTGTGGCCCGTGCATTCATTCACTCGCCCTTCAACATTGGAAGGCTTCCATGGGGCGGGTCACGTGGTCCTAGAACTACGTGGTAAGTGAAGTCCTTAAGGCAAAGAAATCATCCCATGGGACTAGGCTAACCACTCAGGCGCAAATTCTATTCGTACCTTACCTCTACACAGAGATACGGCAGTCAATCCAAAGTCAGGCTGGCAAGTCAGTCTCTCGCGCCGTTGATCACGCACAACTTTCTCCCTCTGTTCCCCCACGGGTCTCGGCTTTGCTAACGGTAGATGAGCCAGCAGCTCCCAATTGACGTCTATTCTTCAAGGAAATCCTGTACCAGAACCATCGAACGTGTCATCCTTCAAAGTTATCTTTCGTCTTTCTACTCACATATCGTCTCGACAAGGTAATGTGGATAACAGTACCGGACGCGCTAGTAGCAGATATCTGGGGGGCATTGCGACAAGCGGGGTTCGAATGACACGTCGTCCAATCGAAATGCAGGAGACAGATCCAGTGGCCAATAGGAAATTTAGCTGGGATCCCAATTTGGACCGTGGGCCTGCGACTCTTATGTGACTCGGTTCAGAGTACTTGCTTCCTACCTACTAAGACATTGGTGTCAAGCTTCAGTCTGCCTTCATGATATATACAGAATCATATTGCCACGGCTCACATGTATGTCCTAGCATTGACATGTATTCAGTTCTCTTCTTATGCGCCTGGTCTGTTATCGCTTCCTCAGTCAACACACCGACTAGAATACCTCACGACACGCCCCAGATAGAGAGCACTCATGCGCCACGACTATATAACACCCAGCCACTCGAAGTCTGTAGGGCATACTCTCCCCGTACTGAATTCATACACCGTGCCCATTTTCCAACTGCGACCTCATCCATCCCAGACCGGCAGCCACCCACTAACAGTATTTCTGCGTCTTAACCCAGTTGCACATGACAGTCCCGATACAGCTGCAGCATTTGCAGGCCTACCAACGCCGTCGTATCAGCACCCACATAACCTCACTTGCATTAATGTCAGGGATCGCCTCACCTTCCTCTTCCTCTCGGTATCGTTGGCGCCCTCGATGCACGACAGCGTCCGCGTGTTCCAGCGGTACTGGTTGTAGCAGGCGATCGGGTTCATGACGTCGGTGCAGTCGTCCGTCACGACCAGGTCGGAGGTGCACGTTGTCGCCTGCTGGGCGCGGGCCGCTGCCAGCCAGAGGGCTATGGTGAGGAGGGCGAGGGGAATCTTCATTTTTGGTTTGCTTGCGATGCCGCTGCGGTCGACGGTGGTTCCGGTAGGGAGAAGGAGATGTGTGGACTTGGCGGGTTGGGAGGAAAGTAGAATGCGGGTAGGCGCTGCAGGATTGCGAAGATAAAGCTGGGTTGCGTGTGCGGTAGCAGATTAGATGTAATAGCATCGAGGTGCAGTACCGTGGGGAGATGGTATGGGTAGGATATTAGCGAGCAAGATGAGCACTATGTGATGCATGATTCTTCCTGATTAAACGGGATTCTGGTGGCGTCGGTATAGCCTCTAGTCGCTGCGAGACACATATTTCCCGGTTGAATAAGTGGTGCAGGGTGAATATAGCCAATGACAAGAGTCCTAAGGCTGATTACAACCTTCCATATCACCTGTGTCGACGTCAATCCAAGCTTAAAGTTTGGGTTAAACATTGGAAGCGACGCGCGTCGGTTATTGCTTTAGATTGCTTCTTGTTCTGGAAGAGGGCTTAGATGTCGTATTTAAAGAAGTAGAAGCAACCTAGAGACTGTGCAAGCAGTTCCTTCTATTTAGGGTAGTACTGCATTAGGTGTATCGCTGAACACTTAGTCACTGGCGATAGCAACTAGAGGTAATATGTAGGCTCTAATACACAGACTTGCTTCAACGAACCAGGAATGGTTCATTAAGTACCACTTCTCAAGGTTAAAAGCATGAAGACGGGCCTTGAATCTTCTCGATGTACTTTGCTTTCTTTGCCAAACGCACTGTTATTTTAATAAAAAGGAGCAAGCGAAGCAGTGAATGAACTTCAAGTTGTCACCGCACACTGTGTCCAAACTTCTTAGCTGACACACACTGGCGCCAAGATACATTATACTGTGTCAAGTCTGTAGCACTATACTATTTATTGTATAAGTGTTCTCGCTATTGCCGCTGTGGATATTAGCCGTCATCAAAACCATCCTGAGTCATGTGCCGAATCAGAGAGTAGTATCACATATTAACCTAGAACAAATCTCGATTCCAAGCTTAGTCTTATATATGAGTCCTTCCGCACCCAGGTCGGCAGTTCTTCGCACCTTTAAACGGATCCGGGTCGACAATGTCATAACGGCGGCCGGTTCCACCTGAGTTTCCACCACATGCCTTCCTCACATCGCCGCTGTCCCGCTTGTAGAAATCGATAACAGTAACTTCACAATAATCACGATGAAGAGCAGCACTCTCATTGCCGCCCTGGGCGCCGTCGTGCCCATCAAGGCACTGCTCCGGTTCGGCTGTTCCGAACTGACGGTGCAGCGGCTTGATCCCCTCGTCAACCCGGGTGTGTCACCGTCGCCCCATCTCCATCAGATTATCGGAGGCGTACGTACATCTAAACCGATCAACCAGCTTAGCCATCCCCTAACATACCCCTTAGAACTCCTTCAACATTTCTATGGATCCCGCAACCCACGACCTTGCCGCCCTCTCGACATGCACCACCTGTCAGTTCAGCGAGGACTTCTCCAACTACTGGACAGCAGTGCTATTCTACCGCGCCCGCAACGGCTCCTTCAAGCGCGTCCCGCAGATCGCGCAGTCCGGGATGGAAGGCACTAAGGGCGGCGGCATGGTCGTCTACTACATGTCCGACGCCCTCTTCGACACGGCGCAAAAGTCAAAGGTGACGGCCTTCAAGCCGGGCTTCCGCATGCTGGTCGGCGACGCGTCCGTCACGAGCCGCGACGGCGCGCGCAAGTTCCGCCAGCTGAGCTACACCTGCATGGACAACCAGGGCAGCCGGACGCCCGAGACCATCGACTTCCCCAAGACGCCGTGCAAGCTGGGCATCATGGCCAACCACCGGTTCCCGACGTGCTGGGACGGCAAGAACGTGGACTCGCCGAACCACCAGGACCACGTCGCGTACCCGGAGAGCGGCACGTTCGAGTCCGGCGGTCCGTGTCCGGCCACGCATCCGGTCAAGATTCCGCAGTTGATGCTCGAGACGGTGTGGGATACGAGTTCGTTCAACGATAAGCAGGATTTTGCGGATGGCCACCAGCCGTTCGTCTGGTCGACGGCTGATCAGACTGGATTCTCGAGCCATGCTGATTATTTGTTTGGGTGGAAGGCGGACAGTCTGCAGAAGGCCATGGATGGACATACGTATGTCAGTGCGCCGATGTTGAAGACGCAGAGCATTACAGAGCAGAACAAGTGCAGTGTCAAGGATATGGTTGGCGAGAACTTTGATGGCTGTAAGTTGTTCTTTCCTTGTCTTTTTATCGGATGAAGATGCTGACCGTGCGTTCCTAGGGTTGGACAAACTACCCGGTGACAATATGATCATGTAAAGAGTGGAGTTATCTTGCGTGTCTGGAACCAGGACTGTTGGCACCTTTTTGGTCAGAATCGGACATTGAGAGATTGAGTGTACTGTAAACCCTATAGTGAGGGAGCGGTACAACGTTAGATGTACTTGACAGTCGCACTTTGACTTCATTGTGGCTACGCGCAAGCCAATTCGGCTACTATATACTTCTCAATCTTCATGTAAAGGCGGTGCGTCTGGGTCTTCCTCGTACTCTTGGTCTTCGTCGTCATCATCCTCGTAAGAGCAATCAGACTCATTTTCCAGGTCACCCCAGTCCTCAGGAAATGCGTCCTCCTCTTCTTCATCCGGAGGCGGCATCTCGTCCTTTTCCCCATCCTCCGCGGCCTCCTCACCCTCAACTTCTTCGCCACCCTCAACTTCCTCGCCCTCACCTTCAACTTCTTCGCCCTCGCCTTCAACCTCTTCGCCTTCAACCTCTTCGCCCTCACCCTCGACCTCTTCACCCTCGACCTCTTCACCACCCTCAACTTCTTCACCGCCCTCGACTTCTTCACCGCCCTCGACTTCTTCACCGCCCTCAACTTCTTCACCACCTTCAACCTCTTCGCCCTCGCCCTCAGCCTCTTCACCCTCACCCTCGACTTCTTCACCACCTTCGACTTCTTCGCCAGCCTCGGCTTCTTCACCACCATCAACCTCTTCACCCTCGCCTTCAACTTCTTCGCCACCTTCAACCTCTTCACCAGCTTCAGCTTCTTCGCCACCCTCAACTTCCTCACCACCCTCAACTTCCTCACCACCCTCAACCTCCTCACCACCCTCAACTTCTTCACCCTCGGCCTCAACTTCTTCACCACCCTCAACTTCTTCACCACCTTCAACCTCTTCTCCACCCTCAACCTCTTCACCTTCACCTTCACCACCTTCCTCAGCACCAGTCTCATACGTCTCCCCCTCTCCGGCATCCTCAGCACCTTGTTCTTCCGCGCCGTATTCCTCCTCGGCGGGCTGTGCTTCTTCCTCTCCCGCACCCTCCTCCGGCGTCTCCTCATCGACCAGGTGGTCTACGACGTTGCCTTCGGCGTCGCAGACGGCGCGCGACTCCTCGTCGATGTAGTATCCCTCTGGCAGGGCATCTTCCGTGTATCCATTTTGCGTCCGACGAGGTTCGTCCATCTCTCTCTCAAAGAGGTTGTGGGTGTTTTTGCTTTTGTTTTCAACTTGGAGGGTGGGGGATGAAGAAGAGGAAAGTCGGAGAGGTTCAAAGTGTGTCTGTCGGATGAATGGTTCAACCCGCGAGACCAGTTACACACAACCCGACTTCTTGTTTTGTTTTTGGATACCGTACAGATGGTACGAGCGTTGATAGAAGAGAGCGAAGAGGGAAGAAGCGTTTGTGCGTTCGCAAGAAGTCGGCTTGGCCTCCAACCAGGGAAACTAGCGAGGTAGCTTCTGCTTTAAGGAGACTCCGAGACCCTGACTGCTTGTGACTTTTGTTTCTTCTGCAGGAGACCTCACGAGTGGATCGTACCGCAGCTGAAGATACCTAGCTTCTTTTGTCGACGGATCAAGTAGGTACTAAATAATAGTGTTATCTACTAGACTAACTAGTAGTACTACTTGCACCACCTGACCGAGTCTAGAAGTCGCCTCGGCTCTCGAAGTAGTAGCGGAAACCCCTGACTGATAAGACAGAGGGGTTCAGGTGCTGAGGTGCATCCAATAGCGCCCAAAGCTAGAAATTCTATCGACGGCCTATGTAACCTTAGGTCGACGAGGGGAATGGAATGCAGGTCGGCTAACGAAGACGCTGAACCGGCTGAGTCTACACTTTCAATAGTTCCAGTGTTGGCGGCATTCACGTCCGTATCACAGCCTATCAAGTGGCACAAACTGTGGGTTACTTGGCTCGACGCCCCACCGCGGCCCGAGTCCGGGTTAGTCTCGGCCAAGGCCGTGAACTCCAGCTGAAGACTAGGCCGATGCTGAAGTCCAATAATTCCCATTTCAGGCGGTATCGAAAAGCTCACTTTACCGATTCAAGTGACGACCCCACGGCCGAGTTTCCAAGTAGAGCAGACCACAGACATGAGCTTTTCGATAGTGAACCACAGCGCCCTGCGCTACCACTCACCCCCACCACCCTGAAGCTAGCAACCCTGAAGCTAGTAGGCCATACCCTGCAGCAGTGCAGCTAAAGACACTAGCCACCTGGCTGCCTCTCCAAAAGCAATCGATGTGTTGGGAGACGAGACACGGGGAATACTGGGGGTTGGTTCATGTATAAGAACCTAGTAAACCGACTACCGTGTAAGCGGGTAGCCAAACTTCGTATTCCTTGATTCAGTCAGCTCAGGCACCAGCTACATCTCATCGTTGCACTGGTTCTCACTCTTTCTTTCCTTCTTTTTTATTTTATTTTGGTGGCTCTTCACGCCTCCTTGCTCCAACCATGTCGTGGGCCATCAACGACTGGGACAAGCAGGACAACCAATGGGGTGAGAAGGGTTATGTGTACATGGAGCCCAGCACAGCGCCTCTCGACAAACAACTACTCCATGCCGAAGGTCAGGTAGACACCTACCGGGCACTGGTGGCCAAGAACCAGAGCCAGTCAAAGAAAGGTGCTTTCAACACCAAGTGGGGCAAGGGCCTCAACGGGAGAGACGGGCCGAAGTACGCCTACAAGCTGCACATCGCCCTGGATCATGTCGCCGCCCTCAAGAAGAAGATGGCGCCGCCGCCCGCTCCCGCCGCTAAGCCGGCCGCTGCTGCCCCGGCCGCCAAGAAGCCCATGGACAAGGACGCCATCCTGACCAAGGCCTTCGGCACCGAGAAGCAGCAGGCGGCGTCCGACAGGACGGACACGCAGAAGGAGATCTTCGACAAGGGCGTGGCAGGAGTCCAGACCGGCCTGGAAGCCAAGGACTTGGTCAAGACTCTCAAGGGGCCTCTTACGAAGGGCGGCGGCCTCATTGAGGCGAGGGACGGGGGAGGTTTCGGCGAAATCCAGCAGATCGTCAAGTTTGCTCTTGCGGTACGATGACGAGCCCCCATATCACTCTTACCGGTGTTTGCTGAACACGTCACTAATCCTTTTTGTCGAATGATGTAGAAAACACCAAAGGACGCGTACAAGGTCGCGCTGGACAGACGCGAGATCTATCTCCTAGTCAACGTCATCAACGAAGCAGCGGCCAAGATCGTCGACATCGAGACCTACTTCCCCGTGTCCGGCTGGCGGAAGACGCAGCTCCCGGAGATGGGCCCCTTTGCGCTGCGGCCCATCGACCCCAGGAACAAGCAAGGGAGCTTCAGTCTGCTGGGAGGGGCCTCGAGCGACGGCATCTTCATGAAGACGCTTGTCTACGGTCGGTTCATCCGGGCCGGCATATCCTTCTGCGCCGAGACTCCGGACAAGAAGGCCCATCTGGATTTCTCTGTCGTACGTTATGCCCGATTTCTCTCTTTCCCGTGTCTTTTGGTGTTTGTACAATGCATGGCTAACATTCTTTTTCTTCTTCTTTTAGGGGTTTAACTGGGAGCCTGGCATTTCCATCATCACCAATGGAACCGCGGGTGTCAGCGTCATCGTGGGCAAGAACGCCAAGGGAGCTTTCGAACAGGCGAAGAAGGGCCTGGAAGCAGAAGTCACTAGTGGCGGATTAAGGGTGTTTGCCGCGATAAATGGCCAACAGGTTGTCATTGGAGTGGGAAGGGTCTAGTAAGATCAGTTGAGAGAATTCTACAGCATTTGTTTCCCACTCGACAATCCTCCCCATCCTTTTCATCAAAAGGCAACCAACGCTCTGCGCGACTTGTCTCAAATGGTTTGGTAGGATGCCTGTCACTATAGCTACCCTGTTCGTAAGGTAAGGTAGTTTGCGACCTGCCGGCAAGCGGGAGCAGCCGTGCCGCACGGAGGCTTGAGTTGGTTGTTGTCCTCGAGCACGTTTTTTGCAGATCAGCGGACCAGGTTCTTAGCATCGATGTCTTGGCATCTCAAGCCGCGCTCCGCTAATTCGGAGCACATAACAGAAAACGTGCTCAATATCTCTCGTTCCCCCTCCACGCCGGGGCCTGTTAAAGTGCTAATCCGCAATGTTTCATTCGGCTGTGGTGGCCCCATATTGGTGGATGACCAAGAGGTTCCCAATGTAGAGTGCTCTTGCACAGATGCTTATTTTCAATCTGTCTTTGGCGTGTTAGTTGGTTATTGATGGCATGGATCCAGGATCCTTCATTGGGCCATCCGGCATAGTGGAAGGCAGCGAAGGCAGGGAGGCAACAATGAGTATTCGCGCAATATGTCTCTTTCCGGCGATTTTCACTCTCTTCTCTTCATTGACACATCTGCTCAAAGTCACGCCCGAGACTCTTGGTCAGATGCCCTTCGACACTTGACGCAATCTCTACAGTACGAAGCACAGAGCTTGTATATGTTCTGTCGCGGAAGTGAGTGCGACGATACCAGCTCTCTGCACAACAGAAAGCTTGTGTTTCCGTCACGGTGTTAATCGTGTCTCTCAACTGCCTTGGATGCCCATCATGCGCAACCCAAGGGCCGTGGCAGTCATCTTGACGCTTCTCTGCTTCGTCGGCGATGCTTGGGGAACCAAATACGGCATAATTGGCTTCGGAATCAGTCTTTACCCTGACCTGTGCTGCCAGGCCTGTCACGACTCGCTCTCGACACTCTCCCTGAACTGCACAACTTTCGGCAGCGATGGCGACATGTCGGGGATGGATATGGGAGGCTCAGAGATGGACATGGGCACAACCAGCGACGACTGCCGGGCCTCCAATACTCCGTGGCTTCAGACTATGGCATACTGCATCCAGCAGAACTGCGACGCAGTTGGGTATCCGGCCGAGAAGCAGGCTGCGTGCTTCAGCGTCCAGGCCGTCGCGGGAGCGAGCGAGCCAACATTCGAGAGTAGCCTCCCTGTACAGCCGCCTACGGTCGAGCTCTCTGCCGACGATATGTGGCTGAATGTCACCAGCTTGGTCAACAGCGATCTCTATGCGTCGACCTACGGTACCCTTGCCGAGTTTACCAGGGAAGAAGTCCTTCACTCGAGATACGCGTATGTCTATATTCTTCCCAATCTTTGACCCTTTGCCGTCATACCGTGGCTGACGTGCACATATTTATAGCTTGATCGTCTACTTCGTTGTTATCGGTCTCTGCATCATTGCTGGCGTGCTGGTCCAGATCACGAGCAGACTCCCTGGAGCCCATCATAAACAGCCCCGGTCTTCCAAGTTCGTTGCAAACCTTCGACGGCACATCACGTTACCTGCCCTGTTTGGCAACCGACGTCTCGAACCACTTCCTGGCAATACCGGCTACTTGCCTGGTAGGGTCCTCAGCATCTTCATCGCCCTTTACGTCGTGTTGAACGTAATACTCTCCGCCGTCTCCTTCCGAAGCTTCCAGCCCAATGTATGGTTCATGTCCTCTGGGTTCGAGCTGTGCGAGTACGTAGGAAACCGCACCGGCGTCCTCAGTCTCGCCAACATGACAATCGCGATATTGTTCTCCGGACGAAACAATCTTCTACTCGCCCTCACAGGTTGGAGCCAAACGACTTTCCTGGCACTGCATCGTTGGGCCGCGAGGGTCGCCACTGTGCAGGCGGTGGTACATTCCATCGTGTACACGCTGGCGTACTTCGAGCCAGGCTACGACGGCGCCTCGGCGTATGCTGCAAAAGCAGCGGAACCTTTCTATGTACGTGTTGTGGTGAACTTCTGTGTTGCATTGCTCATGCAGAGTCGATTATCATGTGCAGACAGCGCTAACCGAACTCGCCACAGTACTGGGGCATTATTGCAACGATCGCCATGTGTCTAGCGGTCGGATTCGCAATCCTGCCGCTCCGCATCAACTTCTATGAAACTTTTTTGGCCCTCCATATCGTCCTAGTTGTTGTTACTCTGGTTGGATGCTGGTACCATCTAGTCCCCCATTTTGGCTTCGACTACGGATACCAAGTATGGCTCTATATTGCGTTTGCGTTCTGGGCCGCCGATCGGCTGGCGAGACTTGCACGTCTCGCATTCTACAATCGTTTCGGCAGTGCGGAGGCGGTTGTTGAAGCCATCCCGGACACCAACGTCTTGCAGATTACCGTCTTCCCCCGGACTATATCAAGCTTCGGTCCGGGACAGCACAGCTTTCTCTATTTCGTGGGCTTGGGCAGGTTCTGGGAGAGCCACCCTTTCAGTGTTGCAGGCTGGACGGGTGGTGCCTCCGCGCCTGCCACTATTCCTTCACTCTCTTCGCCTGTCTCTAGCAACTCAGATGAGCAGGAGAAGCAGATATCCAGCGTAGCCACAACTCCACATGGCACGAATCCTCGGCCCCATAGCAATTCGGGCCGCCCTTCGCTTCGCTTCCTGACCAGAGTACACTCCGGTGCTACAGCGACTCTACAACAACGCCTCTATTCTTCTTCCTCGCCAGTTGGATCGCCTAGGATGGAGATCTCAGTGTACAACGAAGGGCCATACGCAGGACACCGCGCGACACTGCAGCCCCTGTACACAGCAGACACCATCTTGTGTCTGGTGGGCGGCATAGGCATCACCAACGCCCTGGGCTACGTTCAAGAATACTCCGCCATAAAGAACGTCGAGCGACAGACTGGCGGTAATGAGACATCCGAATCGACGACCAGCGGTCAGATCATGAAGCGAGCAAAACGTTTCATTCTCGCTTGGACAGCGAGGGAGATGGCGCTTATTCGACACGTTGAGCAGAATATCCTGGGGGACGTCGAGGGCGTCGAGTACGCCTTCTGGTGCACTGGTTCTGTTGGTATCAAGGAGAAGAAAGGGTCTTCGGACAATGGTCATGATGCGGGAGCAGGGGACCTTGCGCCGGTGACGATGGGAAGGATGGACTTGAGGACTGTTATACGGTCTGCTGTGGAGCGTGGACATGAGACGGCTGTTATGCTCTGCGGGCCGGGCGCGATGGCGGATGCCGCTACGAGAGAGGTGGTTGACTGCTTGAAGGATGGGTTTGCGGTGCATCTGAATGTTGAGGAGTTCGCTTGGTAGGCTTCCATTTGCGAAGAGGTGTCTATCCCCTGTACAGATATGAGCGTCTCCAAGTGCTTTAGGCCAGTGCGTTTGTCAGACACTTCAATACCCGAATTTACGATTGCGTTGTTCTGCTCCTCGGAAATCCTCGTCCTTACCAATTCTCCTCTGATCTGTTGTGCTCTTAGACCTATCTAGTGTATGCGGACACTATTGCAGTATCTCCATACTACCCTGTGGGTTAATCTTACACAATGAAAGCCCCCTGGCGTAGTTTCATGTGGATATCCCTCGTGCAGCGGATACAAGTCGGTGAGTATCATGTACATGGCCCTGTAGGTACGGCCAAGTACTATGTACCGAGGTATGCACGAGACTGGACACGGTTGCTGCCAGATCTTAATTCTTCCTGCTTTTCTAACCGCGATGGCACCACACCAAACTGGAGCTCGCCAAGACACACGGCCTGGATGCCCCCTAGCACCGTCATATAAAACATCTACTATGTACCTAGTCGTTACTCTTGAAATGGAGGGTAACGATCTTTCAAAGAAGGTTGTCGCCCCTTTCCTTAGACTTGTAATCTCTCCGTCTTCTCGAGACCAACCATATCGAAAGCTGGTGAGAGGAAAGCCTATCTCCGGAAAGTATCTAGCACGACAACTACGAGGGAATAGAGACATGCTCTCCAGGGTTTCTATCGTTGGCGCTGGGCCAGCTGGACTTGCGCTCGCTGCCGATCTCCAGAGCCATGGAATCAGTGCGCTGATGTACTCGCATCCGGATCACCCGCAGCACGCCAACCGGTTGAGGGACAACGGTCGTCTACGAGTCAGCGGGGTCATGGAGGGATTCACAGACCTGGAATTGACAACCGACATGGCCGAAATCATCGCCTTCTCACACATTGTCGTGCTGGCTGTCCCGTCCACGGGTCAAGAGACAGTCCTGAAGGAGCTCAAGCCGTTCGACCTACGCCAGCACACCATCGTGGCCATCCCAGGGAATCTCTTCTCCCTCACCAAGGCCGCAGGCATCAAGGTCGGAAACATCCTCGAAACCAACCTGTCGCCCTACTCTTGCAGAATGGACGACGGAAAACTGCTCGTCCTGGGCCGCAAACGCCGCATCTTCATCGGCGCCCTGCACAACGAGGTATCCGCGGACTTCTACGAGGACGTCCAGCGCGTCTTCCCCTTCGTGGAGCTCAAGTGGTGCCACAGCGTCGTCGAGGTCTGCCTGTCCAACGTCAACGGCGTCTTCCACCCGCTCATGATGCTCATGAACGCGGGGCGCATCGAGAGCACGGCCGGCGACTTCTTGCTCTACGCCGAGGGGCTCACGCGATCCGTGGCTAATGCCATGCAGGCCGTGGACCGGGTGCGGATGCAGATCGCCGCGGCGTTTGGGTTTCGTCTACGGAGCGCTGTGGATATCTCTAATGACTGCTACGGCCAGCGCTTCACGGACTTGGTTGATCTGGCGCGGCACTCGCCGCCGCACAGGAGTTTGAGGTCGCCGGCCGACATGGCGCATCGGAATATCTCGGAGGATGTGCCGGATCTTCTGGTTTGCTGGCACGGTTTGGCTGAGAAGCTGGGTATTGATGCATCGCCCATCAGGGCAGTTATTGTACTGGTCGAGATGGCTACTGGTGTCAACTATATGGAGACGGGGAGGAATATGAAGAGGCTCAATCTTGAAAATGTCTCTAGGAGTGAGCTCGTGGCTAGATTCGGTCCTTGCTTGGTCACACACCTCGAGACGCGGTTGTGAAAACATAGTGCGGCTGAGACAGACGAGAATGGAAGACCATCACAGCTTTTGCACCCCTTTGTTCTTAGAGGGCTAGTAGTGAATCATTTTGTGTGTAATGCCTATGGTTCACACGTGTGCTGGACACACCCTGTCAAGAACATGATCGTCTTACAAGTTTACCTGGCTCTAAGGTAGAGCACAAAGAGATGTGATATCTGAGACTACAACTGTATAACTACCTTAGTATAGCAGTGTAAGCAAAAGCTATCCGCAAGCAAAGATCAATACATCTAAAGTGCCAAAGATGGTGAAAGAGCCGTTGTCCGTGTATAGTCTATGCCAGGGTTAGCGCGAATGTACCTGGTACTTCACGCAACCTGCTCAAAACAACGCAACCCACAGAGTCCACCTTGCACTTAGTCGGCAATTTAGATGGTCTCCTCTTTGATCGTCAGTGATGCTACGCTATGAACTTCCCCTGTTTCACATGAGTCAGGCTTCCCTCCTAACAGATTGCATATCAACCTGTATTTTTCTTTGTGCGTCCAGCAAATTGTGCTTGTGCCAAGTCAGAAGCTGTAGACATCTCGCAGTGTGAGGATGGTGTAGAAAGTAGCTGTCTCTATTCAACGCCCAGTGTATGGTAAGAGCGCCGTAACTCTGTCTCGCGAAGAGACGACAGCAAGATTGACACTGAGGTAGACTACTCATTTGATAGCTACAGTCACCAGCAACTCCATCTGCATCTTGATTCCATCCCCGGTTGTGATCTTGTCCCACTCCAGCTTCATCTCCTCTCGCGCCCTGGGTCTAAGATGCAGCGGAATAGCGCCATACGTCTTCCCAGACGAACTCGTGTCCAGCCACTCAATCATCTCCGTCCCGTCCCTGGCCGACTTAACAATCGTGTTTATCTCAAAGCTCCTCTTCGAGAAACCCGCCTGGTCCAAAAGCGCCTCGAGTTCCGTGCGCTTCAGGAACTTGGGCCCGGCCTCCTCGGGGAAATTCCTGTACGGCTCCCTCGCCAGCACGTCCGCCTTGATCCGCTCGTGCGCCGCTACGAAATCCCCCGAACCGCCCGAGATTCCGAGGCGACCGCCCGGCCGAAGCACGCGAGCAAATTCTAGCAGCGCGCCCGCCTGGTCTTGCACCCAGTGGAAGGTCGAGTTGACGTACACGACGTCGAAGCTGGCCGGGGCGAAGCGCGAGAGATCTTCGGCCCGCCCCTCGTAAAACGATAGGTTGCTCGATTTTGACGGTCCCGGTCCGCTGCTGGCGATAGCGATGCGCTCCGGACTCGGATCGATGCCGACGACCGTCCCCGCTTGACCGACGAGGTCGGCTATGTGAGCTGTGAGGTTGCCTGGCCCGCAGCCGATGTCGAGGACGTGCTCGCCCGGACGGACTTGGAGGCGCTCGAGGAGGAATAGACCGGCATTGTATTGCGTGTCGTTGACGAGGGTGTAGCCTCGGGCCAGATCCTCGGTGTCGGACATGATGGTCTGTGAAATGTGTTTGCAGTTGTGTCCGGTAAGGACTCTCTGTGCTGCTTCTTCGCTCATATACTCACAATACCAACATTTCCTAAGCGTCGAGACCAGGAGAAGTGCTGGGATGATACGAGTTGCTAAATTAGCGCATGGGGACACTGGCACATAGATGTTCGGGATGACGACAGAAGTTAGGGTAGCATGGACCCTTCCAAATGGACATCCATGCATTTTCCTGCCGTCCCGGCCTTGGCGACACAAGGGATTTTGAGCATGTTTCCCAACTCCACACATCAGACAGAATGTGGATCGGTTACAGCTAATTTCGCTCTATCCCAACGAGTGGGGGTTTCTGTCACGGCGAGGAGGTTGAATGCAGGATGAGGTAGTACCGAGTCTAGACTGATATGTCTAACTGGAGACGTAATACCGCCCTGCCATCGCAACCTTCAAGGCGACACTGGTTTCCCGTACATCTGTTTGTTGTTGTCCAGTCACCTCCCAATGCTAGCAGGAAGCGGACACTGCCGCCTTGTGAGGCTCAAAGAACACGCCTCAACGAACCTGACGCCTTTCTCATCAGATCGATCTGCATGATCGGCATCACAGAACCCCAGCCCGTGACCCGTCTGTTCAGATGCTGCTGTGAAGTCTTTGATACTTTCTTCCCAATGCAGTCATTCATACACATAACCCGTCAAAGTGCCAAGCCTGAGTCATTGTCCCTCCAGCCCTCTCCATCCAACAGCAGCCAGTCCTCGGCCGGAATGCAAGACAGGGAACACGACCTGCCGTCCGGGCCACAGAATTGGCGATAGTCACGTGTCCATCTGTATCTTGTCCCTTCTTCGCAGGGCTGGGAAAGCCCTGCAGACTGCTGTAGCTCTTGACGCTGGCGAGCTGCCTCGCAAAACCTCTTGGTGATCAAGCTATTCTTTATGAAGAGCCTGCAGTGTTGACAATGGTGGTCGTGGAACGTGAAGACGCAGCCGCACGACGTTGACGTTTTGCTGTTAGTGACCAGTGACGACATTGTGGACTGGTCTGTGATTTGTTCGTACTAGGCTGTGAGGTGGTGTATGTCGTTGATGGCTCGATGGGTGGAGGTTGACCTTTAAACACCAGATGTCAGAGTCGTCGCCCATGTAACCAAGACGAAGACGAATGAAAGACTGACCTAATAGTACTTGTGGCACTCGGACGTGCTCATAGTGATCTTCCTAACTGTATTGATGATGACGGTGGACAATATGTTGCTGACGAGGTTGTTGATGATGCATGGGATGTTATTCAACTATGGCATGGAGGATGGTCAAGAGAAATGGACAGACGATGCGATTGAAGTGTTCCCCGTACCCGTAGGGGAAGACTTGATCCCTACGGGTCCTTACGGGTCAGTGAAGAGACTGAACTTCTAGTGCGACTTCAGGTTCACCATCGTAAACGGCGCATATCTCGAAAGCTCGGCACAGGGAGGACTAGGTGCTTGGTATAATGCAAGTGTCTACTTCTAGGTAAAGCCACGGGGACTTTGAACATTCTTGGAGTTGAATATACAAGCGCACTTCAGGTATAAGTCGCAGCGGCAAAGTGAACTGGTTCCTCACGGCTGGATCGAAGATGCGAGGAGATTTGTTTACAATGTATTTGTATTATGTATCTCAGCAACAACTATTACGCCGTCAATGTTGACTAGGTCTAAGCCATCCCATCATCAGAGTTGAGGCCATCCTGGCAATAGCAAAGTCCTTCGACGCTGCGGTTGCTATGTCTAAGAATAATCAGCCCTGGAGCAGGGAAGCATTTCTCTGGTACGGATTGACTGGGTCCTGAGAAGGAGCGCGTCGTCTAGCTGCTGAACAGTGGTAATCTTCGCTATTAAGATTCTTGACGAGGCTTCCACGACTGCTGCAATGTGCCTTCAGAAGACAGCTCCACAACTGCCTGTCGTTCGTGGAGTAATCATGAAGCCGTAGTTGCCTCATCAAATGTGAATACTGAGAAAGAAAGGTCAGCAGAATGAGGATGACCACCAGTGATTATATACCTAACGTGCAAAGTGATTCGCTATAAGTACAAGGTAAATTAGTCTATAGACAACAAAGACCTGTTTCTAGGGGGTCTTTGTTGTGGAGGCAAGACAGAGAAGGACAGGTAAGGGTGCTGAAAGATGGGTTAACGATGTCTGGTGAAACTGTAAGCACCCTTGAAGATAATGTAGCCAAGACTTCAGTGATAAATGCTGCCTCGACTTTGTTGATTCATGTTTATTGCAGATACTGGACAGTGCCCGTCAAGCTAGATAGAACCTCTGTCTGACATTGAGGCACGATGAGCTGACGCAACCGAAAGGGGAAGGAGGCACGACAAGGTCAAGGTCGAATGCATCAACTGGTGAGTCATCAGGTAGCAACCACCATCACGAATAAAGACTGACTATAGCTGCTGCCAGCATCCGCCGTTGACGACCTCAAACATGAAAGACTCACTCCAGAGTCGTTGCTGAAAGATTTTGACCCAAAATGCAAGTCGAGAGGACCGCCATCCCCTATTCACCTGTAGCCACAACGCTCGTCCATACCCTCGTGTTTGTCCTTCTCTGGACCATTCTCCAGCACTATGCCACCAGTCACGGGCCGTTCCCCGTAGCACGCCGCATCTCCAAACTCCACAACATCCTCTACTCTATCCTCAACATCCCACGTCTTGGACTTATTCTTCTATCATCACCTCACAACGACTTCCTCGCACGTCGGATCTACCACCTGATCAGAATCTACGAGTACCTTGACATCCTGACCGTTTGCGCCTCCGGGTCGCCGATTGCTTTGCACTTTGCGGTACACCATCTCACAACCCCATGGCTGACGCTGTGCCGGGTGTTGTACAACAGCGACGGGTGGAGGATCGGTGCCGCTCTGAATGTGCTCCATCATGTGATCATGTATGCTTATTTTGGAGGATTGACGAGCGTAAGACGGATGCTACCCGTGACGGGAATGGTGCAGCTAGTTATTGGGTTGATCGTTGAAGCCATTATAGTCAGGGAGAGCATTCAAGACGAGAGAGGGCTGTTTGTCAGAGAGTTGCGGCAGGGTAAGGATGCTGAGAAGGTCAACGGAAGTTGAGAAAGAATTAGGGAGTGTACTTCTATGCAAGAGAGAAAGGTCCTTCTCTATCGGGACCCATACCCAATATATCTCTAACCTGTTTCCAAGATGCAACCTAATATCCGTATATGACGCCAGAATGCTCAAATGGGACACCCTAGCCTACCTAGGTTTCCTCTGCCAGCCAGTCGTCCACTTGCTCTGCTTGAACCGCGGAAAGATGTGCGCCTCGGTGTTGAACACAACCTCATGAAGAGGTATATAGTCTGTCGGGGAGAACAAGAGGTACAGGTATTTCAGCGTCTCCGCCTGTCGAAACCGTTAGCATTACGCAACGTTCGCACTACGTATCTTCCCCGTCGGACAACACTCACTAGCCAAAAACTTTCCATGTTATCCCTCTTCGACGGCGGAATGGCATTCACATCGTTTAGCGACGTGTACCCCTTCCCGCCGCCGAGATTCGTATACTCCTCAAAGGCGCGGAAGATCTTCCACCCCCACTCGCGATATAGGGGATCCTCCGTGATCCGCCACAGCATGAAGAGGCTCTCCACCGTCTCCGGACGCTGCAAGTTATGCGCGTCGAGCGGCTTGACGATGAAGTCCTCTTTCCACGCCGCCAGCGAGTCCTTGGACGCACGGCCCGGTCGGTCACCTGGCCGCGGTTTGAGGTCCTCTTCGGCGGCGTTGAACCACGCGATCTCGGGGGCGAGACCGGTTGCCGTCACGGCGTACATGCCCCAGCATGTCTTCATGAGGTCTCTGGCGAGCTCGATCTGACGCTCTTTCTCGGCGGTCCAGCCGGGCTGCGTGCGTGCTTGAGCGACGGTGTAGCCGCCCGTTGCGCCGAGGGCTATGGAGCCCGGGAGGAAGCAGACTAGGTGGTCCATCTTGGGTGAAACCTTGCCACCAATCCCTTGGGGCAGCTCACCTACGATCTTGAGTCCGGAGTTCTTGATCGGCACGATGAGGTGCTTCTCGATGCCGGCAAGGGCTTCCTCCCACATATCGAGGTAGATTGGTTCCTGGCCGGACGTCTGGAGATACTGCTTGATTAAGTATTCTGTGCAGAGTTAACATCATGCCATGCATAGCAACGGAGTTTGTCTCACCATAATACGAATCACCGCGGCTCCCCAGACGGATCTCTCTGCTCGTGAACCGCCCTGTTTTTGGATGCACATATATAGGCAGAAGACCGGCCTCCGCCACATTGTCGTCGAGGACCTTCATGACGTTCTCCGCCTTCCGCCAGTACGTCTCGTTGTGAGTCAGATATGAGAGGTACTTCATCTCCAGTTGCAGAGTGGCAGCCTCCGCCATCGACGATGCACCGCCATCATGCGAGGGAAGTCCGACTTTCCGTCCAAGGTGCACACTGGCGAACGGAATACCTGAGGGCGACTCATAAGCCGATAGCAGCCGGTCGGTCAAGTCCAAAGCCTTGGCAAGATAAACGGAATCGCGTCGTGACGATACATCGGGGAACCGCGTGGCCAGATAGTGCGCGGATAGAAGGCCACCAAGCATTCGGATGGTCGTCTCGAACGTGTTGACATCCTGGTCCTGGTCGTACGACAAGCTTCTCTGCAGCCATTTCCGCGACTCTGCGAGCGGAGCCGTCAGGTTCATGACCATCATGGTGGACAGACTGTCGACGATGATCCATCCTAGCCCCTTGGGACTCATCTGCGAGCCGACCTCGGCAACAGGATGGTACCTATCCTGGCCTAAATGATGGAGCGGGTCAGTTGACGATCTTTATACAACCTTCCGGCCACTGCCACAAACTAGTCAAGGGACACTCACCCCAGGCATGCTGATGGTATGCATCCCAGCTCGTGACGAATGCCTGCTTCACCTGATCCCGTCGCGAGCTCCAGTCCACAAACCTCGCCGCATAATGGCCATAACCGATTGGGTCATCCGCGAGCAGTGGAAGCCACTGGTAAACAGCCCACGAGCTGGAAATACTGAGGCATAAGCCACCGATGATACGACGGAGCGTCCAGCGCGACTTTGTCGCGCCTTTCGGCGACCGGCGCTGTGGCGACCTTTGATGCGGAGAAGCTCAATTAGCTTTTTCGGGGCCCATTTTGTGCACGGAGGAATTGGAAGTACCGTAATCGAGAACGCTTCGTCTCGTCGTCCGACATTGTCAGATGATATGCGCATGAAGCGGTCAAGCCACGGGAAGCGCTGACCTTCTCAGGGAGTAGTGTTAAGCGCCATGACGCGGTCGTGGGTCGTTAAACTTGACGCGAAATTGCAATTCGCCAAGAATGCAGGGGGGCGACCAGCCTGCCGGGATCCCTCTCCCTGAGTTCCACAGTGCAAGACTGCGTGAAAAGTGGGTAGCCTTTAGCGCCTCGTCGTCAAGACAAGCTTTGGGGCAGGCGCTACCACACCTTATTTTAGCATCTCCATGCGTTTCGGCCCGTGCACACCTTCGCACGTCTCCCTCGTAGTGTTTCTCCCCGTCTTAATAGTACCTGGTACCTTTCCCTGGTCTCTATTACTCTTCTGATGGATCAAGTCGACGAGAAGGATCTTGTGCTTACCACTGCCTCACCCGGGCATCAGTCGCGGAGGCGACGCGTTGTGACGACGTCAAGCGACTCGCACCTTCTCTTGATTGAGATGGATCCCTTTATGAGGAAGGAGCGGCCTCATTACGGCCAGGAAAGGAAATGCTAAGCGGAGGTCGACACATTTCCAAGTGGTCACATGGCAGTTGCCGAAACTTTTGGGAAAGAACGCAGGACGTGTTGGACCTTACCTGCAGCCAGATTCAGGTTTGTTGAAATTTGGAATTTAGGTAGGATCTGATTTGTGTTCTCCTCGCTGTTTTGGCCAACGGCCCAAAGTCTTGTTGAAACAACTTTTCCATCTTCAACAACCAGCTTCGCCTGGACGACAGAGAGAGCCAATTTTCGTTGTCCGGGCTTGAGCGCCATGAGGCTTGTCCTGTTTCTTCCTGATCTTCTCCCATTTAAGAGTCCCGATTCTTCTGTTGAACCAAATTTCAAGAGTCAGAGAGCACCCTCACGCTGCCATTAAATTGAAGCAGTCGACTTGTTTTCTTCCATTACCGGTGCCCGTTTCAATCCATTCACACTCAGTCGCCCTATTAATCCTCAGACCGTTCGACGCATTCGACAACCAGCATCAAGCCATCGAACTCCCAATCCGCATCGTCAAGATGATCAGCACAAAGCGTCAGCGGAGCCCCAGCGACCCTGCTGAAACCAGCCGTGCCTCTAAGGTGCCGAAAACTTCTGCTGGAAGCGTCGAATCCAAGGATGCACCCGCGGAAACAATGATCGATGTCGTCCAGATTACAGTAAAGCTGGGGTCGACTCGGAAAGCAGAGCGGAATGATCCTAAGCCCCCTCTGAACATGGAGAGCTTCCGTCGCGACGCTGCGGCTGATACGGAGATGCAGGAAGCACCAGCAGATAGCAGCGCCGATGGAGGTGCAGGGTAGGTCTACTATTTGTTGTCGTCATGCACAGTAACTTAAGACTAACTTGTCTACAGTATTCATGATAACGCTGGCGATGTCGATATGGATGACGAAGATTCGGACGTCCTCGGAATTGGCGACGGTGACAGCGACGGTGACAGCGACCTCTCCTCTGATGGTGATGATGAGTTTCCATGGCTGGAGAATATCTATGTTACTGCCAAATGCGGCCCAGCGGACAGCATGTCAACTCAAGGGCAGCAAAGCATCGGAAGATGCTTTGCGAGTCTTATCAGGCGCGGCCAAATGTCTCACTCCTTCTTGATCAATCTCGATGAACCGTCACTGGAGACGGCCAACCTCTCCTTCACTCTATTTGACAGGTACGGACGCTTGGAGGCCGAATACTACGAGCATGACTTCAGAAAAGGCAGCGGCGTGTGGGGTAAGGAACTTGACCACGGAGACATCCTCTTCATCGAGAGCATTAGAGTTGACCGGGACTGGCGTCGGCAAGGCATTGCAACCAAGATGGTCACCGCTGCTCTGGAGAAGACGAGGGGGAAAGTGCCCAGTGAGCGAGGCTTCTTTGCCATGGTCAACCCCGGTGTCCTTCACTCGGAACAAAACGAAGCGGAAGAGTTCGGCAGCTTTTTCCAAAGGGAGATGCCTATTGCCCTTAGCTTTTGGCGATCGGCAGGGTTTCGCAGGATTGGTGCGTCGTCTTATTTCGCTTTCACCGACAAGCCCGATCACCCATCAAGACTCCTTGGGCCTGCTCAAGACTGGAACAAACCTTCACGGTCACACGAGATCCATGTTTCTGCCGATATCAAGGCACTCTTCGATAAACTGTCCGACTTCACAATCGAAGATGTACAATGCGTCAATTTACTCCTGATGGGGCTTCCCAATGATCCCAAAGACCCAAAGTGGCTCTCGGTTGACGAACGCGGCGATACCTTCCTTCATATTGCTGCAATGCGGTTCAGGCTAGGGCCGGTTAGACTGCTCCTGTCAAAAGCTCCGCAGGTGGGCGCCACGCGGAACCATGAAGGCTACACTGCGCTGGAAGCCCTGCGAATCCAGCTGGAGCGTCGAAGAAAACGAGTGGCACATGGGAATACGGTGTATGTTATGTCTGACCAGTTTCGTGGTTTTCACAATCCAAGCATTGCGTGCTTGGCGGCGCTGCAGAACATCGAGGCCCTCGACCTTTTCACTCTGTCGGCTCAGGCCGTCGAGGCTGTTTCGACCAATGCGGATGAACAAGTACCGAATATTCCTCGTCCCCTTGTCACTAAGATTCGCCGGACCTTACGCCTCAAGTACGGCTGCACCTGCGGACGATGCCTTGGCGGGTTTTTGAGCCCTCGCATGAGGTTTGCGCTTATGTGCCAGGCAGAAATGCACTTCGAGGAGTTCAAGATGTTCATTAACGAGATTGACGGCTCATTATGGGTCGATGGGTACAACTATTCGACGGCATTCACAAAACTCCCCGACCATATCCGGGAGAACTTGAAGACAAACAAGGAGATGCGCCAGGGTTTCACCAATTTGTGTGACCACTTTGCGGCGTGTTTGAGGCGCAACAGGGTACCACTGGTGGGTGAGATCAACCAGGTTCTAGAGCAGCGACAGGAGTGGCCGCCAGTGACACAGACTTTCCTCAACCGCGGAGGTTCGGTAGCATCAGTGGCAAACGTGATTTTCCAGGCTGCCATGGAGCAGGATGAGTGGGCTGGAGACGGTACACACAGAGAGATCTTCGAAGAGAACATTGATCAACTTCCTGTTTGCCGGAATGATCACGAGTTTGGGTTCGTCAGCGGAATGTGCGGTTACGAGAGGATTGCGCCAGATAGTAGCCGCTTTATCAGCCGCTTGTGAGCTGAGTGCGCAATAGGTTCCACTGTCTGGTCCTATACTTGTGTGTTTGTCTGTCTTCCGGATCGTTCCGTCTTGTTTCGTCGAAGCTGGGACCGGCTAAGAGGTATGGTTCGGAAAGTGCCATGGGTTATGTTAATCAGGTGACGGAAAACGAGTTCCTAGCTCCTGGGCTTAAAGGTGTTGAACAACTTCGTGGGATCACAGCTTTCATGTTGCTGAATATCTGTAGTTACTTACAGTCATGTACGTAACCAATCAATCGCTATCATCTTTGCTCGAAGGTCCAAGCATGTCGTGAAAGTCACTGGATCTTCAACTGGGACTGTCCGCGGGATTTTTACATTGATTCGTCACCGTTTGATACTTTGATATGGCTCCATGGGCAACATGAGTTGAAGACTTGAAAAGGCCGAATACTTCTTGCAATTGACTTTATCACAGTTCTCTCCAATGCTTCTCCTTCAAGAGCTGCTTGTTTCTGCATACCACGAATACCTTAGCTGGCCCAAAACTTCGCTAGAGGTACCGCCGGACTCAATGTACCGGCACCCAAGCACGTGCGAAAACAGGGGTTGCATCCTCTCACCCTTTCCCCATCGAGTCGTATCCCGCCAACCGTCGCAACCGTAAGTGATCGGCCCGAACAGCACTATAGCTTAGGCGGGGGGAGAACTAATCCCTCCAATCAGGGTTCTCCTCTTTTGAAGATTGCCTGCCCCGTTGCGGAGATGCTGGAGAGCGGGTCTTTCCCCGCAGGCCACTCCACGACTCCGCGAATGTGACGCGTTTGCTTTGCGGGGGGGAAGTCCCGGTTCGCAAAATACGACATCGCATGTTGTGATACCATGCCAAACCGTACGTTGTTAATCTCGTGGTTAGATGGGCCGAGATGAGCTCGAGGTGAGAGGCTCGCTTGGAGGTCGGGGGAGATGTGCCGAGGGTGTGTGTAGGCTTTTCCCAGAGCTTCCATCTGCCATCATGCAGCTCCATGTGCGGCTCGTTTCTGGAAGTGACATTCTCCACTGGATAACCGAGATTCAATTTGTGCTATCTGATTATCGTTCTGGTTTACTAAGTCTGCAGTCAAAGCTTGTCAATGCCCAGTGACATAATTAAGTACCGCACGAATCATGGAACGACAGAAACTGTAGCGATAGAGTGAGTTCCCTTTCTTACGAACAAAGTAGGCGGGATCAAGTAGAGTACACACCTCATAGGTCGTGGGATCGGGACTTTCTTCACTTGGTCGTAGTCTTGTAGAGGTAGAGGTGATTAGATTGACGGCACAGCTTGGATGAAGTAGTATTGCCACCAGAATATGTAGCTTCCTCTAACCACCCATCAAGCCTCCTGGGAGAAAAGTCCCCTGCCTCTACCAAACCGAAGTAAAGACTCTCCTCCAGTCATCAGCTGCAGAAGCTCCCAAAGCAACCAGCTCCTCCTCCTGTCGACCGCCACGCCTTACTCATTATCCTTAACGTCAATAACAGTCGACTTGAACTTCCTCGCAGGCACCTTCCGGTTAAACAAGATATCCGCCTCACGGTAAGACCGATGCTTAAGCTCCGGCAAAAAGAAGAAAGCCATCATCCAGCACACGACGGCGGTGCTGCCCCACACATAGCCGCACTTGCCGGCCAGATTCCACCCGGTCGGGTTCAGCAGCTGCGAGGCCAGGTAGATCATGGGGATCTCGGCGACGTAGTAGGCTGCGCGGCCCACGGCGGTGCTCAGGGCGCGGAGGCGCACGGCCGAGGTCTCGGCGATGATGGTGTAGGAGATGGGGCCCAGGGTGCCCGCGAAGACGAAGGAGATGAGGATGCCCAGCACGGCCTGGGCGTAGTTGGTGCCGCTGGTCTGCGGGACGGAGGCGCAGATGCCGAGGATGAAGAGCAGGCAGATGTTGGTCGCCGTGCCCCAGAGGTAGATCGTGCGGCGGCAGAACCAGCCGGTCAAGGGCCAGGAGATGACGTTGGCGACGAATTGGAGGCAGGAGTTGATTAGGTTGAGCTGGAAGGACTTGTCCGCGGAGATCCCGGCCTCTAGGTGGGGGGTTAGTTGTCGATGCTTGGAGGGTTAAGGGGGGGAGCTATACTCACGCTCGAAGAAGAATGTTGCTTGGTTGGCGATCAGGTTGCCGGCGAAGTTCTGCGACGCGTACATCAGGCAGGTGATGATTGTGCGCCTCAGGTCGGTGCCCTTGAGCAGGTCGAGGAGGGTAGGCGATCCTCCCTGCTTGACTTCGATCTCGACGGTTCGCTCCATCATGGCGAGGGTCCGTTGGGATTCCTCTGGGGATTTACTGCCTAGCCGTTGGATGGAGCGGAGGGCCTCGGCTTTGCGTCCGCGACGGATGAGCCACCAGGGAGATTCGGGGGCGAAGAAGAGGATGATCAAGAGGGGGGTCTAGACGAGTCAGCTTCTTGTGACTACGATATCTGAAGGGAGTGTCTCACGGGGAAGATCCACTGCAGGGCAAGAGGTACTCTCCAAGCCCACTCGTCGGTACGCTTGTTGTAGCCAAGAGTGGCGGCGGCGACAATGATTTGACCGATGGACCAGCTCATTTGCAGAGTTGCAGTGAGAGCACCTCGAAGGGCGAGAGGAGCAACCTCGCTGGCGTAGGCGGGGGAGTTGGCAATGAAGAATCCCCAGGGGATACCTTCAAATGCTTGTCCGATCACCAGGACGGTGAGTGAGTTGGCCTGATGGGGATTTCGGGTCAGGCATTGAGCTTCATAACGGGGCCGAGCTACTCACAAAGAAGGAAATGAAGATCGTGGCGTTCATAAGCATCAGGGCCAGGAGAGTGGTCCAGCGGTAGCCGAGACGGTCAGTGACTGGTCCGGCCAGGAAGACGCCGACAAAAGCACCGCATTGACCGGATTGGAAGAGGGCGCTCTGCCATCTGGTTGGGATAGTCCAGCCAGATCCGTCGACGTAGACGCCGTACTGCTTTTGAAAGGCGCCTTGCGCGACAAAGTTACCGTTCAGAAACATGTCGAAAGCCTCCATGATCTGGTGGGCATTAGCGGTTGTTCTGTACAGAAGGGGTAAATCTGGAGTTCAGCGTGATAGACTTACAATGGTGAAGCACATGGTGAAGGCCCAGAAACAAGCCCAGGGGTGGCTCTTGGCGGCCGCCCACAGGGTCTGCTCATGCTCGTGGTTCTCGCCGTCGAAGGCATCGTTCATGAGATCCGAGTTGTCCAAGACCTTGGAATGGAGGACGTCGACGTGGCCGCCCTCGTCGTGCAAGTCATCCTGTTTCTCGTTGATACCAGACATTTTGAGACGGCTCGTTGTGTCGCTACTGTGGTATGTCGATGCCAAGGTACTAGAGAAGAGGCCAAGGGAACTAGTAGATCGAGGTGATCTAGATTTTAAGTACTTCTGCGCATCTGGATTCACTGGTCGCTGTCACAGGGTACTACAGGGTACACACTTCACCTTTCATTAGTGCGCGTGATACTGTGGACGAGTCTCAGATGCAATAAGCCGACGCACCCCTGTTTGTGTTCAGGGCTCTGATAGGCGCGCATCTTTTCGAATCTGCAAAGGGCAGGTGGTACTCACTTTCGGCAGGAGGGATCTGGACCAACGCTTATTGAGCTACATATAGCAAAAAGCGGACTGTTGACATCACTACGTTGCATTGTAGCGTGTGGAGAAGACGGGGCAGCCAGCTCAACTCCACGGGGATACCCCCGCCAACCATAATTCCTCCGGTCAACGACTACATGGTTTATACCGGAGGTTCTGGAAAACTTGTTGCTTGGCCCAGATGTTGGAAATGTTCGACATCACCGAGTGTAAGTCTAGACTTAGAAGGAGATGTGGAGACCCTTTGTCATGTGCCGGAGCTAAGGTACCTAATGCTAGGCACCTAAGGTAGAGCGCAGCTACGATTCAGCCCTCGAAAATAGGGTTAGATTTGGCCAACTAGTGTCCAATTTGTAGGGTTACTTCTGGTGCAGTTGGCTGCGTCCTAACCTGCAAGGGGATGGTACGAACCTTGTCAGCGAGTGCAACGGTTGACGAGAAGTATGCTTGTATTTTGTCCCAAGTACCAGGTTCTGTACTTCTGTCTGGTCTGTCCGCAGCTAGAACTACTTTCCCCATAACTGTGCATGCATGTGTTGAATGACTGCAGGTGTCGGAAGAACGGAATGGTCTGTTGGCGTAGGAAACCAGTTCAGCTCGGACGATCCGTACCACCCTAGATTGCGCCAACTCCCAACGGAACCAACGGAAGGTGGAGGCATGGACTCGGGTGAAGCGGAGCCGAGACTGTCTCGCAGCTCTCTATTCACTCATACTACCATTGGTCTGGCGCAACTGGAGGATTCTAGCGGTCCAACAGAATAAGGTGGAAGATTATGCCTCCAAACTGGAACCAAGCCTGGCATAAGCTTCCTATCCTTGTACTCCCATTGTGACAACCGTCACACATGTGTGAGGCTGAAGTCTAGAATGCGTGCTTGCCATATGATAATGATGTGATCCAGACTGCAGTCGTGGCATAAGGTAGTCGGAGAGAGTACAGCCGCCCAGTTGACCACTATGCCAGTTCTGGTGGAGGAGAGAGTAGATACCATGCGGCATGTTGGTACGGTAGTCCTTAGGTAGGTAGGTGATCCGTCATGTCTTCATGGCCTACGAGCTTTGGTACAGTCCGCTTTTTAACGCACCACAACTGCAGAAGTGTGGTTCTACTCCTCCCGGTATCCGGCAGCAGAGATTTGAACGTTGCGTTCACATACACACATGAAAATAGAAAGGAAGGATGGTACTATGAGACGAAGACACTATCAACAAAGAAACGACTAGACGATGAGACCTGGGCCCTAATGAATAGTAACCCTCACCGACACATTCCACTCAATACATTTACCGGGCAAATATCCCGCCCCAACCCTCTCATAGATCTTCTCCCCCTTCCTATCCTTACTCTCGGCAGCCGCCTTGACAAGAAGAACATAGCACCGTCCATCGTTCCTCGGCACACCCGTCTGAATCCCCAGCACCACGCACAACGCCTTCAACTGCTCCGACTGCCCAGGGACATCAAACACCAGCTCTCTGTCCACGTCCTCCTGATCACCATCATACCCTCTCAAGGGATCATACTCCCTCCCCTCCCCCACAAGCGCAACATCCCCCGCCCTCGTCTCAGTCTTGACGCCCCCCGTCCCACCCGACCACGGCGACCGCAGCGCCTCCCAGCGCACCCGACCAAAAGGCGGGTGCGGCGACACGTACTTGATCGCTCCCGTGTACGCCATCCACGACCACGACGGCACGGTCGAAATGGCCCAGTTGGACGGAAAGGTGATGCGCGCGAGGGGCTCGTGCTCGGCGCGCTGCCAGAGCAGGCTCCGCCGGAGGAGACCCCTCTCGTCGCCCTCGTCGAAGACGCCGAAGCCGCCTTTGGTGGTGCTGCGCAGGACGGCTAGGATGCGGGCCTGGAGACCGTCGATTGCCACGGGACGGTCGAAGTCGTTTGAGAGGCCGAGCCGGGAGTAGCGCTCGTAGAGGTCTTGGTAGAGGAGGATCTTCTCGCCTTGGTCGGCTTTTTGGATGATTTGGGGGAAGTTGGGGTCGCCTAGGAAGGCGGCGCGGTCGCTGAGGTGGTGAGTTGCGTGTGGTGGTAGTTGTGGGAATGTGTGGAGTTGGAAGACAGTAGGGAACAGGGGAGTATTTGAGGTAATAGTTTTGACGGCGAGAAGGGATTACTTACTTTCTCATTGTCATCATGGTCTCGCACCGCACGCCCTGACCACACTCGAAGTATGTCTGATGGTCAATAAAAAACACAGTCCGGCGGGCGAGTGCATACTCCTGCAGCACCCATCCTCTGCTGTTCAGCTCTCCCTCAAGCACATGGCCATTGAAGTCGTCGATATTCTCCGAGATATAGAAGCACGGCTGGCCTCCCTGTCGCAAGGCCACGACTTCCTTCTTCCTGCGCGGGCCTAGAAAGCCAGCGTAGTGATTAGCCGCGCGACTAGCAGCCAGCACGCAGTAAACGCCGCTGTAGACCTGCGGCATGCGCTTGGACTCCTCGTTGAAGTCGCCGCCGTCGCCCTGGGCGATGCACAGGGAGTCGATCCACAGGTAGCGACATCCCAAGGCTCGTGTCACCATCACCGCGTCTCGGAAGGTTGCAGAGACTGCCTTGACTTTGATGCCGTTGAGATGACCGTCGAGGTTGCCGACCGTCGTACAGAAATGTGGCTCTGGCCCCCATCGATGAGACAGTGCTACCCAGGAACATGTATCGGCTGGGTTTGTGACTCGGAGTTGTACCTTGGGATCGCCCGCTTTGCCAACTTCAATGAGTCTAGTTGGCAGTTCCTTGGTTGATGGGATGCTTTTTGGGCCTTGGGGTACGAGATGGCAGGTCGAGTGGTTCTTGGCTTTGTCGCAGAGGTTGACCCAGTGCTTGATCACCTCGAAATGCGTCTCTGTCGGCCTCTGGGAGCTGCGCAAAGCCAATCTGGATGTTTTCGTCGATCCTTGTCCTAAGTTCTGGTTCGGAAACATATCATATCAGAACCGCTTCAGATGGTGATAAAGCAAAACAGTGGAATATGGTACTCACGAGGACTGCGAATTATTGACAGCTTGATCGAGTCTGAGCCGGGTATCCTTAGTGATGAGCCGACCCTTTCGACCAGAGCAGTGGCAGAGCCGGCGACATGATGACGTTTGCATGTATTCCAAAGGAGCACACAGAGGTCGCATGATTGTGCCTCTGCGTTTGTCTTCAGGTCCGACATGGTGTAGGTCTTGTCGAATGTTGAAGCCCACAGGCGTTCTCGTAGGTCCTTGCATGACTCACACAAGGATGACGAGGCCGGAAGCTCCGGGAGAGTAAGATTCTGGCTCTTGACTCCGGTGAACAGCTCTGTAGCAAAGTCGTTGTCGACGCGGATGTTCCAGTCATCGGCAAGCTGTGTTCTCAACTTAATATCACCCAACGCCAACGTACTTGAACGCAGCGACAGGAGTTACTTTCTGTATACTTGTTAGCATGCCCTTACACATCCGGAGTCTGAGAACATACCGCCTAAGAGGGAGGAACCCCCATTTTGTTAGCAAAATATCGAATGGATATACTAGGCTGTTACGTACATTCTAAGCAACGGTCAGTACAGGTCCACTGAAAGCTGAGTAATGGTTTCACTTACACCCTGCATGAGGACAGGAGTTGTTATTCTGATGTCAACGTAGGGTGGTTGCTGCTCAGTCCCAATACCGGCATCACGCTAGTAATGCTGAATTTTCGCTGGCTGAACATGGCGGAAGATTGCCAAAGGGATTGAAGAAGTTTTAAATGAGTACACATCGATACGATGATAGACTCTGACAGATTAGTAGGCACTTGCCTAAAAACAGCCGGCACAGGCAGGACAGGACAGGACAGTGGCGCTCGTATCCTCTTATCAGCCCACCGCCCTGAATGCGCTTCAGCCTTCATGGACCATTAGATGCGGGATGTTGGCGTCCGACAGAAGAGATAGCGAGCCCAACACCAGAGCCGGGCACCGTGAGGCTCTGAGTATAGCTTGTGGTGAAATATGATCTGCATAGACGCCTGCCGGCGGCTCGACCTATCAGGTGGCCCATCACGACACACACTCCTGCAGTTCCTCCCGTTTCGATACGCTCAGGACGGCTAATTCAATGCACTGACATGCGATGCAGCACACCGACTTCTGTCGCCGGAATCTGGAGGAAGTCCTCAGTGAAGTGAGGTTATCAAATCATGACCACAGTCCACAATCCACACAAGGTCATGGCGAGGAATAGTATTTGCCGCTTGTGCGCTATGGATTCGCGCACGTAATATCAAGTGAGAAGTAACGCGAAAACAGGAAGCAGGAAGCAGAAGCCATCCATCAGAATTTGTGCTAAAATCGCCCATCACGGCCCTACAGGCTGCGAAACCTAATTGGCCAACTCCTTCTGACTGAGTCTATAGTTGCTCCCATCGAAGACCTCGCATTCTGCTATTTCAGCCTGCATCGATAATTAGCCCATCGAAATCCACCATGTGTCTTCTGCCGAATGGAATCACTCTACATGCGACAGGGCTCGCGGCGCCTGTATACAATAGGCGTCATGCTTCACCTTCAAACTTGTCAGGCTATGAGCATCAACAGCTGCGACAGCACTCGAAGTATCTTACATAAACTTCAAAGGAATCATCGCCAAACAATCGCTGCAATTTCGATGCCAGCTTTCCGGGGTCGATGTTGCTTAGTGAGACGTCCTGGGTTGGTGATCTGGATGAAGCGGTTGCGCCGTGTTCGAGAGTTTCCCGTGCCATCATCCTGGCCGACCGTACTGATGTGTCAAGTCTCCGACAACAGGTTCAGGTTGCGCTAAAGCCGATCGTGCTGCTGAAGGAGCTGGCTAACCGATGAACGGGGTGTCACGGATGGGCGGTCGAGAGACCTGTCCCTTTATAAGGAGCGCATGCAGCGGAATCTGCCTCAATGCACGGTGTCCGATGCGGCTAAGCGCCGAGCGGCTGAGCCTGGTCGGGTATCTGCTCGTTGCTGCCCAGGCAGACTTTTGTTGCGCTCATGTGCGTGCAGCCTGGATTTGAACAGACGAACTCGAGTTAAATCGCACTTGACCTGGATCAACCCGTCCACCAGAGAAATGGCGCAAACTGTCGGACAGCTTGTCGGGCCCATGCTCTGGCTCGTGCCGCGCTACCCCGAGACGCCAGGCTCTATCATGCGGCTGGGCAGCATCCTCAAGGATTCGGCCGACTTGGAGTCGTCGCTCAACCTCCCCGCGATCCCCGCGATCCCCGACGCCGACCGCCGCGATGCCTCGACCGCCGTGAGACGCCGCGTCCAAGCCGAGCTCCACAAGTCCGACAGCTTCTTTGTCAAGGCAGCGCCGTCCATCGCGGCCCTCTTTGGTGCCGAGATTGGGGCTTCCGCCGGCGCAGGCCGCGACCGCGAGGTCACCACCGCCCTCGACGTACTCGACGTACACGCTACAGTGTTCATCCCCAGCGAGGCATATATGGAGACGGCGCTGAGTGACGAAGGAGTCCGGAAGTATGTGAGAGAGTCGCTATTCGGAAAGCGCCTCTATGTTGTCGTGGGCGTCGCCACCGCGGGTCGGCTCTCGGTCCAAGAGGCGCGGTCGGCGGGCCACTTCGCCGAATTGAAAGCCGCCGCTACACTTCCCGGTGGCCTGGGCGAGGGCGAGGCGGCTTTCGAGCACAACCGCGCCGCGATGACCGAGACGGAGCATGACGTCGACAAGGCCTGCGACTTTGCATACCGTGCGCGCGCTTTTTTCTACTCGAAAGTGCGCAAGCGTCTGGTGGACGAGGGCAACGTGACGGAATCGGCGCTCTTTGGCGATGATGGCGACAAGTCTGCCGTGGGCGATGATGGCTTTGTAGACATTCCAAAGTTTGAGTGGTTTGAGGACGAGGACGCATCAGCCGGAGGAGACGTTGTGACGATTACGGTCTCCGATGTCGCGGAAGACGGTATAGCATGATTATAGGTGGGAAATTCATCTTGCGGATGGAAGTCGAGTATTGCTTGGTTGCGTTTTCCCGTGCTGGGCGGGCACTACCTCCTGAGCGGACGCAACAGATGATACAAGACATCTGGGGCTCCCTTCTAGCTCCACTTTGCCCAATGCTCATAGACCTCCTTACGCAGCGATAGATTGCTGACTATGTTTCGTTTCTTCTTTCTCCCTCTCAAAGCTATACCCCAGTCGGAAGCTAAATGAATTCGGATATAGTCATTGGTCGATGTTACAGCCATATCCCACGGATACCAGAAAGAATCTGACGTATTCAATCCTGCCATTCTGAATTCATGACCTGAGACCCTTTTCGATGACATCCCAGGCATGCTGCATAGCCTGCATATCGTCGCGGTCGGGCAGGAAGTCTCCCCAGAACAGCTTGGGGTCGATGAACAAGAAACCATCGCCCACCTTGGTGCTGATTTGCGCTAACACCTTGGACATGCCACCGTTGGTGCAGAGATCCGCAAGTGGCGCGCGCTCGCCGACAATTTTGTTATGTTTCTTGCACTTTTTTTGCCAGACAAACTGGAGAACCAGAGCTCCGATAGCGCTGGCCACGGGCGCCGCGAACGAGGTGCCCGACGCAACGCGGAACCCTCCGCCCTTGGCCGTCGGCCACTGCGACAGGATATTCTCACCCAACACCAGGAAATTGTCGCCGCTTCTTGGCAGCCTCATAGCGCTGTATTCCGACGGCTGTGAGCTCCTGTCGCCACACGAGTGCACGCCGATGGCGTACCGCCGGTCGCTCGCCGGCCATGCAACCGGCTCGTGCACTCCATCGTTGGACGTGGCTGCGAAGACAACAACACCGCGCTTCTGCGCCTCCGCGAGCGCGTCACGGAGGCCAGCCGCGTGCCTTTCCGCGAGGTTGCGGAAGCCTAAAGACATGTTGATAATGTCCACTCCCTTTCCGTCTTCGACGGAAAGGGCCCACTGGATGGCCTGAACGGGCGTTCGCGTCAGAGAGGGGAGCGTTCTCCCATCGGCTGCATAGGTGGTTATAGGGGGGCAAGAACTCTTTTTGGCTTACCTCTTGTACATATTTTGGCTGTGGCCTGAGATAATCCTGCCTCTCCTCTGGCTTCTTCTCGTCCGATGCAAGTCCGCGGTTTGCATCCCCGGCACACACGCGCGCGATATAGAGGTGGGCGTGAGGCGCAAGCCGCAGGATGATCCCGGCAACCTGCGTGCCGTGGCCATCAATGTCACAGACGTTCTCAGGCGGCTGATCTGGGCAGAAGTTCCGGCAACCTTTGACCCTGTCTGCCTGGGCGTCTTCGTGTTCTGCCGGACATGAAATATCTCCATATGGACCCGTAAATGTCTTAGTCCTCGCTTGCCGGAAGTCTGCGTGTGAGAAGTCAAACCCGGTGTCAAGGACAGCGATCTTGATCGGTGTATCCGTGTCCCAGTGTTGCCAATATCTGTCCACTAGCTTGTTTATGTAGGTGAAGGTCCTGTAAGAGATCCTTCCGCTACACCTTTGTTTCAGACACTTTGATCGGAGTAGGAGCGCAGGACTCTGTTGGTCTTACCTTGCATCCGACGCGCTAAAGAGCTGCATAGACCCAAAGCCAGACTCGGTTTTCTCGTAATTGCCTTATCATCTGTTAGTCATTTTCAACTGTTTACTATCTGCCTCCTCTTCCTCGGGTGGGTAAATAGTTGCGCTGGTAGTAGAGCAGGGCGCGACTACTTACCTGGCGCCGGCTTCCATGCATCATCCGATTCTTGACGGGAATCCGGGCCCACGCTATCATCACTGGTTGTCTTCCTCGTAGTGGCAGAAATTATGGAGTCTGGCGGTTCTCGATGCCCTGGTGCTACCGGGCCTGGTTTTCTCCCGCTGGTAGATAGGTCGGCCGTCAAGCGAGGAGCTTTTCCACGCGCAACTTGCGTACCTGAAAGTCTTGGTGGCCTGCTTAGGGCCGGCGGGGACGGTAGGGACGATCTACTCGATAGATGCCCAAGGCGAGAAGGTGGCTCTTTGGAGTATGTGTTTACTCCGCCTGTTGTCAGTTGGGCGTTGGTCTGACCGGCAACTTTCCCTCTCGGGGACTTTCTGTTTGACTCAGCAGGGAACCGATGTTGTTCTTCAATGTGCATAAGGCCACCGAC
Organism: Coniochaeta ligniaria NRRL 30616; assembly: GCA_001879275.1. Classification (NCBI taxonomy): domain Eukaryota; kingdom Fungi; phylum Ascomycota; class Sordariomycetes; order Coniochaetales; family Coniochaetaceae; genus Coniochaeta; species Coniochaeta ligniaria. Next base: position 664,787 of record KV875103.1, read on the forward strand.
AGTCCGTTGAGTACGCCTAGAGGTGGCGCTGGTACCAAGCACTGCCTGCGTAGACAGGTAACCAACTCTGCCAGCACCAGCATCTCCAAGACCAGATCCCGTTGGACCGCGCGAGTCAATCTGTTTGGGTTTCCGAAGCACCTGCACGTCAGCCGCTTGCAATCCGACCGTGGTACGTGACTTGAGGTCAACAACACGTTTCCCCCACTCATTTTGGCGAGTTATGTCAATGTCAGCCTCGAGCTCTTGCACGATGTACTTGAGGATAGCTTGCTGGACCGTCTCCGAATGATCCCGCTCGGGATTTCGCTTCGTCTCTGCCACAACGTATTTGCGAAAGTTCAGGCAGGCTTCCAGAGCGTTTCTGTACCTGTGACTAAGCTGGTGCTTGCCCAAGCCCTCATAGTAATCCCTCACTGTGATCCACAGGCTCGGCTTTCCTTTCTTGTCCAACTTTTCCGCATGGACCTGCTCTCCGAGATCCAGCTCCATCAACAACTTCGCGAAAGAGAAGATGAGTGGAAACTGCGTTGCCTTCGCATCCAGGGTTCCTAGAGGCGGCGTATCTGTGGACAGAGTGCAGGCCACGTACGGCTGGTGGATATTGTACAGCTTGTCGGTGTCTGCTACGTAGGGAAAGAAGAGATTATCCGGAGTCCATAGCTTCTGGAGCCAGCAGCTGTCGTGGAGGTTTAGCAGCGCATGGGCAAGCGTGTAGGCCAGAATCTTCTTGTCGTTGGGGAAGATGCCATACCGGTCCTTAAGCATGCCGATTTTCATCAGGTGGAGCAGCGAAACCGTTGGCGCTGCGCTGGGATATTCTAGCTGAACCCTGCCGTCAGACCTGTCCCGAAGGCTCTGCTCAGCAACTTGGATTCGAAAGATATAATTGTTGTGGCGGGCAAATTGGACGCTCTCACAGATGTCGGTGATCTGATCATCGTCTTCTCTGCCGGCTTCGTGTCAGCAATGAATTTCACTTCTTGGAGGTGGGATGTTATCATACTCGTCACTGTCGTCAGGAACCTCCGATGATATCCTACAATGCGCCTCCTGCCAGTGATCTCCCTGCGGACACGAGGCCAGCAGCATATAAAGCCCAGGACTGTCGGTTGGCTCTCCACGATGTTCGGTATGCTTAAGCTGGAGCATCGCTTCATGACTGGAGCCTCTTCTCGTGCAAGGCTCCAAATGGGTGACCAGTGATTCATATATGCGCAATGAGTGGGCCCGGAAGGACTCGCTTATCTGGCTAGTATATGCAGTGGACCGTGGGCGAGTTCCTTCCAGTTGCGATCCGGAGTACAGGCCAACCGCTTTGGAGAAAGCCTGAACTTCGTAATTTGCCACCACGAAGCTTAGGGCATCCTGCTCCAAGAGGACAAAGCGACAGAGATCCCCCATCGAAGTGTCACCACAACTCTTCAATTGCCCTACGAGCGCTACCAGCTTAGGGAATCTGCCCAGAATATCGGTGGGAAAGAACTGATTGCCGGAGTATCGGACAGGTCAGCACCACACATGTCACATATATTTTGTCCTCGTCACTCATGGCTCAGACCTGGAACACAACTTACTTCGCCCGTGAGTGATATCTGCGGTGGCTCCGCATACTTGATATCATCGTCAAGTAGCGTCTCCAGGGCATCTAACAACGAGTTGATCTTGGAGACAAAGTCGTCGGCTTCATGCCCGGGCAGCTTGGCGAGATCCTGTCCAGCTGGTACAATGTATTTGAGGGCTTGAATATTGACTTTGAGCAGGGCCGCAGTCTCGGAGACAACCACCTTGTCTATCGGTAGCTTGGTGCATGGAGTCCATGCGAGGTCGTATTCGAAGAGAGGACACACTCTGCCCAGAAGGCGCCACTGTGGAAGCTTGTCGATGGTGCGCTCGTTGTTGGTGGACATGATCTCCAGACGCGCAGTCTTTATGAGCAGGGATAAATGTCGCTTCGATACCTAAGATAGCTTTTCATCTCCCCGGATGATTATCCTTCTTCAGAAGAGCAAGAGCCGTGTCTGCCGTATCTCCCCTCTTGGAGACCTTTCTGAGCAGCCTTCTGGTCTTGAAACTCAGCTCCCATACAAGAAGTGGGGCGTCGGCGCTTATCACGGGTTCAGATGCGGGGCATCATCTCGATGAGCACCCCACCCCATCACTACGGAGGTGCATAGCAAGCACTATGTCAAAATCCCAGTTTCGCCTTAATTCCGCTAAAGCCGGCTAACCTCATGCCGTAGGTGTGGTAGGCTGCCAGGTGCCAATTTTCACAGTAGTACTGCTGCAATACTGGCTGCAATAACTTGCCTCCAATACTGGCTGGGAGGGAGCTCCAGTACTCGCTACGAGCCAGCCTAACCTTAACCCTAAGTCTATTTTCGTTCCTACAAAGCTTAAGCTTGTCCAAGCTCTTACTGAAGCTGGACTTGTCCAGCGCCCTGTATTATGGCTAATTTTTTATGTGCTGGCAGCTGGTAGACTCCGCGCCGAAAATTCTGGGTGTATGCCTAGCCGAGGTTTTGGGGTTGGAGACAGTACTTGTTATGCACCTCCGTACACCACCGACCACAGCGACATTGTGTCTGAAGTTCCTGAACTCCCGTTGTCCATCAAGCCCAGGCTGGGATGCCATCCATGTAAAGCCGCTCTCTGCCATCTCTGGTCCATAATGGCGAAGCCATTGGCGCTCGCAAACTCGCCATTAGAGACCGCCTCGCGCAATTGTGACGATCTATTCGAACGGGTTGCCGGGATCCAAGGCTCCCGAAGCTATGTTGTGGTCGAGGTGTTGCGTCAGCAATTCCAGCAATGGACCCAGAACCTTGGTGTTTACGCATACAGGAAATTGTCGCTAGACGCGAGTCTAGCTCACAGTGAATCGCTTAGAGGCATGGTCCTACAGCTGCTGAAGATTGTGGAGAGGAATCTTCTCCGAGGTGTGTAGCTTCAAATTTGCTGCGGCGCGGTCCTGCGGCATGTTCTCGTGCTGTCTTTGTTCGACCGGCCTTGATAAGGTACTAATCACTGCCCATTCGCCACAGTTGAACAACTAGAAGCCGAGCGGAGCAATGAAGATGGGCATGGAGATGACCCACCGGGGTCAATCATTGATCAGATGAGACACGCCGAAGGGTCCCTCTCCTCCATACTCATCGAGTCACTCAAGATACTCGAATCTGCGGTTGATTCCCTGCTGCGCCTCGGCGTGGCCATCCAACAGTCCTCTGCCAGCACATTGACCCAGCGTGTCAGTGCATTTGTCAAGCGGCAAGACGACGGCGTACTCGAGGACATAATATGCATACGTCTCCAGCGCCATCTTATCGAGCAAGAACGCAGGCAACGGGCCACTCATGGTGCGGCGTTGTCGCTTTGTCGGCAGCTCGCTAGCTCCCTTTCGTTTCGCTGCTTTCGAATCGAGTATATACGGAGCCGTGCTGCTAAGAAACATGGCGGCGTGAGCCACGAAGAGACTGCGGCCGCCGCCGACCAGGGAATAGTATTGCAATCCGCTAATGCCACTTCCAAAGTGTCCAGCCACAGAGGGACGGCGGCAGTACCTCCCATTCCAGATAACAGCGGCGGCAAGAAATCTTCACTCCTTCGCGACTATTGGAACCGGCTTGCAACTGCACAGTCTGAGTCAGCCGCAAGTATTCCGGACTCCAAGCTCGCAAAACTGAAATTCGCGGAGCCGCAAAAATCCTTCTTTGGAGCGAGTTCCGTCATATCCATTCGCTTGCTCGACAACGTTGAGTATCCAAAGCCACCTGTGATCGAACCCGGTGCGAGAGGTGCTGTCTGCCCCTATTGTTGCAAATTATGGGACAAAGCTCTCTACCAAAGCACGGAAAAATGGGAGTAAGTTTGACCAGGCGAGCTGATCATGCCCTCGCCTTGTGCTCGATGAGGAGAGATAATGTTAGTCTGACCATTGTTTTAGACGCCATGTTGACCAGGACCTGCTCTTCTACACATGCATCTCCCCGGAGTGTGTCGATCCGCCTAAGCTCTTCGCTCGATTTGAGGAGTGGAAGGTTCATATGGACAGCGAACACTCGACACAGTGGCTCCGAGAGGTCCACCCTCTCATTAAACCTAGATGGTGCTGTGAAGGTGATGGCCGCCACGACGAGAAGCGGTGGTTCGATGATGAGGCGGCCGTCGAGCAGCACATTGAGAAGGAGCATCCAGAGTACGACGAGGGTCCAGAACTGGAAGCTTGGAAGGAAACTTGCAAGTTGGATTTACCGCCGCGGCCGGCCCATACATGCCCCATCTGCAACTCGATCCCGAAGAACCTGGCGGACATCATACAGCCCGACGCCCAGGGGCTGCCTACTGTGGTGGTGACGGATATTGAGGGCTTACGAACAGAGCTATTACGCCACGTAGCCCAACATCTTAAGGAGGTCGGTTTCAAGTCCATCTACTACCTCTACGACGCGGAGGGCGAAGAGGAGTCTCAGGTGAGTGTCGAAAAGAACAAGAAAGACCTTGCAGGGGGTCTGTGGGACCAGGACGGGGAACTGGTGCCACCAGTGCCTCCGTATCTTGACGAGGAATTCGCCGATTACACCAGCCCAGGCCACAGTGAGTTGGTCGCCCCAGTGGACTGGGCCACGATCCTTCCCACAAGCACCCTGTTCCGGGAGGAGGAACCGAAAGAGATGCTCCTACGGCAACTCAAATTGTCGACAGATCTGAGGGGTCCAGAGCACCCACTTACCAGGGACTCTGGGCAGGCCTTGTCGATCTGGTTAGTAGAGGAACGGAAATTCCAAGAGGCAGAGGGGCCTTGTCGAAACAGCTTACAGCTCAGTGAGAAGTTGGATGGCACGAGCCATCATAAAACCATCAGTCTGTTGCAATGCCTCGAACATATTCTTGAAGGCTTGGGTAGGAGTGAAGAAGCCCAAATCATGGCGGCCAGACGCCGCAGTGCACAAGGTTAGTGAAAACGGACAACTTGTTTTGAGACCAATAACTAACAATGAATGCCCTTCCCTTAACAAGGTATAGAGCTAGCCGACCAGTCCGAGTCTCTGGCCGACAAGATCTATAGTGCACTCATCAAGACCCAGTTCAACGACGATATTAACAGGGAGTTCGTCCCCGAGAAAATTCTCGACCACATCACAACCTGGGACGGCATCAAAGAAGAGCTCACTGGGGCCGTGGAGAACAATGAGACGAAGGAGTTCCACGACCTAGTGACCTTCATTCACGAGCATGCTATGAAGTTATTCGCTATAGCCCTCTGTGAGGGTTTCGAAACTTTGACGCTGTATGATGCAATGCGCCTGTTCAAGAGCCACGGCTGGAGTGATAAACGAAGCCTACCCATCAAGCGACTGGTTAGAGAGGAGGTGCATGAGTTGTTGGGTTTTGGACCGCCCTGGAACCGTACCAGAGTTAAGAACTACTGGAACAGGCAGTGGTCATTTCTAGCCCCAGTCTTCAAAGCTGCTACCTCGGACCACAGCTATCATGACTTCAAGCGTTTCCATATCCTGCCTTTTACGGAAAGGCATGACATTGTGAACGAAGGCTCCTATGGGAGGGTTTACAAATATACCATCCACCCGAACCACCTGGAAGACCCAGAGAAAGCAGTGAGTGTCCAAATCTGAGTGATGGATAAACAATTGCCTTGAGACTTATTAACACAAGCATAGGTCTCCTCCCTCGAGGGAACTGTCGTCGCCGTGAAGGAGATCAGCTACAGAAGCGACAATCGTCAGCATACGGTCGCGATTTGGGAGCGAGAAACAAGCACCTTACAGAAAATGAACGCTCTCCGCCAGGACCACATTGTTCGGTTCATAACCGCATTTCGCCACGGAGACAGCAGCAAAGAAGACTACTACCTCATGTTCGAGTGGGCTGACGGCATTAACCTTCGCTGTCTGTGGAGGGATGAGCAGATTCGGCCTTGCCTGACAGCACATCTGACAAAAGCGGTTGTCAAGCAAATCCTCGGCCTCGCCACTGCCCTGTGCATTGCTCACTACCCAGAAGCTAGGCCAAACTCTGTCACGGGAGATCTAAACTTCCGCCATGGGGATTTGAAGCCCGAGAACATTATATGGTTCAAAGACAAAGACAGCACACAGCTTGGGACGCTGAAGATCGCAGACTGGGGCTTGGCAAAGCAGAACGGCCTTGTAACGCCCCTCCGCAACAACAACATGACAACCGGCCTAGGAACCTCGCGCTACAAGCCACCCGAGGAGGAAATTGGACCCGGCGCTAAAAACCAGGGACTGAGCCCCAATCAGTCCAATACCCAGGTGAAAAAGCGTTCCAGGCTCTACGATGTCTGGGCAATGGGCTGCATCACACTGGAGTTTCTCATCTGGCTCTTGTACGGGATTGATGGACTGAAGCGCTTCAACAATGCTTTCAAAACTCCCTTGGACAATTATGCCCCCTTCTACCAGGTCGAGACCGTCAAAGGGAAGTCAGTTGCCAGAGTCCATGACATTGCGGTGAAGTGGATGGACCACATGGCCAAGGACCCGGCTTGTGCACCAGGAACAACTGCCCTGGGCGGTCTCCTTGAAATAATTCGTGGTGGACTCCTTGTGGTCAAGCTACCGAGTTCTTGGGATACATCTGCGCCCATGGCCGGGCCATCCTTTAGGCGTGGACGCGAGCCGGCCCATAATATCCCTCCAGCAGTGGCCACATCCGCTCTAGGCACCGGCACTGGTGCTAATCCAGACAAGGTTACGACGCCTAGTCTCGTGATCAGCCCGCCGGAGGCTAGCGACATTGATCTGCCACAGGAAGCTGCCTTTCCGCTCCAACCAACACCTGTACCTGTGCCCCTTCCCGGTTCGGGTCCAGTGAGGGCTCTCACCACGGAATTTTTGCATAGGATGCGGGAGATATACACTGACGATGAGGAAGACAGCTACTGGTTCACCGATGTACCCAATCGTTCCCCACCCACAGTAACGGAAAGCTCGCATGACGATGCTGTCCACGATTATGGCACTGAGTATCGCACACAGCCATCCACGGCTGGGGCCCTGGGAGCAGGTATGCAGAACGAGCCGAAACTAATATATGAGATGGGTTCCGTTTGCTAACAGTCTTCTAAAGGTGGTGTGCTTGCAGTGTCTTCAAAACATGAAGATGGTCCGCCTCCAACGCGACAAGGCTGGGACGAACCAGAAACTGCGTCGAACAGCGATTTCGATGACCGGGGCGACATTCACGATGCACTATTAGCGGCCATGAAGCGCTCGGACGTCTGCCAACGAGAGTTCCTTCCACGTCATCAGCTGGTCAGGCTCGTCAACAAACCAGCAGTCGAAGCAGAGCTCAGGAGAAGTCAATATTCCATCATCAAGCGCATCCAGACGCTTTTTGACTCCTCACCGAGCGACAGGAACTTATCAGCCGAGGCGCAGAAGATTTGCGGTACTACTCATCACCAGAGTTGGGGAGTTCATCTGGAAACCGATAATGAACACATCAAAGAGATGCCAGCACCCAAAGAGAAGACATATCGCGGGATCTTCGCCATCCTAGTACTAATCGGGAGGCCATCCCGAATTCGAGACTTCGTAGAAGAGGAGGTTTGCGACGCTGATTTGCCTTTAGAGGCTCCAAACAAGGCCAAACCCTGGGATCTACGTCGCAAGAAGGTACCCGATAAACCCCTACATTGCTTCTCGAGGTGGCGCCACAACACCGTCAAGAGTTTCGAGGAGAGGCAGTGGACTGTCTACGCCCCTTTCTTGGGCCAGGACGAGCGGAGGTTACCGCTATTCTTTCAAATTCCTCATCGAACGGTCCTGCCATTCACCAAATGGGAGAGGAAGTATCCGGCGGGCGGCTATGGACAAGTTTACAGAGCAGAGATTCACCCCGATCATCATGCATTCCAACAGGTCATTGAAGGCCAGACACCTCAGAAGCAGGTCTTTGCGATCAAGCAGCTTTCTAACAAGAGCGAGCCGGATTTCCGCAAGGAGTTTGTCATACTAAGGACAGTCAGCAAGATCGGTCACCCCCATCTCATATCCCTCTTAGGAGCATACGAGCACCAGGAATACTTCCACTTCATTTTTCCTTGGGCTGCAGCCGACCTTGCGACTTACTGGCAGGAAAACAAGCCGAAAAATGACGTAGATACGCCGAGATGGCTAGCAGAGCAATGCGCAGGTCTAGCGGGTGGACTGTCCACGATTCATTATCGTACCCTGTCAGGGGATTCCCTTCGCAATGCTACCGCTTCCGAAGGCATCCTGGGACTCATGTCAAATGAACCACCTGCAACAAGTCAAACAGGAATCGATGGACCACGAGACATGTTCCTCCTCCACGGCGATATTAAGCGCGAGAACATCCTCTGGTTTCCAGATAACACGCCAGGCTCGGGCGGTGGCTGTCTCAGAGGAACACTTAAGATTACAGACTTTGGAACCTCTAAACTAATGACTCATGACGATATCGCTTGGAAGAGGCCCCAGACTTGCCCGATTTATCGTCCTCCGGAGGCAGATCTAAAGCTGTCTAACTCCTCGATGGGAACATCGTACGACATCTGGGGCCTGGGATGCCTTTACCTGGAATTTGCCGCTTGGTGCTTTGGCGGCTGGGACCAAATCCAGGCTTTCCTTTCCAAGCGATGGATGCGGGACCATAGATTCTACAAATTCCACACGGGCACGTTTTTCCAAGTCATCGACGACGAGAACGGGACGCTTGGGGCTAGAGTGAAGCCTGGTGTCTCTGATGTGAGTCCAAAGCCCCCTTGAGTCCTGAATATGGTTCTATAGTACTAAAACATTCTCATTCTGCAGTTTATCAACGAGCTGAGATCGGACTCGGCATGCACTCACTTCTTTCATGACTTCCTTGAGATGGTTTGCGAGGGCATGTTGGTTGTCGAGCAAGAGGGCGGCCCAAGACGAACCACGGCAGCGAATATTGCGACAAAAATACATGACATGCTGAAGAAAGGCGAAACAGATCCCAAGTACTTCTCCGAATCATGTCACTGCGCAAATGGATGAAGATGAAACACTCGGAACTCAAGTATCATGAGATACTTTTATTATACAACGGCACTGTGCCACTTTCGTACTACTATACTGCAGATACCCGAGTCATCTCTGCTTTGCATAACGAAGACGACCCATACCATACCAAGATTCATGCCAAGAAGACTCACTCCAAAAAGACTCATAACAAAAAGAGTCATACCAAGAAGAACAGTACACGGGAATTGCACCAGAGGAAGTTCGAACCCTCAACCCATGCAACATCATTCGCCGAACCAATACGTCGCGCCTATTCCTGACCCCAGAGGCTCTCGGCCTCGCACGGTATCTGGAATCCTCCGTACTAGACTGACGACCTGTTAGAATTAGCCGAACCACGTGGATCTGTATAGATGACCAAGCTTCTCTGTTGCGAGACAAGGAAAGCCAGTGTCTAACAACATTAGAGGTGCGCCCGGCGGGCTCTACACCTGTCTCGCACTCCGACTCATACCTAAGACCACTGAGCCCTCGAAGCACTTGGAAAGCTAAAATCTCCAGTGTCCAAAAAGTGAAGGTAGCTTCGAAGCTGGCACTATACCTTCACAGACGCTGGCCTTACTCACTGAGTAAGATCTCCGGTCAGACGCGCTGCGCTCACTTACGTAGGTATGCCTACAAAACTGTCAAAGCACCATTGTCAAGACAACGCCAAGGTCGATCTGTGGAAACGCAGCAATTCTCGGAGAACATGAATAGTCAAAAGGTGTAATTATAATGCAAAATATGTCTATTGTTCGTATGCAATAACCAAATGATACAACTTCAACATATGCGTATATATGACAGAGTATATAGATAGTCCTCGGTTGAGGGCCGCGACCTACGACGGCGAGGTCCAACCTGGTCAGGGAGCCGTGCAGGGAAAGACGCATGGAGCAGCAGCTGGACTATGGCGCAACGTCAACCCCCCCACATGCACCAGCTGAAAGCAGATGCCGATCCTTACATCCTTCAGAACAAGTCCTTGACGATAGGATAGACACTCTCCGCCCCGTCCACGACGTCATTGGGACTTATGACCCTCGCGGAACCAGGTGTCAAAGGGCCGTTTGGCTGCAGGAGCGCCAAGGGCCCCGGCGCGGTCCTTCGCCGTCCGTTGAGTCCCATATACCCCTCAAAGATGGCCGTCATCTCCGACTTCAGCCGCTGCCCGTTATTCAGGTCCTCGCCGACCACCGCCGATAGGCCTTGGGCCTGCTGCTGCTGCTGCTGCTGCGACGCAGCAATCGCAGCCGGCGATCTGGGCTGGGCCATGGAGCCGCCGAACTGCTGGGACGGAGCCCGGCTGACGCTGAGGCTGGCCGTCCGGCCGACCGGCATGGGGAGCGGCGGCAGGGGACTCTGGGGTCCGGACGGCATACCGCTGCTCCCGCCGTGGATGCTGCCCGAGGCGAGGCCGGCCATGGTCATGGCGGCGCCGGACCGCTGGTCGTCTTCTCCTAGGCCCAGCCGCGGCGCGTACGCCTTGAGTGATCGGATGGTGCGCCACAGGCGCTGCGATACCCACGAGCGGGCGGACATGTCTTTCACGAGCTCGAGGGCCATGTAGAACTCTGTGCGGCACTGGGAGCTAAACTGGATGGGTGCGTGGGTGGAGGCTAGGAAGAGCACGGCAATGGCTGATGTTAGGAACTGGTGGTAGAAGACTTGGTTTCGTCGGTATAGGTTGCTCGTGTTGTTCATGTGCGTCATGTACCGGATGGTCTCTTTGGCGAGATCCACCGCCCTTTGGGCAAGCGGCATGTTTTCGGCTATGCTGCTTGCGCTGTGGAGGACCGGCGTATGCAGCCAGATGCGGATCTAGAGAGCAAGGTCAGGGTCTACCACGAGCGAGGGAGGAAGTGTGGCTCGTACCTGGTTTAGACGAAGACGCGTCCATATCTGCAGGCGCTTGGTGTCGTATGCTGGCCCGGATGGCATTGGTACGCCCTTGTTTAGGGATCCGACCTTGATCTCCTCTGGCACTGTGTCATACCAATCGAGGATCTCGCTATCCAGTTGATCGAAATCCTTGCGCTGAAGTTCACGGATGACGGCTGGCTCAAAGTAGTCGACCAGTCTCCAGATCTTGGCTCCCAGTCTGGAGTACGTGATCATAGCGACCAGATATGGGTGTGTGTCCTGGATAACAATCAGACATATGCACAACATCCACCAAGGCAGAAAAGGTGGAACTCACCGGCATCGGAAGCTTCGGGTCGATCTTGTCGTCGTCGCACACATAAGGCAACCCTGTGCCAAAGCTCCATCTCCTATCCAACACATATGCCGACCAAAACGCCATGAGCGCGTTCCGCCGGTCCCCCTCGTCCGCAATCTTGGCGAGCCCTTCCCTCCTGTGGAGCCCCAGTTCCAGACACAACCGACACACTTGACCAATGATACGCCAAGCGAGAATCTCCTCGTTGGAGAGAAACCTGTAGCCTGCAACAAGAGCCAGGAACGGCAGGTTGTTCACTTCTACGGGATCGCTCATCAGTTTCCTGTCGACGATCGGACGAATGCTCTCGTAGAGTTGCGTGGCCTTGGAGCTGCAGCCATGTTCCTCCACCACAAGGCCGCAGCACATGACGATCTTGAGGATGCACGTCTTCAGGTCGCTGATGCCCTCGTCCTGGCCGTACGGCGGGACCATCCCGTTTCTCTTGGCGGTCTCGATCCAAGTCGCCAGAAATTTGGCATGCTCTATCACGCTGTCAATTTTGATGACCGGGTACATTATACCGACTTCCTCTTCGTGGACCTGGCAGAGCCGGACCATCTCGTTCTTGTCGAAGTCCCACAGAGGGTCCATTGGTCGTCGGGCAGGCGAGATCGGGGGCGCAACGATGGGGTTGAGGATCGGAGACGGAGCAGGACTATCGTCCACAGGACCACCCGTCTCGTCTTGTCCTTCGCCGGCATTGGCATACCCCATGTTGTGCAGCGTATTCTTTGCCATGTCGACCGTGAAGTTGATGCTCGTCGGTCCGCTGAACGAAGGGGGTACTCTAGGCGCGGAAAACGAAGGTTTGGGCAGAGATCGGATCGAGGAGCCGGACGGCGACGGAGTCACAGTATGCGAGGGTAAGGGCAGGGTGCGCTCTTGTATAGGGGCCAGACGCAAGGTCTCTTGTCGGAGGGCTGTCATGTTACTGAGGAGGGTCTCGACCTGCTGCTGTAGGCGCGCGACCTGGTCGGTGACCTGCCTGAACTCGTCCGAGTCCTTGAAGTTGCTTGTGCAACAGTTCGGCGTGTATAGACATTGGAGGTTGAGGTTGCCGCATCGCTGACAGGGAGTCTCGCCATTGCACTTGATCTTTCGTCGCTTGCACTCGTTGCTGTAGGGCTGACAGTTAGCTGGCAGTTGAGAGGTTGCTGGTTGAAGCAGATAACCGCGAGTTGTACGGAGACAGGAGGGAAGACAGGAGACAGGGGTACCTACCAAGCAATTGAGATATACTATGTAGCGTTACACAAGACCATGTTAGTACGGCGTCACCAAGTCACAGAGGAAGAAGCAAGAATGACAGCGACGGCGGCAGGGACAGGGAAGTGAAGCAACGAACCCTGTTGCGCTTGCTCCTCTGCTGCTTAGCTGACGCGTCGTCGTCCTCAGACTTTCGTTTGGCGCTCTCGTTGCGGCTGTCGTGCTGTTGGTGATGTGCGGAATTGTCTCCGTACGCGGAACCGGGTGAGAGCGCTGAGGGTGGAGGAAGCGCGCGATGGAGTGGACCGGCACCAGGCGAGGGCGAGTAACCGGCACCCACGGCAGCGCTCATTGGAGACGCGGCCGGGTTGGTCAGGAAGGAGCGCAGGTCGCTCGCCTGGTCCGCCAGTTGGTCCATCTTTTGCTTTTGATCCTCAAAAAGCCTGGCATTTGGTGAGGTGATGGGATCTGTTCCGTCCCGAATCTGACCAGTCTGACCTGCTAGCGCCCTGGCAAATGGAAGCTTCCGCCGATGGAGACTCGAGAATGCGAGAACACGTGACCTTAAGGCAGTAAGCCCTTATCCGTTTGGGGTGCTTGTATCAGCACCAGCGTTCCCATCCAGCGGAATCAAGACATAGAGACCTGGACACCTTGTTAGAAATATAAGGATATTTCTCATGTTCTCTTTGTTATGACCCTTTACAAACTTGGTGCTTCCATCGAATAGGTACCGAATCAATCTGCCGTATCTTTGGTGTACACAGTGAGCGGGGCAGACAGGGGCAGCCAGGGGCAGGAACTGACTCCACTCTGATGCGAGCGGACAATTCCGACGTCGCTTGAAGAGGTATCCAAGCGCTCCTTCCTGTTGATATCGACTTCTTGCCGCTCAATCTGGAGTCAAGTTTGACCAAAGAAGTAGGTAGAGGGCACTCGAGGATACTAAGTGCATCGTACCTTCCTCGTCATCGATCACGAGAGATGCAGGTACCTTAGTAGGGGCAGAGTGGACGGCCTACATCGGCCCAAGCATGAAGCTTTCGGCTTGCGTCGGTCACTGCCTCGTTTGCTCCTTCCCACAGGCCAAGACCGAGCGAATGCCTTCTCAGATCAGTTTCAGTCAGAGGAGACCTTGGAAGTCCATCCATCTCCGGTTCAATTGAAGTCAATTGTCCTCAAGGTAAGGTATTGACACAAAGCAATTGCCGGACATTGCTGTCAACGTCTCAACTCTAAGATTGTCGCATCTCTCCCTCACCAAAGTACATACAACCTCAAGTCCATGACGGGTGCTTGACCACACAATTTCCCTCCTGCGTCGACTTGACCGCATGCAATACAGCATCTAGACGTATCTAGACGTTGTATCCGGCAGCATGGCGCCACCACTCTCCTGGGTTCACGGAACTAACGACCCAGACACCGACTTCTCGCTGGCGAACATCCCATTTGGCATCATAAGCACCAAGGCCAAACCCAGACCGCACGCTGCAGTGGCCATTGGAAGCTACGCGTGCGACTTGGAGGTCTTCTCAGCCCATCCTGACTTCTACGATTACTACTTTCCGGCCCTTCGCGATCATCACGGCGTCTTCTCTCAGCCTACCCTGAACGCATTCGCGGCCCTGGGACGACAGGTTCATCATGAGGTCAGGGACACCCTGAAAAACATGTTCACGGACGGCCATCCGTTCTCTCACTTCCTCCAAGTGGTTGGCAAGACCTTGATGATTTTAGTGCCGCTTGACAGCGTGAAGATGCACCTGCCCATGCAAATCGGCGACTACACAGACTTCTACGCCGGCGTGGTCCACGCGACGCATGTCGGAACCATGTTCAGAGGACCGGAGAATGCCCTGCAGCCCAACTACAAACACATCCCAGTCTGTTATCACGGTCGTTCCTCCAGCATCGTCGTCTCAGGGACTCCCGTCCGCCGCCCTTGGGGACAGTTCGTTGCCGATCCGACCAAGGTGCCCAAGCAACCGGAAACAAGACCGAGCCAGAAACTAGACTTTGAGGTCGAGCTAGGATGCTTCATTTCGCGCCCAAATGACATGGGTATGCCGATTCACATCGAAGACGCCGAGGACCACATCTTCGGATATGTCCTGCTGAACGACTGGAGTGCCCGTGATATCCAGGCCTGGGAATACGTACCACTCGGACCATTTAACGGCAAGAACTTTGCGACAACGATCAGCCCTTGGGTTGTGCTTCATGAGGCGCTGAAACCTTTCATGACGGCTGGAGAGCCAAGCGACACGGAGTTGCAGCCGTATCTCCAGGAGACGAGCAGGAATAACGTGTTTGACATCAAGCTATCTGCCGATCTCCAAAGTGAGTTCAGATCCTCTTGACAGAATATTGTGCGTCATCATGTGTAGCTAACCTAGTCGCAGTAACGCGTGACAACGAAGCCTTCAAGCTGACGCGAACAAACGCCAAGCACCTGCTCTGGTCCTTCCCTCAGATGATCGCACATCACACAGTGGGCGGCTGTCCGTTACGCACCGGAGACCTGCTCGGGTCCGGTACGATCAGCAGCGTCTCGGAACTTGGAGACGGCGGCGGCAGTCTGCTGGAGCTGAGCGAGAACGGCAAAAAGGAACTTGGATGGACGACGGCTTCTGGTGGAGTCCAAAACCGGACGTTCCTCCTAGACGGCGATACGGTGACGATTCGAGGATTTGCCTTCGACGACCAAATCGGTAGGGTGGGATTTGGCGAGTGCATCGGACGCGTTGAGGGCGCCTTGGGTCGCGGTTGAGCCATGAGATGCCCTTGGCATCTGCTGCAACTGTCAGCACTGGCGCAAGCATCAAGGCTGAAGTCGGCATCTCAAATAACATGTCATCCCAGCGGCCGACGAACGAGGACGGCAATCCAAATACCCGAGGCCTCCCTTATTGCGCTCTGTCCCGAGCCAGAATATGGGGGTTGGTAAGAGAGCCATTCTTTGGTGTCTCGAAGCGACGGGCCAGAAGAAGCTCAGCGGTGGCTAAGCCCTCAAACTAGGGCGTGTTTTTGTTCTTCCTCCATTGTTCTGGCTTCAGGGGGGAATGTTTTACCATTCGGTATCATTTACTCCCTGCCTGCCTGCCAACCAAATTGTTTCGTTATTTCAGGCGTGCGAGATTTGCTGTCTCTGCATCAGAACGTTACATCAGGACAAACACATAACAACTCTACCCCTGTTCTTTCGTACACCCGGACGCCTCATAGGGCGTGATGCGGCGGCAGGAACTGGAAGGATTCCTTGAATCCAGCAGGAGGATTTTCAGCTGACTGCAGCAGCCTGTTTGGGGATCCTGGGGAATGAGCGACCAAATAGCCGCAAGCCACCACAACACGAGCCTAATTCTTGGCTTGAGCTTACCAGTCTGTCGGTATTGGACGCCACGTCAACGGCTTATCCGATGTCCCATTCCAGACATTCCAAATGGGAAGGCAATCGCGCAGTGTTCTTTTCGCAATTTCTTTTCGAAAGGCTGCAACCAAAACATGGTGCGAAGATGCGCTTTGTCAACAGCCATCGGATGTTTGACATAATGCACAGCCTCCCTGTCAGTTAAGAGGCGAGATCCAGCAGTGCGCACCGTAGTCTTCACAATAAGAGCACTTGTGTATTACATCAGCACCTAGACTAGGCCAAGGACATCGTCGGCGCCGCCAGCGTGGCATGAGTGAGACCGTTAACAGGGGTCTTGATGCTTGTCTGGCACCAGCCCTACGAGAATCTGACAGCGCGCCTGCGCTTCTCATTCGCTATGATACTCGCATAACTGTCCAAGCCCAATCCTTTTGCCCAGAAAGGCATAGGAAGCTTCTTGGCAGCAGCTGCTAGGCCCGCGTGTGGCATTGGAGCATCAAATATCCAAATGCAGAAGGCTGCGTCTTACGTTGATCACATTAACAGAAGAATACAAAAGGAGCTCGTGTTCCACACATCGTCATGAGTTTACTGTCAGTCCAGAAACCCATCTGCGATCTCAGAAAGCCTGATTCGCTATACAATACCTGTCTCCAACATTGACACCAGTACCTGACACCCAATAGCGCCCAAAGCCTGATCCAACTCAACAAAACCACGATGGCCCCAATCTACGCCGACCACCCCTTCCCACTCATCAACAGCCCAGAGTTCGCGAACAAGCAGAATGGCGTACCGACCGACCTGTTCGATCACTGCGCCTCGGAGATGGCCTGCGTACACAACCTAATGGTCCGCGGCCTCAACGCCATCTACCTGCAAGCACCGCACATCAAGCCGGCCGACGAAAAAGCATTCGTCAACTTCATCAGAATCTGGCACCAGCTGCTCCACGCCCACCACTCTGGCGAAGAAGACCACTTTTTTCCGATCCTCGAGGCCATGGCCGGCGAGAAGGGCATGATGGAGGCCAACGTCGAGCAACACCATGCCTTCCACGATCCCCTGCATGCGTTCCACGAGTACATCGAAGCTGTCGCTGCCGGGAAGGACAAGTACGATGGCCAGAAGATCGTCGGTCTGATCGATGCCTTTGGTCCCATGCTCATGCAGCACCTGGCGGACGAGATCCCTACGATCCAGGGCCTACGGAAGTATGGTGATAAGATGGCGGATTTGCAGAAGAAATTCGACGATGAGGGCGAGGAGAACATGGTAAGGAGAGCCGTCGTATTCTGATCAAGTCTCTGTTGGCGAAAACTAACGTCTTGTTCCCGACAAACAGAAGAAATTCGGTCTTACAGGCCTCACAATCATCTTCTCCATGCTCGACCTCCACCACGAAGACGGCCTCTGGGCTAATTGGCCGCCCGCGCCGGCTGTCGTCAACTTCCTCTGCCGCAATCTCATCTGCTGGTTCGTTCGCGACACGACAAAGTTCGGAGCGTGTGATCGGCTCGGTAACATGAAGCCGCTCTACGCCGTTCCGGCGTAGGCAGACAAGAAGGGCTTGGGCTGGCTGCTTGCCTGCTGTTGAGAAGTGTTGAGCTGTTTTCTCGCCCTGTATTTCTGCATTAGCCACGGAGTTCGGAGGTCACCATATATCCTGTCATTTTCCGATGTTGTCCGGTTCAAATTGATATGGTATATTTTGTTGGATCAATCTGTCGAGCTTTAGCATCTTTCCATTGACGAGTCCCCGTTGAGGTAGTTGCTGCAAAACTTCAAGGAACACTCCGTCTTCCCGGCCTGATGAATGCGTGAGCCAGTCAGTCCTTGGTACCTAGAGGGTCTTGACAGAACCTCATAGTTGCATCAAAGGGTTTCTTACCATCACAGTGAAGACCAAGAGGTAAGTGGCTTGGCAAAAGGCTTATTCGCATCGTTGAAGTCCACTTCGCATACTGCCGGCCGGGATTCCATCCTAGAATATCCCCCGCTGACGGCGCTGAGGATCCACGGGTCGTCCAACCTTATTCAGACGACAACCCGGGAGCAGCGCGCAATCCCCTACCATCTGCCGCTCCTATTTACTGAGCTTGTGACCTACCATCGGATTGACTCCAAGTATGTCGGACACTGAGGTATCTATTCCCCTGAATCAGCTCTACAAGATCCTGAGTTCCAGGAATAGCAAAAACAACACACAATCTTCACCACATCTCATCATTGTCAGTCAAGCCAAACGACCCTCAAAGTACGGGATTAGGGGTTCCATTAGCGCACCACACTTTCTTTTATGCTAGCAGACAACCCTGGAAGTTCTAGAATCAAGGTCTGCAACGCTTTGTACTACATCCAGTACTTCAATTCCTTTGTTTTCTTCCATCCTCAGTTACAAAGCCACACACTTTCCGTCACAGTCATATCGAGTCGTGATCTTAATTGGCCGCTCCATCCCCCTCTCCATCACCATCTCCACCATCTCCACCAACCTCCCCATCCACCTCCCCATCCACAAAGTCCCGCGCCGTCCTCCAAACCTCAATCCTCCCCCTCCGCTCCCCCCACATATTCCCACCCAACCGTCTCGCCAGTCCCGCCTCCACAACCCGCGCCGGCTGTCCCTCAAACGCCGACCTCGCAACCACCACCCCATCCGCGTCCACAGCCTGCGGCAGCCTCCTTCCCAGCCCCGCCAGAGCCAGAAGCGGGTGATCAGCAGACAGATGCGGGTGGGTATCCAGTCTCGCCGGGTGGTGTCCCAGCCCCGGCCCCTGCGGCGGGCCCGGCGCCCCGTGGTCCGCGCGGAGCAGGAGCGGATGGCTGTCGGCCAGCGGTGTGGTCACGAGGGCGGTGGACAGGAGGATGTTGCGTTGCGGGGTGCCGATCCGGTGCGCCGTGGTGGCGTTTTGGAGGGGGGTGTTGACCACCAGCTCGCCCGGGCGCGCCTGCGCGGCGGAGGTGAGGTTGCCGTATAGGATGTGCGTGATGGGGTGGGATTGCGGTCCGTCCTGGACGGGACGCCAGGTTGGTGGGGGGCGCTGGGCGGTTGGGGAGTTGGGGTCGAGGGGGCGGAAGTCGAGGGTGGCGGATTGGAGGAGGGCGGCGTTGTGGGCTGCTGTTAGGGGGGGACCGCGCTGGTAGTGGGTGCCGTTGGAGGGGTCGGGGGCGTCTTCGAGGTTGCGGTATTGGGCTGTCCAGTCGAAGGGGGCGCATTGATGGACTGGTCGGATGGGTCTGGGGTGGTCCTGGAGTCTGCCTGTGTAGGGGAGGCCGGGGTTCAGTTGGACGTGCGGGAATTCGGCGTGCACCCCACGGGTGACCATGTGGCGCCGGGGTATGTTGATAGGGCGACCGTGGTAGTTGCGGTCCTCGGGGGCTCGTCGCCGGCGCTTGGGCGCGGCGTCTTCGTGGGCTGCGTCGTCGGCCTTTCTCTTATTGCTTCTGGTTGTGGGCGCCATCTTGTTTGAGATCTGCCTGCAGATAGGCTGGCGGTGATGTTCGAGTAACTGATGCAGGTAGGGACTGATGAAGGTAGGGTTGTGTGGGATGGAAGCGGGTTGCCGGAAAAGGTCCAATGGTAAGGGTTGAGGTGTGTACCGTGTTCGCCGTGTTCGTACTAGTAGAAAAGCGTGATGTATGGTGTATAAGTACAGGGTGAATTGCATGAGTCTTTAAGGGTTTATATATCTTAGTTCAGTCGCATTTTAGTACAATAGGCATCAAAGGTGCTCAAGTGAAGGGTATAAAAATAGCACTCAGAACAATAGCCTGGGCGGATCTATTGTCATATCATCAATGGATATGAACAACGGCAATATCGTTTCCTTACTGTCCCTGTATGGTGGCCCGAACCTTTGTCAAAGGGGCTCAAAATGCTAATGTCTTTGCAACTGTCTTTGTAGTTCACGAGATTCAAACTATCGCTACCTACTCTACTTCCACTGATCCGATCAATTGGGAAGACTTGACACGTAAAAGTCAAGACCGGGAAGTTGGAACATATGTCATACAGTTATTACCAGAGCGAGTGTCATAGCTTGCTCGAATGAGTACAGATATCAGCAGGTTGGTGATGAATAATTATGATTCGTTGTCTAAGTGAGCAGCCCTGGATATATGTGTTTATTGCGAAACGGTCACCTATATAGGTCGGTACATAGTACGCAGTATAGAGGATAGTCGCCGCTTGGAAATTATGGTGGAAACGTAGACAAGCATTACAGCAAACACAGTCAAGCGAGTATAGACATCAGCAAGCCACACGACTCATAGCACGAAGACCAGCGGTACATCAGGTGTTGGGGCACGATTACTGTAAGACGTAAAGAGTACACGGTCGTGGCCAGGAAGGAATCCACAGGAGCAGGTAACGCCGCTTTGTCGTGGTTGACCGACTTGCCAACTAGCCACTCAGCCTGTACTGACGAACTATCCATCAGGTATTTGTGTCCATATGCCTACCGTGTGAAGGTCCAGGCTGTCATCATGCTCTCACTGTCACGTCCAACGACGATGCATGACGATAAGCAGCCAAAAGACTTGTCAACCACTGTCAATTACTCAGCCGTTGATGATGTCTCATGATCAACCGCTCTTAGCTATATCTACTTAAGTGCTCACTCGTCCCCGAATGTGTGCAACCATGCAATATTGCCTTGGACTTTGCATACCGGTGTCGAATCTCTTGCAAGTCTAACAGTAGTTACGCCAAACATTCACAATCTGATCTGTGTGAAACGCGACGGCAGAGCCATTGATTGCCTGTCTGGCCAAACGTTGCTCGGAACTCCGGGGGTCATAACGATCCGGGCGCTGGCTCGGACCTTTGCTCCATGATTGAAGGGCTGCATTTGACGAACATGGTGATGGCTTCACGTTTGAGGTTGTAGTCTAGTGTACCGAGATGTCGGAGCCGACAGCGGAGTGGAGACAGCTGCCGGGTTGGCAGGAGTGAGAGGCTAAGCTCCGCGCTAGCCCTTAGATTGGCTTAGCAACTTCAGCCCAGACCCACTGTCTCAATTTAGATTGCCTCTTGACCAATCATGGCAAACTCAGATGGTTCCATGCGGGGCTGCTGATGGCCAGGGCAGGCGGGACGGCACGGCCGGAGCCCCGGTATTCGAATCGTTGCAGCTTCCCCTAAGGGGTAAAGAGAAAAGAAAAAGCCAATACCTTCTGTGCCTTATTCGATGAAAAGTGAAAAGGAAGACAACAGCAAAAATGATGGCGGGAAGATAACGGATTGACGAACGTCGCGCAAGAATCGGCAAAGATGGCAGTGCTTGGTAGCGGATCAGCCACTTCATGCAGGCAATGTCGTGGTGGGGTCACACGGATGCCTTCAGCTTTGGGTAAGTGTGGGAGGAACGAACCGGGGGGCGACCGAGTTCGATCTGGCGAGGCTCTGGGCCAATTCAGCCATTCTCTTGCCCTTCCGTTGTCAATCGTGCAGTTCTGGCTTGACTTCTTCAGAAAACGCACTATCCCGAGAGCATGAGCGAGCGACGCGTCGCGCTGATTGCTCGTCGACATGGATCCCATCTCCATCGCCGTCTCTGCGATATCGGTTGCGGGGGCTGCGGCCAAGGTACGTCGGACGATCAATTGACAGGACGAGACAAGAGCAGTACTGAGCGAAGTGCTAATCCGCTGCGCCGACGATAGATCTCCTTATGGCTCTACAACGTCGTTGAGACGACCGCGCGAATCGACTCGACAGTACTTGCCCTCAGCAGGGAGGTCAAGAGCCTCGATGACAACCTCAAGTCCTTATCTCGGACGCTGCAAGGATGCCAATCGCAGGCCCTGACGCTGATGCACATGAACGACGAAATATGGCGCAGCATCGAGAACAATCTGCATGACTGCGGCGAGGCGCTGGAGGAGCTGCAGACGCTGGTAGAGGAAGTCAAGAGACCCGTAGCCTCGAGGAATATCTTCCGCAAGCCCAATCTAGCCATGCGACTAGAATTGCGTAAGAAGGAGATCACGGAGTTTCAGGACAAGATCAACAAGTCCAACAGTGCTATGCAGACGGCTGTCGGCGTCGTAAGCTTGTAGGGTCTTTCTCAGCAGGGCCTGGAATCGTCTAAAGTTGTACAGTGCTGACTCTCCTCCAGATCACTCGCGCTCAGGCAGAATGCCTCCTCGGATTTGCTCATGAGCGAACTTCAGCGCCTTCGCGAGCTGGTCGAGAAAACCCAAAGAGCCGCACGTGACAGCAGCAATGTCTCTTATCCCGCCGCTGCCAGGATGTCGAGAAGCCTGCAGGGTCTCGCTCAAGCCGCTCGGAAGTTCCATTCCAACGCTAGCACCACCGCAAGCACGAGGTACGAAGGCGCTCGTCAATCGCGGGGACGATACGGCAGCCACTGGCTGGGAAGTGATGCGGGATCCCTGTCCGACTTTGAGCGTGATCGTATCCGGGACTGGACATCCGGGCTTCGCGTCATTGACGAGGTTACAGACACCGCAAGCACAGTTGGCACGACACCGACGGGAACGACCACTACCGACCGAGACACCGTCATCACCGGCATCACTACGCCAGATCCAGAAGAGGAAGAAGATGATGACCTGGAACTCGATCTTGAGATCTTCCAAAATGCGGAGGAGCTCGGTCGAATGAGCTTCGCCAAGCGCGACTATGAGAACGCCGAGAAGTTCCTGAACAAGGCTATGTCCGGCGTGACGGGAACGTCATCGGACCCAGCCCAATTCGAAAACCTGAAACTGCAGCTCTCCATCTGCTACTGTTTCCAAGCCAAGTGGCAGGCCGCAGAAGCAGTGTTGTCGACATTGGGCAAGAAGAAGCGCAAGGCCGACCTGCCCGTCTTCCACCTCCTCCACGCTGTTGCACTTGCGCATCTCGCTGACGAGAAGTACGACAGCGCCTACAGCGCGTGCAAGCGGAGTCTCCAGGGAAAGAAGAAGGCGCACGGAGGTAAGACGAACCAGGACTACATCGACAGTCTCTGTCTGCTCGCTGCCATATGCGAGGTCCGCGGCGAGCCGATCGAGGCTGCTGCCATCCGGCACTCGATCCCTGGCGACAAAATGCCGGCCGGCTTCCCGATGCCGCAGGAGTTCATACGCTCGCACAAGTCTATCATCGACAACGCGTTTGGCAAGGGATTCAACAGCAACGACGAAGCCGGGCCATCCTCCGGTGGTCATGCTGCCGCGGAGGAGGATGACACGTGGTCCTTGCACGCATCTGAAGGCGACGCGGCCGAACGTATTGAGCAAGACACTGGCAAAGAGATCACCACTGGCAATGATGAGAGGATATCGAGCCAGGTCGGAGGCTGGGATACGGGCAAGGAGATCCTGTCTGTTCCCGACGGCAGCCACATGACCGTCAACCCAGTCACCAACAAGAGGATCTTCTCAGACGTGGAGACCTACGACGAGGAGACGGGCAAGATCCTCGCATGGGCCGAGTGGGAGAACTGCGAGTGGATACCCCTGCACCGGTACTTCGAGGCGCACCACTACATGATAGACGATCTGATCATCGACGATCAGGCGCGTCGGAGAAATAACTTACCCACCAAGTGCAGGAAGGACGAGGATAAGCACTCGGATCTCTTGGTTGTCGACATTGAACGACTCCACGATGCCGCGTACGGCACCGACAGTCTCAAAGAAGTCTACATTCCTGACGTCCCCGAGAGGCCTATGGGTCCCGGCCCTGGGCTCGGCATCTCCACGTGGCAGCCGCCAGCCATAAGCACGACCTTCGCCGACGAGTTCTCCTCCAACCTCTACATCTCCGAGCCACGAGGCGACGGTGTGACAACAGCACCACCACTGCACACCCAAAACAGCATGGACAACACTCTCCTCTCACCATCCTCGCCTGTAGTCTATCGCCACCAAGCCTCCCGGTCAGCCGACTTCACCGCCCGACCCCTCGAACAGTCCAACAACCCCTTCCGGCGTGCAGCGTCACAGAGAAACCTCAACAACCCAGTCGCAGAGACCCTCAAGCACACCGCATCCTTCGAATCCCTCAGCCGTTCTCACGGCCCACCAGCACCATGGACAGGCCGCCGCTACGGAACGACCCGCGAGTCACCACGCCTCCTCCAAACGCCCGCCGTCTTCCTCCGCGACGTACCGGACGGCAAAACCGACGGCCTAATCCTCGGCGTCCATCTCGGTCTCGAAACCGCCGAAGTCGCCGTCTCCTTCGACACCGGCACCATCGAGACCTGCCCGGGAACGCTCTACCTCAACCACACCTCCAAACCCCCCGACTCCATCCCCTGGTTCGACTGCCTCTCCCACACCAACCCGCCCTCATCCCCACCGCTCTCAACACCCACCTCCCCCTCCCTCCCCTCCGACCCCTTATCCCTCACCACGCACCCCTACCACCTCCTCCAAATCCTCCAACTGCACGCCCTGCAATCCCAATCCCCCCTCTCAACACCCACCTCCCTCCCCCTCCCCAGCCCAGCAACCTACCCCGCCGCCGCCACAACCTTCGAGTCATCCCTCATCCGCCTCGCCTCCGGCCTCGCGAAATGGATCGAAACCACCCGCAGCGGCTTCTACCTCGCCTTCACGCCCCTCGACGAAATCGTCTTCGCCGTGCCCGACGCCCTCCTCTCCCTCCCCGCCGCAAGACACAAGCTCCTCGACGTCCTCTCCCGCAACGAGCTCTTCCGCCACGCAAAGGTAACCCCCGCCAGCGTGGCGGTGGTGTGGTACTTCCTGCGCACGCAAGGGCGGGAGGTCCTGCTGGGCGGTGTTGGGGGAGGCAGGGGCAGGATCCAGGTGCTGGTCGTGCAGGTGGGCCAGCTGCTGGCCGAGGTGGCGCGGTACGAGATCGTGGCCGAGAACGGGGCGGTGGTTGTGAGAGCCGTGGGGGAGGCGAGGAGCGAGGTCTGCGGGGCGGTGCAGGTTGAGATTCGGTTCGCGCAGATGGCGTACGAGAGGCTGACGGGGGTTGTGAGTCGGTATAAGATGCGGATGGCGCAGGGGAAGCTGCTGGGGTTGGTGAGGACTTGTGTTGTGAGGTTTCGGAGGGAGGTGTTGCTTGATTTTGGGGGTGGGGAGGGGGTGGGTGGGCAGGGGAGGAGGTTTTTGGACTCGATGGTTGTGGGGGGTGAGGAAAGCGGGAAGGGGGGGAAGTGGGTTGTTACGGGGCTGGAGGTGCCGGCTGGGTTTCCTGGGCTGGAGAATGGGAGTGTGGAGTTTAGTCATAAGGATATTGAGGGGTGTTTCGAGGGTGTGACGGGGAGGGTTGGTGTGATGGTGGGCGAGGCGATGAGGAGGGGGGTTGAGGATGGGGTTGTTTCGGTGAGTTACTCGGTGTGTAAGAGACTGGTGCAGAAAGGATGGGTGAACTGACATGCTGCAGAATATCTTCCTTACTGGCTGTTTTGCCAAGTCGACGATGCTGGTTAAGGCGGTCGACAGCGCGATACAGCACCGCGGTGCGTCGCGGCTGTGGGTCCAGCACGAGTGCACGCCGCACGGGGCGGTGATGCAGGCGAAGCAGCTGGATTTTGTGAATTTGCAGACCTCGTGAGGTTATGACGGTGTGGGCTATGTGGTGGATTTGATGTATGTGGATATGATGTGTGTGTTTTGTCTTTGAGCGTGGCGTTTGGTTACGATACCCATTTGGATTGTATAGTATAGTTTTACGTTGGTTACGACTACGAAATGGGTTACTTTGCACAGGAGGAAGCCGGCTACGGCTAGGGACACTCGGCATACGATATCACGAGGTGTTTATGGGACCAATAAGGTAGTTGACAAATAACAGCCAGATCGTCGCTTGACTCGCTTCAAGCAGGAACGCACTGTGATATGTCAGCAACTAGTTCTAAAGAAGACTCTTCTCGCTCCTGGGGCTGTATTTACCTGAGAGTAGTACGAGTTGTAAGCTGTGCAAGCACCCTGGGCGCACTGCGTAACTCCAGTGTAACCAATGCCACCACTACGACATGTCAGTACCACTTCGGCGGGTAACTATGTAGGTGTTGTTCGACTCACCATTGCCCGTACAACGCAATTCCAGCTGTGCCAGAGGCCGAGGTCGAGGCAGAGGCAGTAGCTAGCTTGGTTGTCAACGTGAAACTCGCAAGCACCGAGCTCGAGCTTGTCGGTGTCGCCGTCGACTTGATGGTAGAACTCGACGAGCCGCCCGTAGGACCGCCCTGTCCCCAAGAGAAACAGTTCGCCGTACAATTCAGCTGGAAGAAAGCCACAACATTCGCCTCCTGTACCTGAATATTATGCGACACCCCAGCAGCACTGTACGCCTCGAACCACCCATTACTCCCATAAACCGTCTTCGTCCAACCAGACACCGGCGTGTTACTCGTCGTCCCGCTCGGAGCGCTACTCAACCCAAACACGCCGGTCCACATCTTGATCTCCTCCCCGAAATTGACATAGTTCAGCGTCTCGTCCGCCGTCCCGTGGAAGACCTGCATCTTCGGCCGCCACCCGGCGTACCCCGGATACGCAGATTTAACAATGGCAGCCCACTCGGCCTGGGTGTGCGTCACTTTACCTTTGGCGCAGTCGTCGCTCCAGTAGTCGTAGACGCCGGCGTTGCTTCCCTTGGGCGCGAAACACCCGAACGGCACGCCGGCGAAGGCGCTGCCGCCCGCGAACACGTCCGGGTAGGACCCGACCAGCACGTTGGTCATCATCGCTCCGGAGCTGACGCCCGTGACGAAGACGCGGGAGCTGTCGGCCTTGTACTGCTTGATGGTCCAGCGGACCATGCTCACGATGCCCAGGCTGTCGCCGCCGGCGTCGTGGGTCAGCGTCTGGGAGGAGGAGACGTCCCAGCACATGTCCGCGCTGTTCGGCGAGTTGGGGTAGATGACGATGAAGCCGTGCTTGTTGGCGAGAGTCGCGAACTGGCTGCCGCTGTAGGCGGACTGGGCGGAGCCGTGGCACCAGTGCGGGTCGACGAGGATGGGCGGGGAGGCGGCGAGCTTGTCGGGCACGTAGATGTAGAAGCCGACTTTGGTCGGGTTGTCGCCGAAGTTGGTTGTGATTTGCTGGAGGGAGGCGGCGTGGAGGAGGGGGAGGGCTGGGGTCAGGAGGCAGAGGTGCCTCTTCCAGTTGGACAGCATGGTGATGTGCTTGGAGGTTAGTTTCTCGGGAGTCCGAGGGAGAACTCTTCACGCAGATACACGATGTTTATCTGCATCTCGAGGTGTGGTGAGCTTTTAACAAGCTTCACCGGCTCTATACAGCTGAAGACGGAGCAAGTCCCATCTACCCGGCCCTGAGGGCGGAGGAAGCAGGTCCGTGGCCCATCACTTGGCAAAGCACTAGAACCCGGGTGAATGCCGCCAATGGCAGACTTCTGCTCAGCTCGAATGCCGACTGCACTTCCAAATTGAGAGACAGAAAGGAAGAAAAGTTGACAATCACATGGACAGTCAGCGCTCGACGCATGAAATGTTGAGCTGTGAATAACGAATGAATCGCAATTAGTAGCATCGTAAGATCAGCCATATCTTTGACACGACACAACAAAGCACAGATGCCAAACCGCCATAAACATAAACACCTCCAAATGCAGAACCACCGCTATGCCCTATGCACCCAG
Organism: Coniochaeta ligniaria NRRL 30616; assembly: GCA_001879275.1. Lineage (NCBI taxonomy): Eukaryota > Fungi > Ascomycota > Sordariomycetes > Coniochaetales > Coniochaetaceae > Coniochaeta > Coniochaeta ligniaria. The sequence goes on from KV875103.1 coordinate 692,233, forward strand.
TCCCCAAACATCAGTCCAAACCTTAACCCAACCTCCCTATCCCACCCTCCCACTCCCCAGGGCATACCTCTCAAAAACCCCCTCATAAACCCCCCTCCACTCCTCCATCAACAACAACCTCGACTTAACACTCAAGTCCTGCGGATACCTCAAATCCGGATTCGCCCCCGCAGCAAGCAACATCTTCACCACATCGGGGTGGCCCGCCCTACTCGCCCCGCTCTCCAGCCGCGCCACCAGCACCGCCAGCGGCGTCGCCCCGTCGTCGTCCAGCACGTCCACGGCCGTCCCGGCCTCGAGCAGCAAGTGCACCACACCCACGTTCCCGCCGCCCATAGCCCAGTGCAGCGCCGTGCGGCCGAACCCGTCTCTAGCGTCCGGGTCCGCGCCGCGGCGGAGCAGCAGCGCGGTGCAGGCCGGACTGTCGTCCGCCAGGTGCAGGGCCGCGATGCCCGTCGTCCAGACGCGGCCGTGCCGCCGCGGGCTGCTGGCGGCGGGCTTGGATTCCGGGGTGCCGACGGCGCGGTAGCCCTCGAAGGTGGCGGCCGCGGAGGCGCCGCCGTGGGAGAGGAGGAGGTCCGCTACCTCCGGGCGGTCGGCGAAGACGGCGACGTGCAGGGCCGTCAGGCCGTGGCCCGAGAAGCGGGACATGGGGACCGTGGTTAGCTTTGCGTCGGCGGCGGCGCCGCGGTCGAGGAGGAGGCGGACGAGAGGGGTGTGGCCCAGGCTGGAGGCTGCGGATAGGGCGGACATGCAGCCCGATAGCGGGGAGGAGGAGGTGGTGGTGTTGGGGTCCGCGCCGGCGTCTAGGAGGAGGGAGAGCATGGCGAGGTGGGAGAGGGGGTGGGTCTTGTGCATGGGGGAGCGGATCGCGGAGATTAGGGGCGGGACGCCGGCTGGGTTGCGGTCGTTGATGGGGGCGGAGTCGTCGAAGAGGAGGCGGGTGGTTTTGGTTATGTCTAGGGCCGAGACGGCGGCGCAGAGGTCCGAGACGCTGGCGGCGGCGGCTGGGGTGGCGCCGGTGAGCCAGCGGCTGACGGACTGGAAGGCTGCGAAAGACGCGAGCTTGGGAGACGAGCCCGGGGAGGAGAGGGTCTTGGCGCGGCAGACGGCGGATGCGGCTTGGATCCTGCGGGCCAGGGTCTCATCGTCTGCGGAGGTGTCGAGCGGCGACGGCGGCGCGCACGTGCAGGTGCTGCAGTGCAGGTGGATGGACGGCGTGGCCTTTGGCAGGGACGAGTTGGACTCTACCAGCTCGCGGCAGCCCGTCTTGCGCTTCTGGAGGCTCTGCCTGTGCGCGGCCTCGACGAGCGACTTTGCGCTCTCGGTCCGGATTGGGAGCACCGTCACCGTTGTGCCGTCTTTGCGGTCCTTGGCGTCGTAGTATTCGCTCATGTTCCACGTGTTGCCCATGATTCATCACGGTTTGGTTTGAGACCTCACTTGTGACTTGTTGAGAGAGAAAGATCAAAATGAAATGACAAGCGAAATGAGGCTCGGGGGCCAGCTGAGACAGCTCCGCCAAGATACCATGGCTGCGCTAGCATTCAGCCCTGTCTTGATTGCATAATGGGTGACAATCATCATCTCGGAGACTGCTGACAGACTGACTCTGGCTGTCAAATGTGAGGCTTCAAGGGTGATTTGGGACTCACAGACTGTCTGCTACTATCTCAGTCTATCAGTAATGTCGTGGATTAGAGTTCAGTGGTGGAGGAGCCTTCCATTCCTAGACCCAGTTTCTTCTCCGCCAGTCGCGACTTCCGTGGTTCGAGACCGCGTCATCTGCCCGCAGAGCGACGTGTCCAATCACGCTTAGCAAGATGAAGTAATCACCGCCTAAGGCAGGCACGAGGCAATCTGACCCAAATTCTAAAATTGGCAAGAACGAAGGAACTCCTTCCATGTGAATAATAATAAGCATTTCTAGCATCATATCCAGACAGGACCCACAAATCCAAGATCGCCTCAAGCAAACACCCTCCGCCTCAACACAACCCTCATATCCTCAGTCGGACACATAACCCCCGTCCCCATCCTCATCCCCGGCATCTTCCACTCCCCCCCCGCGGGCTCCATGTCCCACAGACTCATCACCGACGCCGCAATAGCCAGGATCTCCTTCTCCGCCAGCGTGCGGCCCTTGCACATGCCGTGCCCGGAACCCCAGGGCTTCAGCCGACCGTACCGCGCCACCCTCCTGCCCGTCTCGCCGTCCGTCTCCAGGAACCGGTCGGGCACGAACCTGTGCGGCTCCGGGTACACCGCCGGGTCGTGCTGCCTCGCGCCGTGCGGGGCCGACACCCAGCTGTCGGGCCGGAGGCGGACCTGTTTACCGGTGCCGTCCTCGACGGTGACGGCGTCGCGCACGTAGCGGATCGTGGTGGCCTCGTTGGCCATGCGGTAGGTCTCGAAGAGGGAGGACTTGAGCAGCGGGCAGCTGTGCGAGAGGGCCGGGATGTCGAACGAGGTGATGCGCGGCGGGCTGGAGTTCGCGTCGACCTTGACGAAGTCGGCTACCTCCCTGCGCAGCTCCGGCAGCAGGTCCGGCGTCGAGTAGATGTAGGCCACGAACCAGAAGGCCAGGGCCTGCGAGTTGGCGTTCTGGCCCCACAGCAGCGAGAAGTCGACCCGGCCGCGCGCCCACACCGGCATGCCGTGCGTGCTGTAGATCTTGTTGCGCTCCTGCGCGATGTAGCTGACGTCCGACATGTCGGCGCCGTCGTCGACGGGCAGGCCGTTCTGCCACTGGTCGATGCGGCGGTAGCAGTCCTCCATGGCCCTGTTGCAGCGCGCGCGGGCCGCCAGCCCTTCCTGGAAGGCCCTCACCGGCAGCCAGGTCGGGACGCCGATGACGAGCAAGGGGAACACCTCGTTGTCGAACTTCCAGAAGTCGTCCAGCAGCCTCGGGTTCCGGTCCAGCAGGTCCTGGACGAACAGCAGCGGGATAGAGATACAGGAGCCGAAGCGTGGATCAGGCTTTGCACGTTCGCCTCCGCTGTGTCCGGGGCGACGACGCAGACGTCGGCTGACCACTCCCGCCCCTTGCTGTCCTTCTTGAGGGTCCAGAAGGTGACGAGCTCGATGGTAACGCCGGGCACGTCTGCGCGCTCGACCGAGGCGTTGGCGCCTTGCTCGCCGACGAAGATCTGCTCGACCGGGCGGTACAGCGGCTTCACGCACAGCAGCATCTTGTCGAGGGCCTCGTCCATCTCGGCCTTGGTCTTGTTCGCGCTCATGCCGAAGACGCGGACTAGGAGCGTCCAGCCGGCGCCGAAGACCTCGAGGTTCTTGTACTGCTTGGTCATGACGCGGTCGACATCTTTGAAGTCGTACAGGACCTGGTGGGCGGACGTGAAGCCGAAGACGGAGCCTGAGTTGCGGCGGAAGAGGGACCTGCGTTGTGTCAGTGCTGGTCGATACTAGGATGTGGGTCTCCCGGCGTACAATATGCGACCCATTATCCCACCGGCGGTGATGAAGTAGGCCGTCGCCGCGATCTCTAGAGGGACCCAAAAGGGCAGCTCTGTCACCCTCTTCTTCCGGCTGCTTCCACCGTAAAAGATGCGAGTGAGCAAGAGGAGCAGCATGCTCGCCGCAAGGGTCTTGGTGCTTGTTGGCGCGCTGCTGATGGCGTCCGTCACGGCCATAATTGTCGCTCGGACTCCTGTCCGCCAGGATTCGTCAGCAGTAGTTGTGTTCATTCTCCCAAAGAGGTGATTTGTCCTCCCTCCTTAATTCGATGATAAAGAGTTCAAGAAGGAGAGACGTTCATTTTTCCAGATCATCAACGATGGGGTCCAGCGGCTTTAAGACGCGCTAATGGGGACAGGAGGATCGAGCTAACCGCGCTAATACCATGCAGGCGTCGTGTAGCAAGCCATTTTCAGCTCCTAGGTAAGCTACGATGACCCTTGGCGAAACGGCCGCGCCTCCGCTAGCGTCCGGCTGGCCCGCGAAATCACCAAGCCAATTGCAAGCCAATTAGCATACGAGGAGTAATTCACTCCGTGCCCTTCGAGAAACTCTCCAAGAATACTCAAAAGCTTCTATGACGTCTGACATGAATACCGTCTGGAGCATTAGTAGCTCGTATATGTTCGTCCATCGTATGGTCAGGTCGACAGGAGACTGACGCGACGATGCCCGTCGCAAGACACTGAACCCTGCCGGGTAGTCAGACGCAGGACAAGGGCCAAAACAAGACATTCGTGCCTAAATGAGCACTGGTGAATTCCGTGTAGGACGAACCGCCAGGTATTCGGGTCGCTTGAGAAAGCGCCTCTGTTACCTCACTCATCACACGCATACCCCCGAATTAGACAATAAATCTAGCGAGGCCGACATGAATGGCGATAATTCCGGGTTGATTGCCGGGGGAGACACTTCATCGCTGTTTGCCATTGTGCCGGATCCTTGTTCTTCCTTGTCCGACCTGACCACATCTGTCGGAAGAGGATCGAGACCAAGGCTCCAGGAATCGGCGGAGAAGGCATCGAATTCGAGCGGACGCTCTGTTCCCGGCGGAGAAAGGTCAAAGTCTAGGAAGGGCAGTTGGTTGACGCCGAGAGCGAGATGATCAGTGAATATGGAAGGGGACAGCTGGGCATGGCTTAGGGTGGTCATGGGTAGGGGCAAGAGGTCGTCCTCAGGATTGTGCGGATGATCCGGTCCCATGACGAGGATACTGGCATCTCCGCATCACCGGGGGAGGCTGACGTGGAGACGGAGGCGGTGAGTTGGAGGCTGATATGCCTGTTGGCTTTGATGAAAGTAGGAAGAGTAGGATGACAACGACGAGGAAGGTCGGTGTTCACTGTTGCCTTGGCATGCTTGGGCTGCTGATGCATTCATGATTTATCTTCGACCCCATACTCTTAGTGATTTGATGGTACAAGTTTGAGGTGCTTGTGATTCTTGATGGGCCATTCCGAGTGGCGCGCCTCCCCTCAGCCCAAAAGAAAAAGACAGGTTGGGCACCCAAATCTCGCTGTCTGCCTGTGACCCCAATATCTACCTACAGTTTACCTGATCTAACTCGCATCCGCCTGGCTTGGCTTGGAGACAGGCAATGGAGGCCATCTCGTCGTTATCGCCGCTACTACCGCCTCCTCCGCCGTTCGGCTCCCTTAGACTCGCATCGCCATGGGATATTCTCAGGCTCGGCATCGTTTGTACCGCGAGCTTTCGCTATTCGGAGCAGTTCGACTGGGAGCGGACACATCATGAAGAGTTTCCGCAGAGCACCATCGTGTGGTACCGCCACTCGATGGCCGACTTCATTCGCAGCCCTAGGCACATTGTCCTGGTAGCCGTGGACTCTTACGACCCGGACGAGTCATCCAAGACGAAGGCCATCATACCCGCAAACAATGGATGGAACCCGCCGGAGGCAGGAACCGAAGTTGTCGTCGGCATCGGAGTCTGGCAGTTGGAGGCGTCATCGCCGCGCATTGGCCAGGATCACAATGACGATGGTATATTTTGACTCTATTCTGAGTAGTATGGCATCCAAAGTCCACTAACATTATCTTTCAGCACCGTATCCTACGCTCCCAGACTACGATTACCGGGATTTCGACCGTGAGAGGGCCGCCAAATTGCTGGCTGTTGCCATCGCAGCCGAGGAAAAGCACGATTGTCCCCAACCTTCTTTAACTGGATTACGAGCCGAGCACTGACATCTCTCAGGTACATTCCCGGCCTTCCAACCATGGAACGTATCCTCGTGCACCCGGCATACTGGAACCGCGGCCACGGAACCACTATTGCAAAGTGGGGAGTGGCATTGGCGCAAGTCGACCATGTCAGTCAAGGAGTCATCGCCAACAAGAAGGGAGCTGCTCTGTTCAGCCACGTGGGCTACAATCTCTTGACCCATTTTGAAGTCGAAGGGGATGAGGCCTGTCCCAATGGCGTAAAGCTTGCTATCCTGAAGTATACACCTGCGCCGCTCGTTCCGCAGGAAGAGTAGAGATGGTGTAATCTCATGTGAAGAGACTTGGGTGTCTCTAGCTGGCTATCAAGTGGCCACCATGGTTGGAGGAAACGAGACTATCGGTGGGCATCACAACAGCAACAAAATTGACGCGAGAATGATTTTACCGCTTTGCTTGAGGGAACTTCCCTTATAAGTTATATCGCAGAATTTGACTGACGCAGGTCAACCAAGCGCCCCTTGGACTGGCTAGTTGAGGCCATTGATCATCTATCTCCTCGTGACAGAACAGTAACCCCGTCTCGCAACGAGCTGAAGCCCTGTCACTTGTCTACCTTGCTTCGAAGGCCTGCTCCATATCTACCTACGCCTTGACCATGGCTGCTTGTACATCATATGGAGACCTACCCAAACAACACGAAGTCCAGCTTCTCGGAGTCGGATCTTGGTGTGGCACGTCGGACGACAGTTGTTCAATCCTGCCACCATGTGACCAGCGGTTGTGACCAGTCGATAACACTCGATCACATCCCCGACCAGTCCGATCAACACCACTACAACTAAACCCGGATCAACGACAGCATTCATACTCCACCAATAACTGCCACTCTCGGCTACGCATCTCGCGGCGAGAACCGGGAGCTCCCGTATCTGTGCGTGCAGAGGAGAGATGTTAGTCAAGAAGAATCCTCGTGGCGGGGGAGCAGAGAAAACTCGAAAACATGTTGGAGCAAGATACTCACCGAACCGGCGGCTGAACCATCACCCTCGCCTGATGCTGTGCCACTACTCGCTCCAAAAAACGTATAGATTTGGGACGAGCCTTGTGCCCTTTTCATCGTCAATGTTTCGTTCTTTCTCTGTACCAAGCTCTATCTGACTGCTTCCTGTACGTCGACATTATCTTCCGGAGGTGGAACCATGAAGACGGAAGTTTGATCTGGGTGTGTTATAAAGTGCCTACTTGTTCTAGGGTCAGCTGTGGGTTGATATGAATCTCTATCCTGTTTGGTCTGGTTGCTCCAGTGTCTCTTAAGGTGCAAGATGGCTCTATGTATGGTTGTGTTTCTTCTATATTTAGCTGGTGTAAGTGACAGTATTATCACCAACAAATCAGCAATCCATACTACGTCGTCCAGGACCAGAAGTAATTTAGTGATTATTAGTATTTGGAAGGCCTGACAGGGCCACATACATCGAAGTTTACTCGAATGTAGGTGCTTGCTGCTGCGATATGCGTCGATGCTAGGAGACACTAGTTCATGCTATCAGGGGTAGGTAGACTCAAAACTCAAATCATGCCCTTTCCATAACACGGAACATAACTTTGGCCCCTTCATCCAAACTCAAGCATATTGAGCCAAGTGCTACCGATTCCGTGTCTCTGAAGCATTACATGTACACGTAACTTAGCCAGAACTATAACTCGACCGTGAGTGAAGGCAGTCTCAGAAGTTGATGAGTGGCATTGGCCAGGCTCTCGCCGCTGCAACCCTCTATGGTCATGTGCTCATATGCAGCGTCTCGATACCCCGCGCTCCTTATCACCCATTCCACTTCGCGTTTACGCGGCCTCAGACGTCTGTTCATCACCAACTCATTGCATCGTAGTCGTTATGCCTAAGGTCCAGGAATATCAACTCCACCCCCTGGGTTGGGAAAGTGACCCGGAGGAGGAGCGCTTCAAGCTCTCCACGCTCGATTATCTGTCGGCGATGACATATAACAACTATGCGCTCTTCTTCAAGCTAGACGACTCAGAGAAGAGGTGTGTGCTATGGATTTCGTTGCTGTCGTGGGACAACGTGCTGACTTCTCATACTGCGGCAGTAAAGTTGCAGATGTTCTCAAGGAAGGTCTCGAGCGCACCCTCAGCCAGGCAAGACACCTCGTCGGCACTATCGAGAAGGACGACGACGGCCATCACTCTTTCGTCAAGCTCAAGGATAGCACCGTCAAGTTTGTGGTCCAGCACCTCGACGCTCCTGAAGATGGCTATCCCTCCTTCACCGAGATGGAGGAGGCTCACTTCGTAGGAACCAGTCTCGGCGACATCAAGGTCCTGAGCAACGCCCCGATGACCTACGGCGAGAAGCCCGAAGCCAACCCGGATAACAGCCCCGTAGTAGCATCGTACAAAGCCAACTTCATCCCCGGCGGCCTCATCTTCAACATGCACTCGCACCATTACAGCAACGACGTCATGGGCTGGGGCTCCTTCACAAAGCAGCTGGCCGAGAACTGCTACGCCATAATCAACAGGTCCGCCTTTCCCTCCTGGGACGCCAAATGCCTCGACCGCAGCCGCTTCAGCGCGCCTTCGATCCCCGACGACCAGAAGGTCGACGCCCCTCCCCAGGCCAACCGCCATCCCGAGCACAAGCACTCGCAGTCTCTCATCTTCCACCTCCCCAAGACCAAGGCCGCCGAGCTCAAGAGCGCCGCCTCTCCCACCGACGGCTCCTGGATCTCGACATACGATGCCGTCTCGGCCCTAACCTGGCGCGTCTTCTCCCGCATCCGCGAGCCGCTCTACAAGCCGGACCGCACCTCAAAGCCCATCTGGGCCGAGGGCGTTAACTTGAGCAAGCGCCTCACCGACCCGACCCTGCCGCCGCGGATGCAAGGCAACCTCTTCTTGGCAACCATATCCACCATGTCCGCCATACCAGCCCTGACAACAGCGGAAATCATCTCCGAAGCTCCCCTCTCCAAGCTAGCCAGCTACATCCGCCAAATGACCACCAGCGTGACGGGCGACATGCTCTCGGCCGCACTGCAGATGCTCGCCCCCGTCGGCAACAAGAAGGATCTCTCCGTCAGGGTGAACTCCTTCCCGCCCATGTCGATGGCCATCACCGACTGGCGGGACGCGGACGTGTGCGCCACGGCGGACTTCGGGTTCGGGAGGCCGGCTGCTTTTCGGCATCTGGCTGATACCGTGACGGAGGGGCTGGTTATTGTCTATCCGCCGCGTGCTGGGCCGGCTGGGGATGACGAGGGGATCGAGTTGCAGGTTGCGGTTGAGGGGGAGCTTGTGGGGAGGCTGGTGGACGATGCGGAGTGGGGGAGGTATTTTGAGTTTAGGGGTGTTGATGCGGAGGAGGGCGGACGTTGAGCGGAGGTCTGGGAGGTAGAGGTGGTGAGGAATGGGATAGTGAAGACCTTGGATGGATGATGTTTGATCAGCTTGAGGTTTGTCCAATATAACTTTGCCGTCTTGATAGATAACGAAATGTAGGGCTAGTACAGAATGGATCAGGATAACGCTCTTCCTTTTGTAGGTGACCATTGTGTTCCAGGTGTTAAAAGACTGCATGTCGACTATAAGGACCAGACGCAGTGCATGCTGCAATTACTGATTATCTGAAGAGAGCCATCACCGGATGGGTCACTAGTTAGTACTTTCCTCACCATAGATGTGTTCAGGATCAGTGACATACTCCTTCACTTTCCAAAGCTCCCTGAGAGATGCCACATGGATGGCTCTTGCTCCTAACATTGGTGCGTGTCTAGGTCCTTCTGGCCAAAAATGACCAGTTGATGTAAGTCGCTGAGCCCCTTCCGGTGCTTGTCCCCTGCATGGCAGTTGCCATATCGTAGAGCAGACGATGAGAGGAGACCTTCGTGTCGTGCATTTGTGTTGATGTCTTTTGTCCCTCTGTTTGCTTCTTTTTTTCTTGTATCGCAAACAATCGTTTCAGTAAGTGCTCCGCTCTCTTCAGTCATCCTCCGTCGCCATGATCCCGTCTCTGATCTAAGAATCTGGATCTCATATCAAAGTTCTTGATCGGATCCAACGTCTCGATCTCGCAGTCAACGGGAAAAGACCGCTTCTCCTCTTCGTCCTCTATCCAGCTCCATAAACCCCAGGCCATTCGACCACTGCCCCCCTTGACAATGATCTCTATCCAACCCATATTTCCCACTGTCATTCTTAGCATTTATTTACTTTCCTTGCTCTATCCTCTTCCTCGTCAATAACCTCATATCCTATCCACATCATGTGTTCAAGCTATATACCCTGTCCATCCGGACCTATTACTACCAGACTTCTGAACTTCACCTGCTCTCAACTACTCCGTCCGATGACAGAGTCAGGAGTAGCATAATGTCCTCATCAGAAGCTAGCCCACAGTCCATGCTAACCACCCTGTGACAGTGACATTTGTAACAAATATGTCTTCACAAAGCCAGAAACAAACTTCGGGCCCTGGCAGCTACCAAATGCCAACATACCCAGCCCCCTCACGTCCTCCTCCCACCGCACAGCGGTCAGATCTCCCTCTCCGGTCATCCCCGGCCCCTCGCGGGGACCCGAATTCGTAAGTGCTGTTCTTGTTGTCTCTTCGCACCTCCTCATATCTCTGTGCCTCGTGTTTTTAAAAGGGTCAAGGTTAGATGAGTGGTGTTTTGTCACTGGTTTGGGCATACAGTTGGCTCTGTGCACTGACCAACACTACCTCGCAGAAACGCTTCTGGTATTTCGGGTGGGGATGGCCGGAGAGGAGAGAACGCTGACCGGCGGCGGGAGGAGGTGTGGGTGGGCTGGAGGGTAGCGGTCACGGGCTGGAGTACGTTCTTGGCTCTACCAGTATGTGTTGGGCGTAAGTTACACCTTGCTTGCTTGATGTTGCTCGATTGATGTACCTAAGGTACCCATAGTATCTTCAGTGACACATGCTGACTGTCTTTTCTAGTGGTGGGGTGGACAGGTCCGCCGCTGTGGCCTTATGCGTTGGTGTTGTTGGTGACTCTCGTTTTGACTGATATATATTTATTCGTCGCTTGGGCTCGGGCAGCGGGCGGGTGGAGGGCGTGGGTCCGGCGGTGGTAGTAATTCTTTGGACAGTCGTTTACGAAATTACTTCTAGTAGGTACAAGACATAATCAGCGTGTTTAAATCCGGGCCAGGCATGGTGACTTCGGGGATGTGATAGTACTCTTTAGCCTGGAGTTTAACTTCAGCTGTGACACCGAGAATTTCGCCTCAACCTTGCAACCCTGTGGGCTGTGGCTCTCGAAGTCTAGGTTCACCCACCGGGCCGAGCTTGAGGACATGTGCAAACCTTAACGAAACTTCAGGCTGATTTTGGAACCTAAATGCGTGTCCTAGTAAATATAAAAGCACTGCCGAATCCTCCCTGACAATTTCCGAAACACAAACTTCTTCTCAACCACCTCTACCCGATCACTTTATTTCCACGTTGTGGCCTGTTGAAACTGGGTTGACACTTGAAGCAGCTAAGAAACTCGAGTCATGTCGTACGAAGAGCCACGCGATCAAGACAATGATGAGGGCCATCCGCCTCCGCCATATCCCGGCAGCGACACTAAGCAGTCACCTCTCGACTCTGGCCAGGACGGCAATGTCCAGCACAGGACTAAAACTGCTAGTTCCGGTTCCTCGTCGAAAAGGAAACATAATCTTTGGCAAAGACTTTGCGACATCTTCACCGGTCCCGCCAGCTCATCGCATAACACACGTGACATTGGTCCCCAGGCCAAGCGCGACTACACTCACACGCACATCAAGTCGCCAAACCGGCAATGGACTGGGCAACGCCGGGACAAATGCAAGATCTGTCACGAAATATGTGGCAAACCGCATGTGCCACCGCCCCGCCGACCAGCCGGATGGACTCGTCCCGAACTGCAGTTAGGACATAGTGTGAACAGCTTGCACTTTCCGCGCGAGCATCAATCCGAAGATACATGGAAAGACTCGCCGTGGTGGGCATACCTCGATGTGTCTGTGACAAAGTCAGAGATACTGTCCCAGCCCTTTCCCTGGCGCCAGTGTGCCGACAGGTGCTACGAGGACAATTTAACAATTCAGAGGGATGAGCTGCAACCAGGTCGGTTGATGTACGAGAGGAAGATTTCATGGGGGTTACAAGTCTTCGATGGTACAGATTTCCTGGAAGACCGGAGGTTCAGTGTTGGGATATGCTCCAAGGATGCCCAGTGGCTGGCCGATCTGTCCCGGAACGATCTCTCAAGCTTCATCAGTCTCGAGTCTGCTGTCAGGTAAGCGAAGGAGTTCATACTGCTGCGTGTTAGGATTTATCATTGGGATGGTGGACAAGACTAACATAGCTGACAGAATCACCGGTTGGACATACTCTTCTGACGACCCACTTCAAGACTGTCGTCTGTCCTACGTCAAGCATCTCAAGCCCTGGCACATGCCTGAGCCGTGGAACGGAGGCCGTCTGCAGATGGATGATCCGGAACTACGTCGGACTGTGGACCAGCACTTCGAGCAGCATCTCCGACACCCCACTGATGCGCCAACCAAGTCCATCGATGCCGACGACTGCGAGCGCCAGCTTTAACAGCAGGCCGACAACTGACAAGACGTTGCTCGTAGAGACTGCGCAACGTCAGGCAGGATACGTCAGAGTGCTGGACCGTGTAGTGGTCTGGGAACGAGGTGAGCCAGGGGAGGATTCGAAGCTGCTCCATAGCGGTGGTGGTCCTTTGGAGGAAGACATTGATTATCAAGCTACTAGGGAGGTTGATTTTATTGCCTTCATTACTAGAGTGGAGGAAGACACCGAGGTGATTATCAAGTGACTAGAGAATTTGACTTGATTGCTTTGATTACTAAACAGAAGCACTTGCTTGCCCTTGAGAGTTTCTGACGCTTTACCTTAGTGATGACACGTACATGAATGATTGCCTCTTTAGGAAGGAGCAAGTCTTGGCAAGATGCTTACTAAACGTACCTGCCTCAAGTACACATTCGTGGTCTTCCAAAGTGATTCAATGATAGCAGCACCTCCTGGCACCATTCTTGACACTGTTAACAGACTTGATCCATGGAGTTTTCTTTGAACGCCAAGAAGGACATCTTTCGCATTCGCAAAACGATACATGGAGCAGATCCAATGTCCTCGACGAACGGCAAACCACGCAGTACAATACAGTTCATCAATGTGTCCCATCCGGAAGCGAGGAATGATACCCCGAAACATCGGGCCATCATCCGCTCACACGCTGCCCGAGTGACCCATGCAGTGGCAAGACAGGCTCGAACAATACAGTACCAAGCTGGTAAGAGTGCTACCACTCAGCAGCAACATGCCCGACGCATCGAAACAGACAAGCCTGTTCTGGACAGGGATCCTCCTCCCGCTATTCCTAGCGTCACAGGAAATATGTCGGAAAGGGGGACAGAGGCCGAGAGCGAGTATGATGTTATGTCCATCCCTTTGGTGGGCGTGCCAGGATCGGAGCGGACGGGCATTTCCACAAGCTTTGCAACTCCGCTGACTCCTATCGAGCACTTTCTTCTTGTCTATTGTGAGTATTACCTGCCGAGAGAAAAGTACTCTTCACTGCCTGAAAGACACAATTACCAACCACCCTATGCACTGATCCTCGTTAACTAATACTCCCTCTTAGATGTGACATCCGTCATCCCCTACCTCAACACCCAATGCAGGAGTCTCAAGGCCCGCGGGCTAAAATTTGTCGACTGCATGGCCAAAGAATGGGTCCGGCTCGCCCTCAGAGATGCTTCCTTCTTGAACGGCATCTTCCTCAACGCGTCCCGCCACCTGTCTGCGATCCACCCACAGCGTGATCAGCAGCAGCTCTTCGCCGATCTGGCTGTCCGGTTCAAGCTCGCCTGCGTGCGGGCAGTGAGCGCGGCCATCTCCGCCGATGCTGGGACGAAGTCGTTTAGTGACTCGGTCGTGGCCGTGACGATAGTTATGGCGTTTGATGAGGTGAGGGTCTCGGTTTAATGGACTTTTATGGACCTGGGAGCTTCTTTCTAAGCTAACGGTGTCTTTCCGTGCAGATCTCGCTTGGTGATTTGGCCATGTCTCGGCGCCACGTGCAAGGGGCGGTCCGGATGGTTGAGCTCAACGGTGGTCCGAAGACTCTCGGTCTAAACGGGTTTCTCGAGATGGTCCTTCAGAAGTATGTTGGTGAGGTGGGATTGGTGGGCGGAGTCCAGTCACCGCCGTGTGGCAGCGCATTCGGGGCGAATGGACAACACTGATGTTCCTGCCTGGAGAGTTGTAGCTCTGTGAGTGGACTGTCTCGCAGTTCTTGTCTGTTACTAATGCCAGTCGCGGGTAAGCTTGTATATTAAATCGGATGGTTTTGGCCGAGTGCTTAGAACCGAGTACATGTGCTGCGTGCATCTTGTGTGGCTCCGTCTTTGCCAAGGCTTGCAGCATCCCTTTCGGACGTGGACAGACTAGATTATAGCTAGTACTATCGCATGCGCATGCTCTTGGTGGTACCGCTCGAAGACCTCAAGACCGAGTATCCGCCCCTGCCAAGACTTGTGACATCCCGTTTTGGCAATTCAACTATACTTGTGGCACCCATCATGAGAAGCCCCTAGACTTCTCCTTTGATTATGAGGAACATCTGACTTACGCACCTTTGAATGGCAAGGAACTAACCTGCGAACTATGTCTGGGATTTGTCAGGAATCATGGACATCCGTCCGAACGAAGAGGATCAGGTCGAGAAGTGCAACTCGTCTCCAGTCTTGCTAATCAAGACAGCATCTGCAAAGAATCGAGTCCTATATAACCCAGCTAGACTCGCTGTTTTCAAGCTATCCGATCTCGAAATTTTAACAACATCAACGCAACTTCTCCTGTTATTCGCATAGGTTTCTCAGTTACTGGTTCTCCCCCTCAATCGTCGGTCATGGCAGAACACAAAACTACCATCCCAAAGGGCTCTTGGATCCTGGTAACCGGCGCTACAGGCTACGTGGCATCACAGGTCGCCAAAGAGTTCCTTGAGCGCGGGTACAAGGTGCGCGGTAGCGTCCGCGACCTGAAAAAGGCATCCTGGCTCGTCGACGACGTCCTGAAGCCATACGCCGACCGCGGCGACTTCGAGTTAGTCCACGTCCCGGACCTAGCCGCGGAGCACGCCTTTAACGATGCCGTCAGGGGCGTATCAGCCATCGCCCACGTAGCCTCTATCGTCACCTTCGACCCGGACCCGAACAAGGTAGTGCCTCAGACCGTGCGCGGCGCCGTTTCGATCTTGGAGGCTGCCTTGCGCGAGCCGTCAGTACGCGAGTTCGTGTACACCAGCTCTATCGTGGCGGCTACAATTCCCATGCCGGGAAACGAGACGCATGTCGACCGGGACACGTGGAACGACACCGCTGTTCAGCTGGCCTGGGCACCGCCGCCGTACGACGCCAGCCGTGGCTCCATTGTGTACATGGCAAGCAAGACCGAAGCGGAGAAGGCGGTGTGGCAGTTCGTCAAGGAGAGGCAGCCCCACTTCACCGTCAATTCCGTCTGTCCGTCCAGTATCATGGGCGAGCCGCTCCACAAAAGCCACATCGAAAGCACGGCGTCATGGCTGAAGCTGCTCTATGATGGAAGGACTGAACGGTTGGTCAACTTTCCCGCCTGTGAGTAGCTTTTCTACTCCTCTTTCTCTGGCTCTTCATGTTTGCTGTGTCTGCCGTTTTTTGTCGTCTCTGCTGCTTCTTCAGCTGACGTTGCCTGGATCAACTTGATAGCATATAACATCGACGTCAAGGATGTCGCTCTGCTCCACGTCGCCGCCGTTATCGACCCGGACGTCAGGAACGCCCGCCTCCAGGCCTGGGCTGATCCTTTCAACTGGAATGACGTCCTCGCCATCATGAGACGGCTCTACCCGGACCACAAATTTATTGATGACCTCCCGGGCATGTCGAAGATGAGCCTCACCACCGACTTCACGCAACAGCTGAGATTGTTGAAGAAATGGGGTGGTCAAGACGGGTGGAGGACGCTCGAGCAGACAGTTGAGGACAATCTGAGGGCTATTGTGGCCTGGGAATAAAGCATGCGAAGGTTACATGTAACCGATGGTTCCAAGTTAGGTACCTTGCAGAATTATCCAAGAAAAGGATTTCCAGGTTGTTAGCACAATCTACATGCGAGTACCTGGTGAGCTCTTTCCGCACTTCTAAGTTGGGTGGTCGGACGCGGAAATATGAATCATCGAATGTTAGGCAGCAACCTGAACGACACAGGACAGCGGCCCAGCGGGAGATTCCAGGAACAACTGCTTTGTCAGGTATGCCCGCCGATCCAGGTCGTTCAGTCTACCGACAGCAACCCGATGTCGACCTCGGCCCAAGAAAATCCTGGCTTTTGCTGGAAGTGCCAGGCTCTTTTGAACACGCAATACCCCGAGGCCGTCGTCGCAACTAAAACCGAAGAGAGTCCATGGGATCCAGGCAAGACGCACATACGAAAGCTTCGTACACGAGAGCCGTTGGAAGTTACTGCTTCTGATGGATATGCTCTCTGTTTGCAGCTTCTACACTCGATAAGCATTCCGCAAAGAGCTACTCTACGTCGGTCGACGGGGAGCGATAAGGTAAGGAACTTTGTATCCCGATATCGAATATAAGATAAAGATTACCTTATCTAAGAAGCTTACTCCGTTTATTAAGCTAATTGTAAAGTTAAAGATATTAATCTCGGAGTAGCCTAAGAGGAATAAGATTACGAGAGAACTAGAACTATTTCCCGAAGCTAGTATAAACCTATAAAGAAGTCGATTAAGAATAGTTATTATTAACGAATATCTTAGAAATAGTCTTCTATAAGGGTCTTTAACTATAAGGTTAAGGTCTTCCCTAGGAGGGCCTTACGTAGTTAAAGGTTATATAAAGTTAGAGAGAGGTAAGCGGCTAATCTAAAGCTAGAACTACTTCTATTTAACTACCTTCTCCTTTAACTCTTACCTAAACTAAACACTTTTACCTAACTAATCTCCTTTACTTAGATATAATCTTCTCCGTAATCTCCTTTAACCGCTTAAACTACTACTTTAGTTCTACGAAGTACCTCTTTTTTAAGATAATTCGTTAATAATAACTATTCTTAATCGACTCCTCTATAGGTTTATATTAACTTCGGGAAATAGTTCTAATTCTCTTATAATCTTATTCTCCTTAGGCTACTCTAAGATTAATATCTTTAATTTTATAATTAGTTTAATAAATAAAGTAAGTTTCTTAGATAAGATAATCTTTATTTTATATTCGATATTAAAATATAAAATTCTTTACTTTATTACTCTTCGTTGACTAACGTAGAATAGTTTTCTACGAAATACTTATCGTTTAAAATATTAAAGTACTTCTTTTTCTTTATAATATCGATCTTCTTAAAAGATACTAACTTCTACTTAAAGAAAACTATTATTTTTAAGTCTTCGACTTTTATTTCGTCGATATTGATCTTATTAATCGTATGGGTATTACTATATAAACGTTTTTATATTAGCTCGTCCTTTTTGAGTATCGGCGTTGTAATCTTAGGAAATTTGATAATATTACCCTTTTTAAACTTAGGCTCGAGAACTTTCGTAGCGATGAGTTTAGCTACTATAATAACTATTAACTATTGAAGGAAGTTTAAATCAATTTTTAAAGGAAGAAGTAAAAGAAGTATATAGTTCTAGAGATAGAGAACTACTTCCTAAGAGGCCGAGGTACTTATATATATACCCTCTTAGGAGTAGGTCAACGGGGTTTTCTAGGTGCCGGAGGGAGCTTATCGGAGAGGAGTTATACGGCCTTAGAGTTTAAGAAGGTTTATCTCTATTCGGCTCGCTTGTCGATATAAACCTTAAAACCTGCGTAGCCCAGTTTTATCGGCTCCCGCCCAATAACCTTTTTTTTTTTGGGACTGCCTCGCAGCCGTTACCCCAGTCTTAGAAACAGCACCATTTGTTAATAATGGAGACATCCATAAAAGCACAAACTCAGACACGAGCAGGGCAATTGTAGCAGGCTGGTTGAATCAGTGTTTTACGACCCACAAAGCCTGCAGCCTCTTGGTTAACAAGACGCGAACCCTCCCATCACGCCTTGTTGATATTAGCTCAGGAATACCAAGGCTCCTGGAGGTTCAAGACAGCACTTCCTTTCTACCATACGCTACCATGAGCCATTGCTGGGGTTCCCACCTGCCCTTACGATTGCTGTCTAGCAATATCACCGATTTGCAATCAGAAATACCCGTTGACCAGCTATCTCGATCATTCCGAGACGCTGTCCAAATTCTGGGATGGCTGGGCCTGAGCTACATCTGGATCGACTGTCTCTGCATCATCCAAGATTCTCCAGCTGATTGGGATAAGGAATCAGCATCTATGGCCGACGTCTATTCGAACTCGTACTGCAACATTGCTGCGGCCCATGCCGTCGACGGCAGGGATGGATGTTTTGTTGAGCGAGATCCTCGGTTGCTCAAACCACTGAAGGTTGACCTAAACTGGGGCCCGGAACTTGGAAGCTACTACGCTATCCTTTGGGCCTACTGGCGGAAAAAGGTGTTGGAGGCGCCTCTGAACACGCGAGCCTGGGTGTGCCAAGAGCGGTACCTGGCGCCTCGCAATCTCTTCTTTGGAGAGACCGAATTATACTGGGAATGCTGTGAGAACTCGGCGAGTGAAACATTCCCATTGAGTTTACCACCTGGAGCGGTCGTCTTGCGAAAGTCTCTTGATCCACATATTACTGGCGCAGCACTCCGACGAAAGAACAACTTGTCAGCCATACCAGAGCTGGACGCGTTCAGTCTGTGGAATCAGATAGTAGGCGACTATTCGAACGGGAAGCTCACCTATTCGGAGGACAAGCTCGTCGCCCTCTCCGGAATGGCATCGATGATGCAGAAGTACACTCAGTCGGAGTATTTGGCCGGGTTGTGGCGGAAATATTTACCATCCCAGCTGCTCTGGAGTGTATACGACATCCAGTGGGTAGCTTCCAAGGAACGTCCCACTGTCTACACCGCGCCGAGCTGGTCTTGGGCCTCCATGCATGGGACCATCCGAGCTGCCTGCGTCGTGCGACATCCCGATGACCACGAAATCGTTCTAGAATTACTAGACGTCAAAGTCGATCTTTTCAGTGACGTGAATCCTTTTGGGCGAGTTAAAGGGGGATACATGCGTGTCAGGTGTCATTTGGCTAGAGATGGAGTTCACCAATGGTCACAGTCTATTATCGTCCAAGACGAGCCCGCCGGATGGGCAAGGATGGACGAGCCTGGGCAGGAGGAGGACGTTGATACTTATGGCTTCTATTATCTTCCAGTGCGGTACAACCCAGGGTTTAGGAGCGTGACCAGAAACGGCATATCAAATATGGCGATTCCACGACTGGAGGGTCTTATCTGCCAACCTACTTCCCCCGACACCCAAACCGAGTTTGTGAGGGTTGGGCAATTCGAGATTAATTTGCGAATAACAGATTTCCAGGCTGCATGTCGTCAGCACTCCAGAGGATCTCGGCAGGCTGAAACTACAGAAGACTTCAAGGAATGGGGTCCACGGCTTGAGATTACAATTCTTTGACAACAGACGCCCGTCCTATTCACTTTAAAATGAACCTACCACCCCGTTCGATCGGCCCCCACAACAATCTTCTCAACGAGAGCCTGCAATTCCTCATCCGTCTTGACCGAAATACCCAACAGCTCATTATCCACATTCTCCAGCTCACCACCATACCCCTCCCCCTGACTGGCCGCGACAATGAACCCGAAAATAGTGGGAAAGTCAAACCTGCCCGCCTTCACACCAGCCCACGCACCGGCGAGCGCCTCCTCGACCGACGGCGTCGAGACCGTCCACCCGTCCTCCCCGACGGCCTTCTGCACCGCAGCGAGCAGCTTCCTCAGCGTCGACGTCGCGTCGTGCACCTTGACCGCGCGGTTCTTCGTGTCCTCCGGGTGCGACAGCACGGCGGCGACGGCTTTGCCGATGGTGGCCCGCATGACGACGCTGAAGACGCGGTCGCCGCCGTCGTAGAGCTTGGCGGTCTTGTCTGTGGGGTTGATGAAGGCTTGGGTTACGACCCAGCCTAGCAGTGGGCCGGTGATGACGGAGGTGTAGGTGAAGTTCGGGTTGGTCTTGGCGGCGGCCTCTAGGCGCTTGATGGAGGCGATTTTCGGGGTGTACAGCGGAAAGGAAGCTGCCTTTGGGTTGGTGGCGTCGGAGGCAAACTCTGAGGGGATGAAGCGCTTGACGCCGGCCTCGACGGCGGCGTCGATGAGGAGAGCTTCCGACGTTGCGATGGATAAGTGTGTCAGGGCTGAGACTACGGCATCCTGGCCTTGCAGGGCGGAGACCAGAGATTCCTTGGAGCTGTAGTCCACGCGTTGGACCTTGACGGAGTCGGGGAAGGTCGCCTTGCTGTCTTCGCGGGTGAGGACAGTCACGTCGAAGTTGTTCTGTAGGAGATGCTCCAGGATCGGAGTGCCCATCAGCCCAGTGGCCTGTATGAGAGATCGTGTCAGTTAGGACCCATATACCCAGGACACAGTCATGCTTACCCCGGCCAACGCGACTTTATTATATGCGGTCATTATGCTGAGTCGATTCAGAGGATCAACGACGCGAGTCTATGTTAAGGAAGGGGTATGATGAATGAGTATGTTGGTGCTTTCTACGAAGACTATGTATGCACTTTGGCGACATGATCTTGATGTATATATAGTAGAAGGTAGATGATCTCATTATCTAGGTATCTCCGTATCATTGTCGCTGAAAACGGGTCGGACAGCTTCGGCGGCAACTACGCGTCCAGACTTGCTGGTTAATCGTCAACACTTCCATATCCAGCGTTCCCGTGCGCAGAACCAAGCCGTAGACCTCTGGTGTAGGCTGATTTGCAACACGGGAGACAGTTCCTTCGTTGAACTTCCCAGAATCGACATAAGATCGGTCTTTCGCTCTGTTGAATGAGCTGTTTCGAACTGGAAAGTTTCCCGAGCGGTGCCGCGGACAATGAAGCGGGCATTCGCACATTTGTCAGCGCGCTTTTGGTGTGGAGTGCGGATGTACTAACTGGATTGGGTCTAGCCTCAAGGAGTGCAGACAGTCAATTTAATGCCATCACCGTAGATTCTTGGAAAGACACAGTGGAATCTCAGGAAATCCAGCCAAGAATACTCGGCCATTCGGGAAGGAACAAAGCTGTGGCAGGCGGCTAATCTTCCCGCCGTTTGAGACCGAACATCCGAGCTTGCGACATCTCGGCTTCCAGTCATTCTCAACCACACAGACAATCGTCCTCATCAGGTAATATTCTTTGCGACAACGGTTGATAGCTCCAAATCCACAAGGCGGAAGATATCCATATGTATGGTATCTACAGGTATCCATGTCGGAATCAACAGACCACCAGTCCGAGCCGCGTGAAGGACCGCCTCAATCGAGTCCTCTTCCGACTGCCGTCGTTCGGAAATACAATGTGAGACGCTCCTGCATTCGGTGTCACGAGCGAAAGGTGCGCTGTAACAAAGACACGCCCTGTATTGCGTGCGTCAGGTCCGGGTTCCCGTGTCAATACCCAGGCCCTGAGCGAGCAAAGAGAGTGAAGTCTCGCTCGCAAAAAGGGGTCGAACGCTCCGAAGTCACTGCTGTCAACGCCGAGACACAGAGGCGCGGCAATTACGCAAAGGGCCAAGCAGCGACTGGTTCTCGGACTGCTCCTCCACCAAATGGATCCGCTGTTATCGGCCAGCTCAGCGCTACTCGATATACACCCTCGGAGTCGGAGCAATCTAGCGGATTCCTTCTGAAGGAGGGGTCTTCGACTCGCTACGTCAATGAGTTCACATTCTCGCGTGTTTTGGAGAAGGTCCGTCATCCTCTCACTTGCCGATGGATCATAACCACCAACGGGTACTAACATGGCTTTTGAACCAGGAAGGAGAACTTCAGTCTGCCATCGACACGCCGCAGGTCAACTCTGGCAGTGGAGGGTCACACTCGATTATTGGCTTTGACGGCCTTATCTCAGACCCTAACCTGCCAAGTGACATATCCTCCCTCTTCCCGACTCGCTGGCAAGCCACGCAACTGTGGCAGGCGTACCTAAACAATGTCGACGGTCTAGTAAAGATACTCCACGTGCCAACCGTCCAGCCCACCGTCTTTGCTGCCATCAACAATCCCAAAGCCACCACTGCGGATATGAACGCACTTCTGTTTTCCATCTATTTTGCGGCTGTCACCAGTCTGCGGTGGACCGAAGTACAGAGTATTCTCGGCCAGGACCGACAGACGGCGCTCAGCTCATACGAACGGGGTCTCGAGCTGTCACTACACGCAAAGTGCTTCCTAGACTCTCCGACTGTGCTTTCGTTACAAGCATTGGCACTCTACCTAGTAAGTCTATCATCGAAGCATCGTATGCGTCCGCTAGAGCTGATATTATAGACATGCTATCGAAACAGCAACAGCGGCCGGACCGGCTGGATTCTGAACGGCCTGCTTATCCGGGCTGCCGTCGCCATTGGGCTACACCGTGATGGCGAGCAGTTCAACCTCTCTCCCCTCGACTGCGAGATTCGTCGTCGGTTATGGTGGCTGATCTTGGGATCGGACGGTCGAGCGGCCGAGGACCACGGCCTAGCGGCCGGGCCAAACGGCGGATTTGATGGCTTCTGTGACACGAAGCTGCCCACACACATTGATGACCGGGACATATCCCCGACCACGGCTACGCCTGCTGTCTCGCAGCAACGCTGGACAGAGACGACCCACTTCCTCGTCGCCTCCGAGATGTACCAGGCCCTGCAACAGATCAACCGCCTGTCAGCCCAAATGGGCGACGACAAGATGACTAGACTAGAAGAATTTTTGGCAACGGTGAAGACCAGCATGAACAACAAATACCTCCAACATTGCGATCCCAACATCCCCAACCAAAAATGCTCCCTGCTCCTCGGCCGCCTGCTCCTGGGAAAGTCCGAAGTTTTCGTCCGACAACAGGCTCTCCGAGGCCTAAGCCCCGAAGAAGCCGCCACTAAAGCGACAGAGGAAACCCTCGCTCTAGCATGCGATACACTGGAGCTGGGCTTCGAGATGAAGACGGACGAGCTGCTGGGCAACTTCCAGTGGCTCCTGTCCACCTTTACCGAGTACCACCTGCTCACCTACACGCTGTGGCACCTTTGCGTGCGGCCCGAAGCCGTCGGGGCGGATAGGGCGTGGACGGTTGTGGATAAGATGTTTACGCTCATCGAGATGCAAGGAGTCCCCGGCGGGAAGTGGAATGTCCTGCGCAAGTTGCGGGAGAAGGCGGCTGCTCTGCGGCGGCCTGTCCAGGGGGAGCCGATTGACTTGGCTGCTCTGCCTTCTCAGCTTGGGCACCAAATAGGGGCGGATTTGCAGCAACAGGTTTATCAGAATACCATCGACGCCACAGGTACTTCGCCCATGTTTACTGATTCTATGATGTGGGACTTGGGCTACCTGGTTTTCCCGGACTGGGCAGGGAATCCGTCGGGATTCTAAGCTGTCACTGCCTTCGCAACGCCTTCCCCAGCATCGGGTCATCGCCAACACCAATCATCCGTCAAGAACACCAATAACTCCATCCTGCAGTCCGGCTCCCCACCGAGAGCAGATCATCGCGCCGCGTCCTTTGCTCAGGTGTTCGATTAAGGCATATGACCGATCGGGAGGCCACTTTGGCCGAACTATTGCGAAAGAAAGTCGTCATACCAGCGAGTCTCTCGCGAGGGGACGGCTTGTCGAGTGAGCCAGCGGGGTCAGTCGACTTAGTGAAGATGAGATGTATCAAGTATACACCAGAGCGGGCGACTTGTGCTGGGTGTCGACTCATGGAACACTACTATAGCAGTGTTCAATGTGCGCCGCAGACTTTGCGAAACAAACGGACATGAGCAGACTAGGGTCTCATTCGCTATTATACTCATGGTGCCATTGAGGAGGTGTCCATTCCAGCAGTTTTCGTTTACCGGCCAGGTTCTTTATCGTCCAATGCATCCTAATCAATACTCCAGCTTCAGTCTCGACACTCATTCTTCTCATATCCTTATGCTATTGGCGGTTATTCAGACTCCGATCAATGGGCGCCGCCGCCGCGGATCACATTGCATCTACCTACACTCGGCATTACGGCAAGATGTGAAGCTTAAGGGGTCGTTTCTGTTACTCCTTCCGGCGATGGTGCTGACTGTACTGTCTGAGAGTCACTGGCCAATCAATAGCAGAGGACTCATATGCAGGTCACCGAAACTGCTTCCAGATCTGGCAAGCGCAGTTAAAGTGGATGCTGCCGTGCCTCCATCCGCCGCAGGATTTCCGAGGCTTGGCTTCTACTTCAACACGTCGAAACGCTTGCCCGATGTCGACTGAAATGCTTGCATCATTTGGAATCCGACGCAGCCCTCGACTCTGGTCACATCGTATTCAGTCTTAGAGCTCTGCATCGATTACTCCTGGTAGTCCTTGCAGGAGTATGGTGTTCACTGGGAAACCCAGCCGCGCTTGTGGACGCTGTCGACTTCGTCGCCTGAAGGTACGTCATGGTTCCTCCTCCGCCGGGCCAACCCACATGAAGGTTACAGCAGTTGCCGTCAAAGTGTCTTGGCACATGTACAAAGGCCTTTCAAGGTAACTAATCATGAACCATCAGTGCGATGAAGGCACCCCTTTGTGTTCGGCGTGCCTAAGAGCCAAGGCCGAGTCTTGCGAATACCGAGATGTCTTGAACTTGAGTTTCCGCGACCAGAACGAAAAGGTCATGCGCAAATCCCAGCAAGCAAAGAAGAACTCAGTGGCTCTTGTCCCACGTGTTCCAATCGGAGCCAAGGATCCTACTTCGCCTTCACCTTACCGAGATCTGGCATGTCCGATGGCGCAACTAGCTCGCGGCTACATGTACACGAACTACATGGCGGAAAGCCACTTCGGGGGCTACCTGCCGTGTCTGGTCACACTTGCGGAAGGCAGGCCCGGTTCAGCCCTCCCGGCCGCCATCACCGCTGTGGGACTGGCGGCTCTTGCAAATATCCACCATTGCCCAGAAGTTATGTGGGAAGCACGGCAGGAGTGCAATGCGGCTATATCCTTGACCAAGAGTGTGCTCGACGACCCTGTTGCGTCCAGACGAGATGACGTGTTAGCGGCAGTGGTCATGTTGAGTATGTTTGAGGTAAGCTACACGGTGTCATCGAATGTTTATCCGCATCCCCTGACACAGCTTAATAGGTCATGACATACAGTGATGCTGCGTCGATACGCCGTTGGATGGGGCACGTGGACGGGGCTACGAGGATCCTCGAAATCCGTGGGGAAGACCAACTTAACAGTGCCGAGGGTCTAGAACTCTTCAGGCACTTGCGCGTCGGGATTGTGAGTGACTTGATCTTCTTTTATATATAGAACTGCACCCCTGACACGATCTATTAGTGCCTGAGCAGCATATTACGAGAGCGTCAGAATTCGCCAATGATTGCCCGCCTTACAGAAAAGGCCAAACATCGCATGTCTCCTCAAGGCCAGACTGTGGACAATCTCGCCACCGTCGTTCTCCGAATCAACGATTTTTGTGCGGCTCTGACGGACGAGACTTTCAAAAAGCCAAGCGACATCATCCGCGCCGCTCTGAAGCTGGATGGAGATCTCGTGGCGTCATTGCTAGACGTTCCATCATCATCATCGTTTAATGTGGTCAAAGTTGCCGACTCGACCGAAAAGTTCACGGGCCGAACCATTTGGGGTGACACCTATCACGTCTACAGGTCGATAGCAGTAAGCAGCATGTGGAGCAACTATCGATCTGCCCGGATCCTCTTACGGGAGATCATCGTCGACGCTTTACATGCCGCAGAGGACACAGACCATAACCAGAACAACTCGTTGATAAAGGAGAGCCGCCAAATCGCGGCGCAACTCGTCGACGAAGTCTGTGCAAGCGTACCATATCATATGGATACCAGCTTACACTTACACCGCGCAGAGCCTGAAGAAAGGTTAGGCGCGAGTACATCCTCTGATATTGGCCGTCCGGCACCGCCCTTTTTGGGAACCGTAGGCACCGGAGGATGCATCACGATGCTTTGGCCCCTCTTGGTTGCTGCCAACTCGGGTTTTGCGTCTCTTGAGCAGCGGGAGTGGATCATCGGTTGTTTAGACAGGATAGGGCGCGGGATGGGTATCGGCCAAGCTTCAGCCATGGCACAGCTGTTGAGAGACGGGAGGCAGTCGAGGACATGGTTGACGACTGGGGACGATATCAAGGGGCTTGGGCTCTAAAGTTGTGCACATTATTTGTCTATGAGGCTATCCGCAAATCTCACGGTCTTATCTCGCAGCGTCCGGGTCCGCATGTTTCCTTCATCCTAGGCCAACATCACCATTCAGCACGGTGTATCGTCTCAGTGGCGACCGTGGCGACCGTGGCCACGGCCACTTCCCACCCTCTCCTCGTCTTCGACTTGATAAGTCGGACCATAGGAGGTGTCAACCTCTTCGACACTTCCCCTTCCATTCGCCTCAGGCACACCGACAAATCGAGGCGTGAAAACACCAAGGATCGTGTACATGATCACCACAAGAAACTCCTCAACCGACGCCATACCCAGGCGAATCGCCTCATCCCCATGTATCAGCGAAAACTGCGGGCTATTCCCAAAATTGCTAATGAGACTGTACAGCAGCCGCACGGCAATCAGCGGCATCGCCACCATGACGCACAGGTAGATGCGCGTCTGGCCGGCCTGCATGTTGCGGAAGTCGCGGAGCGTGACGGCCCAGAGCAGCAGGGCGGCCAGGAAGATGAGCAGGAACAGGACGACGGCCACGCGGACCTTGGTCTGGCCGCCGGCGTGGTCCGACGCGTTGTCCGAGGCCTCGTCGGTGCCGCCGCTTATGGCTAGGATGAGCCCGATCAGGGCCGGTATGTGCAGGAGCTGGACGGCGCGGCTGCGGCGGGAGGTGGCTGTTGCGCGCTTGGTGTAGATTCTGCCGCTGTGGGTTGGTTCAAATGGGGGCTTTGGTCAGCGATGTGGTCTTTTTCTTGGTGAGCGGAACTTGGTTGGGGGTTGGATGCTTACACCATGCTTGCGATGCCGCGTCTCTGGCTTAGACCTTGCATCATGAGGTTCTTTCCTGCGGACGGGATGTGGGTTGAGACTTCGTCGAAGCTGGTTCATGTCAGTGTCGATCTGGTGTGCTTTGGGGAAGGTCAGGAGATGGGACACTCACACGCGCTTCAACAGGCCCAAGGTGGAGAGGAGTAAGGGCGAGAGGCCGACAGATTGGAGAATGAGTGCCCATTCTTCGCTGGTTGTGTCGCTGGGATTGTGAGCGCTCTGGATCTCCATGGCGGAACCTGCGATGCGAATGCCGCTGAATATGGCCAGGTATATCCAGCCTAGTTGCTTGTGTACACCATGGCGGAAGACGACCCAGACCGTCAGGAGGGCTGTTGGTATGTAGACTACCAACTCCGCGATGGCGACGTTTTCTGCTGTGATGGCGCCCATTGTGTCGTTGGATGAGGAGCCAGACTACGTGAAGAGGAGGTAGCACTGGAGATTATGGTGGGATAGCTGATTTGGGGTGCTCAGGATGAACCTCTTGGAAGCTTGGTGTGGATGAGTTTCAACATCGTTCCTCGATCGCGGAGAGGTCTCGTACTTATAACGTTACTTGAGCTTCCCGGCTGTATGGGCAGCTATCATTGCAGGGAGCTGGCAAGACCGTCAAACCTTGACCCTTGGGGGCTCGGTTTCGCATCGCAATCTGCTAGGGCTGTACCGCGTTAAGGCTTAGCTGCGAGTTTGATAGGGCTCAAAGCTTGATCGGTGTAAGCTTTCTTGGACATCTGCAGGGTCCCAATGCATTGGCCAATCGCATTCCAGGGAAGGTCCGGAGCTCCCATGGATGCAATGCGGGCCGCCGAATCCATGTCCCAATCCGGCAAGTCTTTCGACGTCCTACATGCAAGGCGCCTCGCAAGCGCACGCCGATCCGAAAACTTGTCGACAGAGAATGCCACACGCTGTCGACCTGGCGTATGGGCCTGAGTCATCTTCTCTTAGACTCGTATTTGCCCGAGAGTTAACCTATCAACAAAGATCTGACGGGATGACAGAAAATAGGAGATCATCATCACTCTCGGCGGTGAGTCGGTGACTGACACAGCCCGGCAGGACGTGGACCTCAATGCAAAGAGGATGCCAACGCCCAGAATTGAACTGTCGTCATGTTCAGTGTCATCCTGGGGGAGGAAGATCCTGTGAATCGTTACACAGGTCCGCCAGCTTCACTATATAAACGATCACCATGCTGACGGAGAAGTGTCAAGGAACCGAACTCCAGCTCTTTCTTACTAGTATCACGCCAACTTAACAATCTGTCTCGACAAAAGTTCGCAAGATCACCGCCCACCACTGGTTGACATGAGGTCGATATCAAGTTGCTTGTTCTTACTCGCCTTCGTCCTAGGGAGCTCGGCATCTCCAGGATCGGCATATGATTGTCGTCCAGGACAGCCATGCTGGCCTTCTATCCAAGAGTGGCAACACTTCAACGAGAGCATAGCCGGTCACCTTTATGAAACCGTCCCAATTGCTGCTCCCTGTTACAAGAACTCGCCATACTACAACGAAACTGCTTGCCAGATCGTGCAAGGCTACTATGGCAACAGCACAGCTAGGGGCACCCATTTCGGACAGACTTACTGGCTAAACTGGGAGACGAGCAGTAGTTCAGGGTGCGCATTATCCAAGCACGATCCGACACAGACCTTGTACGGAACGTGCTCTTTAGGCAGACTGGCGTCCTACTACGTCGACGTCCGAGACCCCTTTCACATCTCATCCACACTGAAGTTCGCCAAGGCCCACAACATCCGTATCAGCATCAAAAACACCGGTCACGACTTCTTCGGACGGTCATCAGCACCCAACACCCTAGCCATATGGACGCACAATCTCGAAACTATGGACTTCTACCCTAACTTCACCGCCCACAACTGCCCCTCAGCAAACGCCCAGAACGTCGGAGAGCTAGCCGCCGGAGTAATCGCCGGCGACGCCTATCGCTTCTTCAGTTCTCACGGTATGGATATCACAGGCGGATACGAGCAGTCCGTCGGCCTGGCCGGTGGTTTCGCACAAGGCGGCGGCGTCGGTTCCTTCACGACCACCTACGGCCTGATGGCCGACAATGCCGTCGAGTTTGAAGTCGTCACAGCGGACGGCCAGCTGCGTATCGTGAACGAGTGCAACGACCCGGACCTCTTCTGGGCCATGCGTGGCGGCGGCGGCGGCACATTTGGCGTTCTCACCAAGTACCGGGTGCAGCTGCACCCGTCGGTACCTATCCACGTCTACACTTTCACAGCCAACTGCACGGGTGCAGACTTGCAGTCCGTCGCTACGAAGAATGTAGCCCTGCGTGAGATTATGACGGCACACGCCCAGCATCAGCCGGCATGGTCTCAGCAGCTGGTCACAGGCCAGGTCGAGTACTTCCCCAACAGGGTATCCGTGAGCTTGGTCCTGCCCTACGCCGACGACGGATCAAAACTGAAGTCTGCCACGGCCTCGTTCGCCCAGTTCCTGAACAACAGGACCGACTTATCCGTCGGCGAGAGCGGATATACCTCCTACGCCAACTACGCCACCTACCTGGACGTTACCGCGGCCGACGCCAGGGTTACCGAGCCAGCGGGCATTTTCTCCCAGCTGGCCTCTCGGCTGATACCACGCAAAGTCTTTGCATCCCCGGAGGGTATCGATGCCCTAGTGAGCGGCGTCCTGCAAGGCATTGCAACGTCCAGGAGTCTCCTCAATCTCACCGGCACCCAAGTCGTGCTGGAGACACCCGTCTCCAACCCGGACCGGAACCAGACGGCCTCCGCTCATCCAGCGTGGAGGGACTCTTTGTGGCATGTCATCCACGTGGGTGAGTGGTATACACCACTGGAAGCGGGACATGCACAAGCCGTTGCGGCAGAGTTCCTCAAGATGCTGGACCCGCTCAAGGAGCTCAGTCCCGGCGGTGGAGCGTATCTGAACGAGGCGCATTGGGGAGAGCCGGATTGGCAGGCGACTTATTTCGGGGCGTTCTATGGGAGGTTGTTGGAGGTGAAGAATCGGTATGATCCCACTCATGTTTTTGATTGCTGGAAATGTGTGGGATGGAGGGGCGAGGAAGAGTAAGAGTCGTTGACTTGCCTGTGTTTCTCAAGACTTAAGAAGAACGAGTTGAGTTTATCCACTGAGACATGCCCGTTACTATGACCTGGCAACGAGTTTTTGCTCGAAGACAACGATACTTCTGCAAATCCACCGAGGAACATGGTTCCCACCGCGAGCTGTGAAAGACCTCCTCGAAGGTACGAAGTATTTAAGACATCGAATAACTACCAACGTTATCTTAACTATCTATACCTTGCATCTAGCAACAGTAATGTTAGCCTACTCGCCACCGTTCCCCTTTCCGCCAACTCCTTTATCTCTTCATGAGCCTCAATCGCTGCGTCACGTCATATTCGGATATTTTAGAGACTTGTGACATGTCGTCCAGTGTAGTCTATGCGTGTTACTAGCAGTAATTATGCAGCGTATGCCTAGTGCGTTCCGCATGACTCGTTCAAGATGGGAAAAGAGAACATCATGCGCTGTGTATATAGACCTTTAAAACATTCCTACCTCTTAACCATCATTCTCAAGTGTCTTCTCTTCTGCAATAAGACTGACGACGAAAAAACTTTGAAGTGTCCCAGCCAGTAAGTAAGATATCACGAATGTGTAGTCATTGACCAGAGGCAAAAAATAGGGGTCAACCGGGATTTGAACCCGGGACCTCCTGCAATGTGTGCAATACCCAAAGCAGGAATCATACGACTAGACCATTGACCCTGCGTTACCAGAATGTGGGATGTTGTTCGGGACGTCTGCTCCAGCAGTTATCTCTCGGAAGGCGGTTGCAAACATATCGCGACAAGACAAAGTCTAAACTGAGGCGACCTATCAAACAACCTCTCATACATGGCTACAGAACATGCTTATACCTCTGCTTGCCTAGCAATGATAGCTATTCCGGTTTTCACTAAACTAAAAAAGGTTGCAGAGCCCATCTAGCTGTAACATCCGTGTCGATGTTGAGGGCTTCGATTTCTGATTCCTCCATTTGGCCCCACCCCACATGACCCACTACGGCCCACCCACCATGATCTACCATGTTTATCCAAACAAAAGCTTCTTATCTAGGCTTACTCTGTCACTCAAAGGAAAGGCTTGATCTCGACTTCAACTTCATGATATATACTTCATGACCTGGTTCCTCAATCTGCCTTCAATCATCCGTATCTCGTCCATCGAGACAGTACCGTGCTGGTGGACTATCACGAAAGGGCATAGAAGTGTGCTAAATCATGGCAACCAACAATGATGTGATAAATGGAACCGAGAGTCATTCTGCTAGGCTGTAAGTGACAGGCATATTGGGAGGCGCAGGACGTCATGCAGGCATCTATCTACTGCCAAGCCTACCAGTCAGAGACTAATCAATGTGACGAGGATCTAACTCGTTCCGATCCAGATCGATACGACACTTGCGAGCGCCTCTGTAAGCAAGGAATCTGGCGCAATAGGGCTCAATAAGAGCGAAGCTCACCTTGGGTTGAAGGAAGCGTTGATAATGATACGAAGGAGCTCTCTCTTCTGCATGAACTGGTCAGAATCGTAGGCGGACCACTCATGTGCTGTTCCGACGCGGGTTTGGACACCTCAATGCAAGACAACGCAATGCAGGACACCTCAATGCGAAATGTGCTAGTTATGGCTAGCGCGCCAAGGCTCGGCTCTATAAGACAGCTGATATAACGTTAGCCGCATGGCAGTCCCAAAAAAATGGTTATTAGGTACATCTCATTCCAAAAGGATATCTCAGTTCAAAGGACACCTCATTATGTCAACTCAGACGCCTCAACGCAAATAATACCTCGAAATGCCTTCTGAGTCGGCCGCGCAATATAGTCAGGCTGAATTTAAAATCGCCGAAGCCCTTAGTTCCGTTAGCGAGCATCCTAAACCGAATCTTCGTGAATTAGGTAGCGCGCAATTTCGACGTCCCCTACGATCGCCTTCGATTGCGTTATCTCGGCAAACCTTCGCGTAGCACTCGCAAGCCAACCGGTAAAAAGCTCACCGAACAGCAAGAGAGTGAGATAGTCAATCGGATCTCTCAACTTGACCACCATAGCGTCAAACGAATCGCAGAACAAATCCTCGAACGCGACCACATTGGCGATTACCCTCCACCGACTGTCGGCTACAAGTGGTGCCAGCGCTTTATCGAACGATATAGCCGGCGGTTAAAAGGTGAAGTCAACTTTTAATTGTTCATAAAAGAGCTGGTTACTAAATTCCGTCAAATCAGCTTCGGCTGGTGATTCCAGTTCAGCACAACCTGCCGACCTTGCCTTATCATCCACGGTCCAGAGCCTCAGCATTTCTTCAACCTCAAAGAGAACACAGAAAGCGGGTATCTCACATGCAGGCGAGTGACGTCAATGCCGATGATGCACTCATAGCAATGACCTCTAAGTTAGGCAGCGGCACAGAAGCGTTTACAACGCAGCCAATTTGGTCTGCAGGTATTTGTGATGCAATAGGAAGCGATAGTCAAGTCGGCTATCACATAAGCGGACATCCAAGCGTCCCGTCGCAGCCTCTTGCACAAGCTTCAACAAACCCAAGTCAGTTCCCTTCTTCATAGGCCTTCAAAGGAAGCTGAGTTAACGAGGCCGGACTGTATCAGCGGAACACTCCTTCGTCGACGAGACACACATGTTCTTGCAGCGACCGAGGACTCCCAGCTGTGGAGACTTCATCAGGCCAAGCACCCGTACTTCCCTAGTCAACCCACGATGCGTTAGGATAGCCCCATTTGCCGACAACGAATTCGTTTTCCAGCTCAATCGTAGCGATGTCCGAGGATTCTTCTCCGACCCGCATTCACCGTCTCCACCTCAGGCTCTGTTGGTTTCTGAGAATCTGTTTTATAATATCAGGGTATATTTCGAAAACTCCTGTCGAAATATGGGTTTTGACGACCATGGGAACCTCCTCGCTCCAAATGGCGCCAAGTTGGATAATGCCCTGTGCAACGATTTCGATTCGTACTGCTTTATTGCTACTATGCTCATGGAAAAGGGATTACACGTCGAATTTCGCCGCGCACTTTCTAAAGCCTCTGCTCTTGTGGAACAACTCCTTCGAGCTGAGCATCCTCGAACCCTAGCCTGCTTTTTCGAAGTGTTCATCCACCTCATACAAACCGGGCTCCCTGAAGTAACTTCCTCTCTCTGTGTCTACATCAAAAGAATGTCCGCAAAAATCAACAGGAAGGGGCATCCTTGGGGTCAAATATGTCAGCTTCTCGGTGAACTGGACTCGGAATCTCTTGACCAGGCTATGGCACAACTTTGGAAATGCACTACTGATATTTTTGACAGCGAACTCGGAGTGTTCAGTCGACTCGCTGTGTCTGTTCGTCTCGATTACATGAAGCGCGTGGTTACGAATCATCTTGATGAAGAACGGCTTCTTCGGGATCTCCTTGGTCAGTTCGGAGGCATTCGTAGACTTCCGACCCCGCGGGTGATGCTCAATCTGGCGCATAATTTGAACAGGCAGGGACGCCGTGACGAAGCGGAGGAGATGGCGCTGGAAGTCCTTTCGCTGCTTCAAGGATATGAGATATATGCTGGGAGAATTGTCGAGAGGATAGAATCTCTGAAAACCGTTTCTCGCACTCAGTTTAACCAAGGGGAGACTCTAGCAGCAGAGCAGACGATACGAGAGGCGATGCGGATGATTGTGGATCAGTGGGGAATACAACATCCTTGGGTCCCTGAATTCATGAATGTTCTGGAGGGCTGGCTTCGAGTTTGGGCCGGAAGGAGGACGCAAACACACTACGGGGAGAAATAGAAGAGTTGATGGGGAAGGATGAAATTGACGAGCAGCTTGATGGGGTACAAGGCTAGCTTTGTTGAGACAACATCGGAAGCAGCCTAAAATATATACACCCTGCCAGAAGGAATTGATCTATACATTTTGCTACATCACGTAGCGATATCAGCTTCAACTCACTACACAGCTTCTGCCTTCATCTTCTTCTCCAGGAGGATCCACCACCGCTCCACTTTCCACAAGCACCAGCTCATCAACTCTATCCATGGCATATTCGACCCGCTTCCAAGTCTTCAAGCTACCAGTACTCGTATCGAGTTCCCAAACCCGCGTTCGTCGGTGAAATCGCTTTCTGCCGTACGAACAATATCCCCCGAACCCACTGCCACCTCCATAGCATAGCCAAGGGCCAGGCTGAGGGGTTTTGTCGCAATCCTGCTGCGTTTGTTGCGGCAGCAGAGCGCAAAAGTCATTCACGTGATCGTGCCCGCAGCCTAATGCCGAGATGCCTCCTTTGACCAAAGCGTCGTAGAAATGGGAATTGAAGCTGGGGCCCTCAGTCGGTTCCCTCCGGTGGCCGTTGCGTATACTAAGATGGCGGTCTCCGAACTCGGGAAGAGGGATATGTAGAAAAGCCAGAGACAGATGAAAGCGGTTGTGGTTATCGTCCTTCTCACGTGCGCTTCGTTGCGCTTGGGAAGTGTTCGTGAACCAGTCAATTTGGCT
Organism: Coniochaeta ligniaria NRRL 30616; assembly: GCA_001879275.1. NCBI lineage: Eukaryota > Fungi > Ascomycota > Sordariomycetes > Coniochaetales > Coniochaetaceae > Coniochaeta > Coniochaeta ligniaria. Next base: position 726,658 of record KV875103.1, read on the forward strand.
TTGCTTGATAGGGTCATAGTCGGGATTGCGTATCTTGCTCGGTATTTGACCGTGCGAATCCAGGAAATATAAAGTCGATAACGGGAGCTGTGACGGGGCAGGAGCCAGGACCTGAAGATAGAAGTTGCCTATGCCGTCGACCTGCTCTGGGCCTGACTCGCAGAGGCTAAAAGGCAGATTCTGAAGTATTGACATCTGTGCCGTGCCTGTAATCTAGTCAGCCAGAATGGACAGCTATCATTCCCAAGACCCAGCTTAGCAGGATCGCACGACTATCTTGCGGAGCAAGGCAGTCTACACCGTCTGCGAGAGTATAACAACTCCGAGCGTGTTGTCGATCGCTAGCTCTGTGCATTGGCTATCTTATGAAAGGAGTTACTCACGTGATAATGCGTGGATGCCCTCACTATCATGATTGCCAAAGACGGCTGCGAATGGGATTGAACGCTCGATGATAGGAGCAACCATCTTGAAGAGGGCAGATTGGCTGTCGGAGATGTCGTGGTGCAACTGATCCCCAGTGAGAATCACAAGGTCTGGTTTCTCGACATCCAAGATCTTTCCAATGAAGTCAACCGTAAGTGGGTCAGCCTCACTCTCTGGCAGATTCTTCCCATGAGCGTCAATAGCATCTTTGCATACCCCGACACCAGTGACCATGTGCGTGTCAGAGATCTGGACAATCTTGAATTTGCCATCCTCCCTGACTCTTAAAGCCGCCCGAGCATCTGGTCTCGGCTTAGCCCTGCCGTGGAGTACACTCAGTCTTGCAACCGGTACCTTTGGCTGACCGTTAAGTTGGAGCGATGATCGCATGAGAGCCCATTGTGGTCGTGGGTCAACGGCATCCATACCAAAGAGAACGTCCACCTCTGTCACAGCCTGGTCAACCATGCCAGAGAACTTGCCTCTTAGTACCCAGATTCCGCCAGGTCGACTCTCCCATGAATGACCTGAGCTAGGGTTGGGAGGCGGATCGCCGACTCTGATATCCATAACCAGCAGGTCCTCAGCTGCAAGCTCCTCCTCATTCGCTAGCGCTACATATATCCATGCGCTCTGCTGAGATGTATATAGGTAGAGCTCTTTCTCTATGCGGTGCCATAATCCCGGATCCAGTTCGCAGGCGGAGGGAGAAACTGTCGAAGAGAAGATACATACGGTCAGATCCGTGACAACTGGATGAGGAATAACGGCCGTAGTATGGGAAGTAGACGGTGTCGCCGTTTGGAGACACCTTTCCTGAGAGGGACAGGGCTCGAGCAGACAAGAGGAGTCGGATGCTGGCATCGCATCGATATGCAGAGAGAGCGTTTTGAAGCGAAACGAGACTAGACGAGGCAGTGAAACGGCGAAAGAGTGAAGTAATAACACGGTAAACTCTTCGCTAAAGCGTGAATGACGAAGACGGGGTCAGGGCGAACCTTGGAATGAGATGGTGGAGGCCGTGGAGGTTGAGAAATCTAAACGCCGCTGCTGAGGAGGCTAAGGAAGAAGCTGTATTACGTAATCACCACGCGTCCGGCGGGGCCCCGCAACTAAGTAGAGGTAGTTACGCACCGTGGGGCGAACAAGAACTCAAACTCGCCTTAACAGCTACCCCAAAGCACAGAGTGATTTTACACCAACTGGAACAACTGTCTAAAGATTATATTGCTTCTGTAAGAGTTTAGAATAGGTGAGGCGATCTTGCGATAACCCCATTCATCAAAAGTGCTATTCTGATGATCAAAAGAAGGATAACTGTTAAGGACTGTTCGGTTTTCTTCTTCGCCCCCCCTACCTGCGTACCTATCGAGTGGCAAGGGGGGCGGATCGGCCCTTCTCTACTCGATGGCACCGCTCTCGCGCAGCGTCGCCAACATGCTATCCTCGGTCTCCTCCCAGGCCCTGAGCTTGCCGTCCTTCTGGAAGTAGTGGGGCAGGCCGCCCTGGCGCTCTTGGTGCGAGACGACCTCGCCCTTGAGCTCGTTGGAGCCACCGCCGGCGCCCCACGCGGTGGTGCGGCACTCGGGAATGCCGTCAGCCTGGGCCAGCTTGCTGAACTCGGTGGGGATCAACATGGTGCCGTAGTTGATGCCGTCGCTGTTCCGGAAGATGTGCTCCCTCAGGTTGGTGTGGGGCAGCAGCTCGAGGCCGAGGGTCTTGGTCAGCTCGTGGCCGATGAGGAAGTCCTTGAAGGCGGCCACAAAGGCGTTGTCGTTGGCCGTCATACGCTCCGGGGGGCCTGCGCGGAACTCGTAGGGCTGGAACGTGCCCGCGGCGGCGTCCAGGATCCAAATCTGGCCGCGCATATTGGTCAAGTCGAGCTGGTCAATCGGGGCAGGGCAGGTCCCCTCGCCATTGAAGCCGGTCGTTCTCTGGCCGTGCATGACGGTACCCTTCTCCAGCGTGCCATGGCCATGGAGGAGGTGGAAACAGAACCTGCTGGTAACGCCGAACTTTCGGATCAGCTGCTGAGCCCCGTCACGGATATGATCAGGAATTTTGGGCAGGTTGTCATCGTCGGGGGGGAGCGTGTTGTAGCTATTTTAGGGGTCATTAGTGAAACGAGATCCTGTCAGGGGAGTCTGCTAGGAAACTTACAGCGTGGTGGCCTCCTCCAGCTCAGCTTTAGTGAGAACGCTGTAGAGGCCGGGCACGGCCGTGGGCGGGAGGGTAGTGGCGGTGGCCATGGCGAAGACAAGACTGAGGGGGGGTTGACTGGAAACTATTTTGTTTACTTTGAGACTCTGTTGACGATATAGAGGATACGAGAGGCTTGCTCTGGAGTAATGAGAAGTGGAATTCTACGTACAGGGTCTGTCGACGGGTTTTTATATATATTCTCCCGTGCTCGAGCATGCTGCATTGCATGCCAAGCGAGTGGCTGACGTCTTTGGAAATAAGTTGGCAATTTGGAAATCTCTCCGTCAAAGTATTCTGAATAGGTCGTAATCATCGCGAGTGGTGAACTCGCCCAGGATCTTCCCGTTGGACTGAGGTGTCCGTTGGATTGAGGTGTCCTTTGGATTGAGGTGTCTTTGGATTGAGGTGTCCGTTGGACTGAGGTGTACTTTGGATTGAGGTGTACCTTGGATTAAGGGGTCCTTTGGACGGAGGTGTCGACGCCTCAACCTTGGTACACTCCCCCCTCCCTCCCCCCTCCGGGTCACTTTTGGACCAGTTGGTCCGATATGGCGATCCTCATTAGCTCATTCCGCAGTGCTTGGTCTTTAGGTTATGCATTGTTCACCGCTCATCGCTGCTGCGACTCCTTTACCAAGACCAAGCTCACGTGGCTTAGCACGAGCTAAGGGATTGTAACACAGGTCCTCAAGATATTGCAAGCTCAGCGACCCCTCTTGAACGGCTACTTTGCCCCTCTCCCCCATTACGAGCCCGTATGTCCGGAACAAGCCAATCTGTGCCGCCGTAGAGACTCGCCCCCGGTCAAAGCCTGGCCCCACTGCTCTGGCAAGCTCGGCCCAGAACCCCTCGCGGAGCTCTGCCGCATTGTCGACCCAGAGCCGTTGTTTCCTGGCGTACCACCCCAGCAGGCACTCGATTCCGACAACAGAGGTGCCAAACGGGGCTACTATGGCGTCATTCCAGTCGATGATTCCCTTGAGACTGCCCGTGTTGGGATCAAAATGCATATTATTTTCGACGAGATCCCCATGCGTCACGACCATCGGCCAGTCCGCGGCGAACAGACCGTCGAGCTCCTCGAGGAGACTGCGCACCTTGGGACGGAATCGTTCAGGTAGACCACGATAAAGTAGTTCGAGGTCGGCTCTAAGGCACGTGTGGGTATTATTGCGCGTAGAAGTCTCGGATAGTTCGGGGGGCCTATTGTGCCAGGCTAAAGCGATAAAACTAAAGTGTTTGACTTTTTGAGTCTAGATGTAGAGAGATAAGGAAGAAGGAGTGGGGGAAGGAGACCCTACCTGGCAAAATCCATCAGGGCGACCTTTAAGAGCTGGCTGCCAGCTGCATGGAGCGACTTCATAGCCAGGAATGCCGAGACTCCGTCCACGTAGTCTATCTTGAAGGCCGGGACTCCGTTCAGCTCGCCGCAAGGTTCATGGTTCGGTACAAACCTCTCGTACGTCTCCTTGACGAGCGAGAGCTTTCGGGGGTTGAGGAGGTTTTTGGTGGAGCGAAACTGGACGACGGCACTACCACCGCCCGTGGCCATGACGGTGTAGCTGGTAGTGCCTTGGATAAGCGTTGGCTGAACAGGTAGCCCGAGAAGCCTCGCAGCAAAGTGGTTACACTTCTCCTGCGTCACGCCCTTGTTTTCCGCGAAGAATCGACCTATGTCATCTAGCGATTGGGCCGATAGAGCTTTAGTAATCTCGGCTTGTTCGGCCATTCTCGAGTATATCGTGACGGGCGTTGGACGAGACGTGGGACGGGTGGGCGTGAACGATGGCTAAAGAGCAGTCTAGGGCCTTTATAGGTAGACAGGGGGTGCGAATGCACTTCCCCACCTCTGCCCCACAAAAGAAATCCTAATGTACGCCACGCAGACCGGAACCCCGCAAGGGTCTACCCGGCGCCAACGCTTTGCGCTCATAGTCGGCGCCGTCGACCGCCTGGACTCCGAGCTCGATTCATTGCGCGCAGGGTGCCTCGCTCCCGGCTCCCGGCTCCCTCTTCGTCCATGGCCCACGGTAGGGGTGAAAAAGAAGGAATCCAGCCATGATGTGGGTTGAGTAGGATTGGTCAAGGTAGACAGCCAGGGGGGTCTTGGGGGGGCCCGGTCGAGAAGACCGGTGCTCCTCTCCGTCTTCAATAATGGTGTCCGGGAAAAGAGGCTGCCACATCGGCTCCGTTTATGGATCTTTCGGGCCGGGTCGAAGGCCGTACTCTCCAGTTGGCGCCAAAAAACACAGAAGAGGGTTAGGGTTAAGCCCGAAAAAGCCCCACTGGGCCCAAAACAAAACAAAACAAGCGAGCCGAACTGCCGTGCTGACTCCTCTCCGATAGGCTCCCTCCATGCACCTGGAAAACCTTAACCAGGTAACCTGCTCCTGGGAGGGTATATATGAGAGCACCTCGACCTCCCAGGGAGCAGTTCTCCATCTCCAGAACCACACACTTCTTCCTCCAAATTTGATTCGTGGCTATAAAGACGTGGTTGGGTCGATTGAAGGTTATCGCACATGTGATTGCGGGTGAAGGAGATTGTTAAGGAGGAAAAGCCCCACAAAAGCCCTACATATGTGCCAACACAATCGCGAGTTCTCCAGTATCTATGGTCGTACGTGGAAGATCACCTAGCTGAAGTGGATTATAGCAGACAGGATCACTTCAGAGCAGAGACTTCTTTGAGCTTCGCCGTGATTGCGTCCCAGAACCCCACCGCTTCCAAGGCACTGACGATGTCCGCATCAGAGCTCTGCGACAGTGGATCGGCGTTACGGCGGACAGTGTCAGGCAGAATCAGTGGCTCTTGAGTCAGGCACTTGAGTCTTGAGAGGAGCAGCGGCGGAGGTACTTGTGGGCTTGGCTTGCGGGAATCCGGTGCTGATGGATCCACGCGGCAGCACCATATCGACCAGACGCACGTCCTTGCTAAAATCGGTTGATCGAGAGTCCGGTCTCAGTATTGGACAAGAAGGCTGTCGGAGCGGCCACGGTAGCGGCAAGAACGACCGAGTGCAGCTTCCTCGACGCTGCGGGAACAATGATGACCCTCCAGAAGGTACCGAGCGACAATCCACCCGTCTCGAGCACACTGTACGACGCATATATTCCGTTCCAGTAGCCGATGCAAGAACCCGATGTGGCATCTTAGCTGGCAGCCCACCAGGTAAACCAGACGTAGCGGAAGACGCCGATGCCCCCTTCTGCACAGAGGAATATGTATGCAGAGAAGGGCGATTTTGGCCCAACCCATCGCATTGAAGTAAAGCTTCCTCATGGCTCAACCAGGAGTTGTAGTGATTCGCTCCTTCATGCCGTGTCTCTGTCGACATACTGGCCCTCGCCGCGGCTGTGCTGCTATGGCGTGGCGATGAAGTCGAGAGTATATGAAAGGGACGTGGAACAGGAGAGCACTATATGTGCTGCGGGAGTACTGCGGCCGTGCAACCGGGGCAGCTCTGGCAACACCGTTGTTCTCGATTACGCATTTTAACGAGGTACATTACCAAATAATTTCAACGTCTTTGACAATGGCTTGGATATCGAAATTACAAAGTACCATCAAACGACGAAACGATTAGACGACTAGACGATTAAAAGACTAAACGACTAGAGTACTAGCAAGCTAAACGATAACATGATGAGACGCCTGGCTCCCACAGTACCTTGTCATTCGGTGACCACACAAGACCAGGTGAACTGCACAATCTTGCGGATTCGAAATCGTCTCCCAGGATAGTGCTCACTCCAAAATTGTAAAGCCATCGGGATTCTCCGCCTCCCACTGTATCTGATGCAGAGAGATGGGGTGTAGTATCAGGCGCCGCAACTTCAGGAACCGAAGCACGGAGCCATACGAGTGCTGCGGTGCCGGGATCTGACCTGTCTTGACAAGCAGCTCCAGCCCTGTGTGTTTCAGCGCGACGCGACTCCATTGCTCAATAACAACTGGATCGAGGTGGAAGGTGGCGCTCCAGGAGGTCAAGATTGTGATAGTCTGATGTGACCTCTCGTACCGGAACACCGCTCCGTAAGCCTCGGTGCCGTTCCACAGCTCGAGCGTCTCGAGCTTGGGCATTCTTTCGGCGGCACATCCGACTGCGTGGAGGATGGTACGCAAGAGTTCGTCCGACGGGCGGTGTGGGCGTAGTGCGGTGAATGTCAATGCTAGGCGTGTCAGGTTTGGCCAGTACGGCGTCCCCTCCATCCCGTTCACGTGGCCGTGTTTCAGCCTATAGTAGAACTTGGCAAAAAAGTGCCTCACATCGATGATGAAGGCCATGGATGCCTCCTCGAGATTGATGCTGGCGCGCACGAAGGAGTGGGCGAGATGAGCGGTCATCTCTTCGTTGCTGCGTTGAGTGATGTGTGCGGGTTTCTGAAAGACGGCGTCGAAGTCCTGGAAAACAGAGAGCCGTTTGAGAGAGGCGGGTAAGTACCGTTGGAAGAGCTTTTGGTATTCTGAGATAGAGTTAGTATTTTGGGTGAGAGACAGTCCGTAGGCAAATGGGCGATATGGCGAATAGACGACAAGACGAGGCCTGAGCGAACGGGACGATGAGAGGACAGAGACGATCAAAAAAAAAACGTAAAGCTTACTTTCTGTTCGCTCCATAGTCAACTTTGTGGTTTCGACCGAGGTGGGACACCATGCTTCGTACTGCATGGAGCGAAGCGCGGGGAGCGCCCTCACTATATGTCCAAGGGCTTCGGGTGCCAGACGGTGATGGTATTGGCGGCGCACCACGAAGCCTGATATCACATCGACGGGGGGCAATGCATGAGCTGAAATCATTTGGACTTGGAGAGGATCGCCGAGCAGCTTTCGCTTAGCGTCTTCAAAGGCTTTCCTGTTGGGATGATTAGGTCCCGCCGGGATCACCTGTCGGCCGTCTGTCCAGCAATGACGGGGTCCCTGCCTAACGGGCATACGAGCTAGTAATGCCCGTGATTCCTCCTCATCGTCCAGACACTCTTCTCCTGTCCACTCGACGGCCTGAGTAGTGCGGTTCCTGAAGAAGTGCTTCGAGTCGCTGCAAGAGTAGATGCTGAGCTCGAACGTGACACCGCTGCGGGCGATGAAATCCCACCTGGAAAGAGCCATGAAAAGATCAACGATGGCATCGGTAAGGATACGGTTGTTCTGGTAACAAAAGAGGTCAGCCAAAGGTGCTTTACCGATCCATCGATTGGCAGTTAAGAATACCTCGAGTGAGTTCTCCTCCATATCGAAGCCGTGGCATGCCCTACAGTGGTACTGAGGCAGTTCGACCCGGAGGCATATATGCTGGACCATGAGTCTGCTGTATCTCGACACGCGATCATTCAGATCGAAGATGCAAGCCGGCGACAGAGTCAGGTGGCGGAAGTTCAGTTTCTCGAAATACGCTCGCCATTGACGACAGACGGTCGCGTATCCGGTGCGCTGGTGTTGCTGCATATTCTTGCTCTTGCGCGCGTCTCCGGCAAGGACCTTCCAGATCATGAACCGTAGCTCCGGGGGAAGATCATTCCAGTCTGCCATGGTGGTGTTGGAAGGAGATCATGGATATGTGAGACAATTTGACAACACGAAGTGGAAAGAATGAAGAACGGAAAGATCGATAACTGCAAACAGCGAAGCGGAAACACGCGAAGAAAGTAGCTAGGCTGAAGTGTTGATTGAAATGAATTATGACGGACGAACAGGCGTGCCCGGTAGAGTACTACCCGGCGCAACGTGCGTTCAAAAATTCGAGGATTCACTGAACTCTGCAATTCACATGGCCCTACCGAGACACAGGCACAAATTCAAAGCGGGCAGCGCGTTTCAAGATGGTGAATGCTCGGTACCAGGATTCGCCCAGTGACGGTAGTCAAACCTCGTGGCGCATTTTAGTAAAGGCTATACACGACAGGACATTACTTGGCCTTCGTCGTCTTTTAAGACTCGTAATTCGCTAGGCGTCTCATCTTCTTATCATTTGACCTTCTCCTTGTGGATAGAGGCTGCGCGAAAACACGACTCTCAAATAACCACGCCGTTACCCTAGATAAGCTCCAAGTCACAAGCCTCGTCGTACGACACTGCCCGGCAGTTAACACTAGGTATCAACGCCGCCCCCACCACCTTATAACCCGCCTCTACTCCCTCGCGACGAAGGACCATCAGGGCGGGAACGCCACGAATGGCGAAGACTTCGTCGCCACTACGCATCATCCTCGGGCCCGTACCTATTAGCCCGGACGAGAGGACGAACAGACACCTTCCCTTACGTTGGACCTCGTCGAATAGGACTTGTAGCGTAGGCTTGCGTATCTCGTACTCGAATCGCCTAGCTTGGAACTTCTGCGTAAGGTCCGCAGGGTTGTTGTCTCCATCGAAGTGCGTGTAGTCGCGGAGGATAGGCTCGAAGGCGTCCTGGAAAGCGCAGCGAAATTCATACGAGGAGGCTTCCGCGTCTTCATCCCTCTCCTCCTCCGACTCCACCCGTCCGAGGAGCGCGAAGTACAGGGTGTCACAGTCCTTCCCAAGGGTGTCGGCACGCCCGTGTCGAGCCTTGAGAACGCGACTGCGGAAGACCAGATGCAGGAGCCTGAGGAAGTACAAATCCCACGTTTCGGGTACCCCGGGATAGACACCTCCATGAAAGGTACCTTGATACAAGCCCTTGACCGCTAGGATTGAGCCTCGAATGGAGGCTGGCGGAGGCCCGACGCGCGAGATTTCAGCTAGGGAAGCGCTCTCCAGCACGAGATCTGCCGTCAGCCAGCGGCTCGGCGGAGGCCGCGTCCAGTCCGGGAGCCACGAGGGGCTGCCTTCCATTGCCCTGCCGGCGTCGACCAGCAAGATGATAGCCTCAGGCTTCCAGGCAAGCAAGTCCTGGAAGAGTCCTAGGAACGTCGCCGGCACCGTCTTCTGGTAGTTCACCAACGACGGCGTCAGTCCGTAGCTCTTGAGGATCCCATAGAGCGAAAGCACAGTGTCGACGGGGTTTGTAGCCTGCCTTTCCACCAGGGCCGAGCGCACGCCGTTGACCAGCGCGTCCACCTCGACAGACTGCGGCGATCTGGCCCGAAACACCCAGCCCTAGCCCATCCCAATAACACTGATGTGGGAGGCCATTAGACCAAAGAGGCTGACCAACGGTACTGCAACCAGTACTCCAAAGATCCACGCGAAGATCAAAGACAAAACGACGTCGGTCAGCTCTTGGTCGGTCATGTCTGCCCAGTGGCGCAGCTGCCCCACCCAGCCCACCGTCTTGTACACCACGACGCTCACGGTCCCGACCCAGATCAGAGTCGCCAAGAGCCTCACACCGGTGTCCAGGACGCGCAAGCGCGCCGGCAACCACATAACCCCCAAGCGATGGAACTGTGGGCGGGTGAAGACCCCCGCATAGGTCCTCCGCGGCGTCCCCGCAGCCTCCCAGTCCCTCGTCTCCGGAATGCTTGTGGCGGACGCGCTCAAGCACGACATCCACTGGAAGACGACTGCGAGCGGGCTCCGGGTGATGCGCATCCGCTTGAGGCGCTCCCGGAAACTGGCCCCGTGACGGTGCTGCTGTGCCGCCTCGAGTCCGCCTGGCCCGTCGTCGTCGTCGTCGTCGGGAGTGTCTAGGCCCGGGCGGCGAAGGTCGAGCCACAGGTCGACCAGCGACTTCCAGTGGGCGACGGAGGTGACGGAGGTTCGGGTGCGCGTGAGCGACGAGTCCCCGGGTTCCCGCGCGACGGCGCTCACGAGGTCTTCCCAGAGCAGCAGGCTGTCGCCGCAGAGGATGATGGGGCGCGTGGCAAGTAAGATCTCCTGGAACGTCCAGGCACGGCGGATCCACTGGCGGTTGAACACGTCGCCGGCCATGTCCTTTAATCTGAAGTGACGGCCGGAGGAAAAGAACAACACCTGAAGACGTGCTGTGATAGACACCAGGTCAGTAGTCCGCCATCAGAGATCCCGGCGATACAGTCGCCAGGCAAATGAGGCGCACCAAAGCCGCCAGGAAAAGACGAAACCTTACCGCGAACGTCTGCCCAAGCCCTTTGCTCGAAGATTGCGAGCTCGCGAACTCTCTCATCGCCGTCCCGGGCAGCGAGGTAGTCTAGCGGGAGCCTCGTTCCCGTGGCAGCAACAAGCCGGATGTGCACGACCGCCGCGGCGGTCGTGTCGGTGCCCGCGCCTAGCCAAACATACAGGAGCCGACCTCCGGCGTAGATTTCCCCCATGAGCGGGATCTGGCTCTCCTTCTCCGCGTCGTCGGCCTGGTTGATGCATATCGCGTCGACCCAGATGGTCACGGCGCCGAAGCGCTTGCGGACGGCCTCCAGGGCCGCCTGACAATTGGCCGCGACCGCGAGCGCACACGCGCCGGAGTCGCGGACGGCGCACTGGATGGTGTGCTTGCCTGTGGAAGGGTCGCCCCATAGGTATGACAGGGTGTCGAATCGTACGGCGTCCTGGAGCGAGATGACGCGGAGAGTACCCTTCAGCGGCGGCTCCCCATTCTCGGCCGGCTCAGAGGCGGCCAGGTCGAGCACGCGAATCGACGGAGTTGCTGCGGGAAACGGGAGGTTGCTGTAGAGCTGCGCAGCAGATAGAGACCCTGGAGCTGGCTCCGGCTCTGGTTGCAGCTCCTTATCCGCTCCGCCAGCAGGAGCGGCCGAAGGCGAGGCATGAGCCATTTTCCAAAAAGCTTGATATCATATCGGCCGACTGCGATAGAAGGAGAGGGAGATGTGAGCTTTATCTGCGCCATAAGGCTGGCCAAAGGGTCTGAGCATGTTGCGCCAGCCGACAGCCAATGCGCTGCTGTATATGCATACACAAGTTAAACCTGGCTAGCGTGCTGTGCCGTGCCACACACATGCAGCGCAGCATAGGTAAGCGCTAGGCTGGTGTGTGTGTGTGCGTGTTGGCGAGGCTCTGGTCAACAATGAAGCGTTACGATGATCCTGCTACCAAAGTCAGGAGTGCCAATCTAGCGCAATGCGTTGACTTGGACCAAACGCAAGACTGCAGCGCAGGTAGCATGGCTTCAATCCAGACAGGGACATGAACGCCTAAAGAGAGAAGCGGAGATGAAATGAGGGTATCAAATAAATGTGTTTGCCAGGTACAAAGGTAAGTAACGATAGTACGCGGACTCCGATGGCCAACCCCCTCCGAACGCCGATAATGCAGTCTCGGCTCCAATCAGAAGGCAATACGCCGTTTCCTGCCGGTATACTTGGAGGTAGCCCTAACAATCTTCCGTTTTCGCTCCATCTGCTCCTTCTTGTTAATGATCTACTACTTGCTACCCTTCTTGATCTCGCCTTTTCCGGACTTCAATGACTTCCTTGAATCTAAGACATCCACTCCTTCTATCCCTTAGCCAATGCCGGTAATGTCTCCGGTACTATTGATATTGCTCCCACTAACCGTTAGGGATCGATATACTATGGGCTGAAGTTGGGACGACATCATATACAAACATCGTGGTTAAAGGCTAGGACTGCATGACATAGACGTGCAGGGATAACAGGCATATCCTACATAACAAGCACTTCTCGCCCGCAAGCACTTCTCGCCTGTAAGCACTTCTCGCCAGCAACGTAGAAAGCGCCTGTACAACAAACTCCCATCTCAAACATCTGTCCAGCCCACGGTGCCTAGCATGCTCCTAACCATCAAAACCAACCGCCACCTGCAATTCCCGCCCTAGTCCTTCGACCCCCCATCCCGTCCCGCCCAAAAGTTCTTGTCGACCTTGTCATTCTCCGCGGGGTTGGCGCGGTCGTGCTTCTTCTCGAAGTCGCGGTTGTGCTCGTCCACCTCGGCCTTCTGCTCCTCCGTCAGGCCCTCGCCGGGGGTCTTGCCCGACACGGCGTGGTTCCAGACCTTGGGCTGCGGGGGCGCGTGGTCAGAGGCGTCGAGCGGCTTGCCGCCGCCCGTCCGGCCGCGCATGTCGCCGTCCGACAGGGAGTCGGGCATCGCGCCCGGGTTGGAGGCGGCGGAGGCGCTGCTGGATTGGGATTCGGCGGCGGATTTGGAGCGCGAGCCGCCTGATTCTGCGGAGGCGCTTTCGGCGGATTTGGGGGCGGAGGTGGAGGTGTTGCGGATGAAGGCGATGGGGAGGGACGGTGTTTTGCGTGGGAGGGGAGAGGGGCGCAGGGCGCGCAGCCGGAGGGCGGAGGTGAAGCGTTGCATGGTGGTGGTGCTGTTCGTTTTGTGTTATGTTTGTTGAAGACAGAGTGAGGGACGCCAGATATGAGTTTAACTGGCAAGTTTTGGTCTATGTTTTGGGTATTGGGAGGATTGTTGGAGTGTATGCATTGTGAAGACGACGTGAAGCTCAATCAGGTACCTCTACGTCAATGTCAGAGGAACGACCTGGGAGTTGTGATGTCATAGTTCCTGAAGCTCTTGATCACTGCACTAGGCCCAATGCGATATAGCGTGTGGGCTCGTATCTGAGGCACTGTGTAAGGTACGCTAAGCAAAACTCGGACCCGCCTTAGTCATCCGACCCCAGAGCGAAGTTGCGAGTGCACAACGCGGCTTCCAGCGTCTCGAGTACTTTGTCCAAGGGTTGTCTTTTCAATTGCCGTTGTCCAACGCCCAACTGAAGATGTCATCGATATTAAAGCATTTCGAGGCTTACCCTAAACTCGACGCTCCCATTTCAGAGTCTATGGACCTGACGATAGCATAGCCCTATGTTGCCCAAGAGCAGACATGGAGAACCTCTCCTCAAATACCAGCATATGCATCTGTCTCATTAACCAAGGGAAGTCAGGACCACAGCCAACAGTTCCCTGGCATCGCCATGCATCGTCGGCTCAGCCCCTCTGATAGGGACCCTATCATAGGGTCGTCTCGGAGGGCGTCTGATTCGACTGTTCTTTTTTGCAGCTGAGAGCTGAGCCTTGGGTCTAACCCCTCCCTAAATAGCGCCTCTTCAACGTCGCAGCCTGCTCATCATCTTTTCCTGCCCGCATCTAATTCTCTCATATCTGCTGACGACTTTTAATTGTTCTGCTGAACCGAGTGATCGCGACCATTCACTATGGCAGACCCTCTCTCAACTGCGGTTGCGATCGGAGGGCTTATCTCACTTGCAGACTTGGTGCTTGCCCGAGGATTCAAGTGTCTCAAGTATCTCAGACAAGTCAAGAATGCCGAAAAAGAAGTCTCGAAGCTCCTGGACGAGACGAGCAGCGTCAGCGGGCTGTTTTCCTGGGTGTTGAAGGAGATCGAAGAGGCTCAAGTAAAGAGCACAGATGGTTGGTCGAATGCAATATACTCCTGCGACGAGATAGAGCTGACATTTTACAGGTGTGGAGCTGGAGATAAGGCAATATGTCAACCGTTGCCATGAGACCCTCGAGAAGTTCCAGGCTTGGCTGATGCGGTTCTCCAAGGAGAGCAGCATACACGTCGCCGAAGATGAAGGCGGAGCTGCACCTCCGAAAAAGTCCAAATGGATGTGGCCCTTCTCAACGAAAGAAGTGACCGACATGACTGCTGAGCTGCAGAGACACAAGGCCGACGTCGTGATTGCTCTCAGCACGGATAATTGGTGAGTTGTAGCACTGACGAATTAACCACCGTCCCCAAGCTGAGATACGCAGGATCAACGCCAAAGCTTCGCTTGGCCTTCAGAGGGAAATCGTCGATAGTCTCACCGACATTCGAACGCTTGTCACTCGGAATCTGTCTGTCGTTGAGGCACAGGGGTCAGGTAAGAGACATGTTTCCTGTAGCGCAGCCGGAATGCTCACATACGACAGCCAAAGAAACCAAAATGCTGCTTGACTGGCTCACAACCTACGACCCGACAGAGAGCCACCAGAACGCCCAGGAAGACCACCAGGAAGGCACTGGAGAGTGGATTCTTGAACAACCAGAATACAAAGAATGGATCGCCTCGTCTAGCGCCGGACTGTGGCTGTATGGCATCGCAGGCGCCGGCAAGACCGTTCTTGCCTCCGTCATCATCGAGAATCTCTTTAAGACGGTGCCTCAGGGAGTCGCATACTACTATTGCAGCTACAAGAACTCAGTCAGCCAAGAAGCCCGAAATGTGCTCGGTTCTCTATGTCGTCAACTGGTGTTACAGAACCTAGACTGCCTCAAAGACCTCGATGACCTCTACAAGAAGCACCACCCAAAGGGGTCACCGCCTAAACCACTAAGGGAAGAAGCACTCGGCATGTTCCTCCAGGATATCTCTAGCCGCTTTGAATGTGCCACTGTAGTCGTCGACGGACTGGACGAGTGTGGTGCGGCCGCGGGCATCGATAGATCCAGGCTGGTTCAGGTCTTGTCAAATCTCCACACAGACGAGGCATCTCGGGTGCGGCTCCTGGTTTCGAGTCGCAAAGAATTAGACATTGAGCAGGCCTTCAGAGACAAATTTGCCAGCGTCCCAATTGCAGCAAAACCGGCGGACCTACGGCTGTATGTCAGAGCAGAAGTTGCTAAGCGACGTAGCGGCCTGCGCTTCGGAACCGTCGAGGTCCGTGAACAGGTGATAGAGACGTTGATCGAGAAGGCTGACGGCATGTGAGTTGGAATCCCGTGGCACAAGCTGGAGTTGACAGGTGACGCTAATAAGCCACTGCAGGTTCCAATGGTGTCGATGCCAGCTTGACGATTTAGACCGCCTACCCAGCGATGAAGACCGGTTAGAGGCCCTCAGCAAACTACCCAAAGATCTCCCAGACACGTACATCCGCATTCTCGAGCGCATCGACCGGGACTACCCCCCTAAAACAACCATCCTAGTCAAGAGAGCCCTGAAATGGCTCGTCCTCAAGAATCAAGGCTATGGCGGCGAACTGCCTCTCTTTGCCCTTGCCCAAGCGATCTCACTGTCAGACCAGTCGCCCAACTCGTTCAACTTCAAGAGAGTCCCCCACCCGGAAAACCTGATCGAGTGGTGCAGCAGCCTCGTGAGCCTCAACAAGAAAGGCGACTATCTAGAGCTTTCTCACTTCACCGTCGAGGAATTCCTGAGAGAGAACCCGGAAAGCATTTCCAGTTCCGTGGCCCGATCCTACCTCGTCAATCCCGATATGGATTATTTCTACATGGCAGAAACATGCCTCCGCTACCTTTCATGTGAGGACTTCGACCAGTCGAGTATCATTCTCGACCCTAAACCGTTCTCCGAGTTCGAAAAGCTCTATTCGTTTTACTGTCATGCGGCTGTCCACCTGCCAGACTATCTCCTCGCTCTCGACTCGGATATGAGCTTTACACCTGTCTTTTCACGCTTCTTCTCCCGTCAAAAGCCTCAGATGTTTCTCTTCTGGTCTCGGTTTATCTCATCATACAACGACATCGGCCCGGCCGATGATATGATGAGCTGGTACTCCAAAGGACGGGGCCTAACGCTGTTACAGGCTGCAGCAGGCCTCTTGCTTGTGTCCACAACCAAGCAGCTGCTTCAAGACGGCTACAACGCCAAGGATGATGACGGTTACAAAGCGTCAGCACTGCACCTGTGTGTCGGGGGACCAATATCGTCCAGGGAACTCTACTATAATTCTCCATACAGCCCACATCGAGGCATTGACCGGTTGGAGACGAATCCAGAGGGCCAGGCGTCCCGCAGAGAGCAGATAGCGTCGTTGCTGGTGTCGGCGGGCGCAGACGTGAACAGAATGAGCGAATGGGGCTATCGGACTGGCAAGAGAACGTACTGCGAGTTGACACCGCTCGGCGTAGCCATCTACTATCTACGACCTGGGCTCTGTCGGCTGCTTTTAGACCACGGTGCAACCTTGTTGCCAAGTGAAGAAAGCTTTGGTGAAGATTTCTCGACGCTCGACGACATTATCTCAGAAGTACTCGTCGTTTCCGACTCGAAATCCGCAACAAATCAGACCTTCGATTTGTTACTGGCTACTGAGAGCTCCAAGGATCACCTTTGGAAGCTTCTCAGTGGCAACAGAGACACGGACGATGAGGAAAATGTAGAGATGTCCGCAGAAGCCGAAGAACAGAGGGGACTGGGTACAGCCTTGGTCCTGGCCGCCGGACTCGGAAACCTCACAACTGTGCGAATTGCTCTCAGGAAGGGAGCTGACGTTGATTTCTTCTATGAAGGGGACGAGGAGACGGCGTTGATGGCAGCGACTAAAGAAAAGTTCGCCGACATTATTACGGAATTGCTCCAGCACGGTGCCAGTGTCGACACTCCCTGCAAGGGAGGGGACACCCCACTGACGTGGCTGGTCAGGAGTTCTGAATCCGGACTGCAAGAAGCCCGAAAGCTGTTTGGCGACCCCGGCATTACATTGACGAATCAACGGAAGGTAGATGCCTTTCGGCGGGCTTGCCGGTCTCAGAACTCCGATCTCCTCGACTTCATCGAGGAGCAAGGCTTTGAGGTCCCCAAGAACTCTGAGCCGCTCAATCTGAGCGAGGATAACCCGCTTACCAAGGTCGGATATGTCAAAGCAGCAGAAGACCGGGGCATGCTGTCCGAAAACGATAAGAAGATAATCTTTCTTACGGCAGTGGGCTCAGGAGACGCTAACATCGTCGAGTGCCTGGTAAAGTCTACGGATCTGGCCCTCCTACGCAGCTTCATGCCTCTCTCAGAACTGGCTGAGCCCAGCCGAGACTCTGAGTCTGCCTACGCTGTTCTGGCATCACACGGCTTCTTCCTTCCTGACCAGATACCGAAACTGCTCCAACAGGCCAAGGACGAAAACCTTATGAATCTCGAAAAGATATTATTCACAGTAAGCGATGCCATGGACCACATAGATGACGACGGCAACTACCCCATCCATCGGGCGTGCCAGCTCAATGATCCGTCTCTTCTCCAGCATTGCCTCAACGCAGGCGCTGAGGTCAATCAGCGTAATATGATAGACGATACGCCTCTCCACGTCATTGCAACCATTGAACACAGTTCAACTGCCATGTTTCAGAGTCTACTCTCTCGGGGCGCAGACGTTAACGTGCGGGACGAACACGGAGAGACCCCTCTCCATCGACTAGTCAGGAGGAAATATTGGAATGAGACTGCTGACGAGGCTTGTGCGTTGCTGTTGGCCGCAGGAGCGAACCCCAACTCTCCAAGGGATGAAGACAAGAGAACGCCACTCCACCTGGCAGCTCAGGTGCGTCTGGAAAGAGAGCTCTTCTCTCAGCTGATGAAGTCTGGAGCCGATGTCTGTCTTCTGAACGCAGAGCAAAAGACACCTATCCGCGATGCTGTTCCCTTGAATTCTTTTGCGCTCGAGTTCTTTCTTACCGAACTTGGCGGAGACGTGGTGGTCAAAACGCCTGATCCATTTGGACGGCTCGCCCTCCACGATGCCGCGATGCTATCGACACCAACAACATGCACGATGCTGCTCGATGCTGGAGCTGATGTGGGTGCGGCCGACAATTACGGCCAGACCGCCCTCCACCGGGCATGCTGCAAGGACAAAAACGAGGTTGTCACGCTCCTGCTCGAGAAAGGGGCAAAGCCGGAGGTACCCGACAATTCAGGGGCGACCGCCGTACATAACGCTGCACAGTGCCATGGGACTTTCAATCTCAAGAAGCTTCTCCGTGCGGGAGCGCCAGTCTCGCCAAAGGACAAGCTCGGAAGCACGCCGTTGCTCCGTGCCGCCCTATTCGGGAGCAGCAAAAACATCGAGCTGCTAATCGAAAACGGAGCGGACGTGAACGCCTCCAACACGGCGGGTTCGACAGCCCTACACCTCGCAGCCGGTCTGAACCACACGGCAGCTGTCATCTTCCTCTTGAGCGTGGGCGCTTTATTAGACGCAGTTGACGAGTCGGGCATGACGCCGCTCGACACAGCAACGTACGCCTCCACCTCGACGCACAAGACCTGCGCAAAGCTGTTGCGGAGGAAAGGCGCAAAGACCGCCGCCGAACTCAAATCCGACCAACGACACACCGAACCTCTTACCGCGTCCACAGATGTCCCTGTCAACCCGCGCCTCCTGTCCGGCGGACTCAACCAGAACTTCCGCCGTCTCAAAGACCTCGGTGTCGACATCACGGCCCGAAACTGGGACGGACAGACGGCACTACACGCAGCCGTCTGGTCAGGGTCACTCGAATCTATCAACTATCTCCTAGACCAAGGCCTGGACGCCCACGCCGCCGATTACGCCGGCAGCCTGCCCCTTCACATCGCATGCCAACTGGGCAATCTGCAGCTAGCCGAGCGGCTCCTGCAGGTGCCGCGTCCGGGCGTGCTGGAGGTCGTCTCGCTCGCGTGTGGGACGCCGTTGATCGCTGCTGCTTTAAGCGGCAACGCCAAGCTGGTGGAGGTGCTGCTGGCTGCGGGGGCTGATGTGAACGAAGGCAGCCACTTCTGGCTGGGTCCGCCGTTGTTTGTGGCCATCGGCTTTGGGCATCGGGAGAGTGCCGTGCTGCTCTTGTCTCGGGGGGCTAAGAAGTCCAGCGAGAGCGGCAGGTTTAAGACTGCGGAAGAAGTAGCGGTTCGGTGTGGGAGGCCGGAGCTGTTGAGTATCCTCACTGGTGAGAAATGAGCAGCCATATCAGAGAGATTTTACGCGTAAGTATTTGGGTTATGACCATACATTTTCTACGGACAGCTTTCATATATCCCTATCATTCAGCAGGAAACAAAGGGAATTCTCATTCATCATAAACCTAACCGCACATTTATAAAATCCTTGATCTCGCTCAAGCAGACTTGCCAAATAACGTCACACATACTTCGTATTGGTTCAACCGACCACCAGATGCTCCTTGAGAAGTGATTGTCTATGGTATCCCGCCTAACGGCAATAATTCTCGGAAAAGATAGCAGGCAAATAAAGAGAAACTCCCGGATATCGATAAAACGCAACACCAGAACCATACCAGGCTAAGTAAGCGTGGCCAACATGGCCCTCATCAACTTCGGAGGCGGACCTGTTTCGCAAATCCAAAACGTTAGCCTTTCCCATGTCTCCAAAAAAAGATCGTGTGAGCCAGTTCCCCGGGGAGAGAAAAAGACAACTAGCCATTTCGCACCTTCAAGACTAGCCCCGAGGATATCTGGGCACGCTAATAGACATCCTACCTCTTTTGTCCTTCTCGACGCGCACGCCGCGGTTGGGCTCCTCGACGCGCTCCACCGTCTCCTCGAACAGCACCAGCTCGCCCGTGGGGAGGCGCTCGGCGCTCACGAGGTCGCGCGACGAGTGCCGGCCGCCGTGGTGCCGCGAGCGGCTGCGGTGGCGCTTGTCGACGGCCGTCGTCGTCGTGTGGACGGGCACCATGGCCATCTGCTGGTTGTTGTTGTACGTCGGGTACTGCGGCTGCGCGTTCATGACGTAGGGCTGCTGCTGCGCGTAGGCGGTGTCGGTCGTGTAGGTGTCGTAGGAGGTGCCCGTGGTGTAGGAGGATACGGTGCGGGCCGGGGATACGTCGCGGACCACGCGGGTGGTGGTGGTGTACTCGACGGGCTGCTGCTGTTGTTGGGGCGGGGCGGCGTTGACGATCATTGGGGGAGGGCCGGTAGGAGCGGGCGCGTAGGTGGGCTGTGGTGGAGGGGCGAAGGTGACTTGGGGCGGAGGAGGGGGCGGAAGAGGAGCACCGCCGCCTGGGTAGATGACGACCTCTTGGTGACGTTCTTCAAGAATGTCTCCGGCAGAGGAGCGGGACGCGGACACTTCGAATTCGGCTAGCTGGTGTCAGCGATTACACCCATTTGTGCAGAGTTTGGAGTGAGACAGATGCCAAGACTTACCTTTCTTGTAGTCCTCGCTGAGTTTGAGCAAGTCATCGATATTCTCCTGGCCGAGCGCCCTCTGAACAATGATAGTGTTGCCCTCTTGCACGAATGGATAACCCAGGTCAATCAGGGCGCGCTGCGACACGAGCCGCGCAGGAATCCTGGTCTTGCCCTTCTTCGGGTATTCGCTCTTGGCCGTGGTGGTCGTGGCATCGCTGCTGCTTGAGCTGGCACTGGTTGACCGCGACCTCCTGCTGTGACTGTAGGCTCGGCTGGACCTCGACTCCCTGCTGCGGCTGCGACGGCGGGTGCGGATCACCTCCTTCTCGCGAACACGTTCTGCAGGACGGAAAGCTTCGTCGCCATAGTAGTCTGGATCCGAGACCTTGATCTCGTCGTAGTATTCGCGTTCGGCGTATCTCCGCGGAGGCGGCAGACCCTTTGATCTGGGGAGCGGGATTGGAGTGTTGATGGGTGGGCGAAATTCTTCTCTTGGGGGGCGAAAGTCCTCTCGTCTGGCGGGCGGGCCATATTCTTCGCGGTCGCGCTCGTAGTAAGGCCTGGGTGGCCGATCAAATGTGTCGAGACTGGACTGCCGCCTCAGCAGAGTACCAGGCCGGACTGGCCGGCGGAGTGGAGGTGGAGAAGGGCTGCGCACAACCTCTCGTTCTCTCTCCTTCTCAAAGACAACTCGGCTGGCCGGAGGCGATGGACGTCTGAGGCGGGGAGGCTCGTCGTCGTAATAGTCTCGGCGGCGGGTCTGGTACACGACGTCATCGTCGTACGGGCGCGGCCGTCGAGGAGGACCAGGAGGCGGGCCGCCGCGGGTGTACACATGATCGTCTTCTTCGTAAACCCGCTCGCGGTCGCCGCCGAACCTATCCCTTTCGCGGTCGCGTTCCATGACGAATCGATCTCTGTCCCAGCGCTCGTTACGGCCGAGATCGCCGGCGGAGGAACGGTACGCATCGCGCGACATGTTGTGTTTGCTGTATGGATTGAAATAGTTGTGTGCAATGTTCCAGAACAGGAGGAATCTGCTGTGCAAAGACTTGCTGCCGCTTTTAAAGGACTGTTTGGGATGGCTAGGTGATTTTGGCGATTACTTGCTCGCTCTTTCTGCTCTGACTTCACCGCGACTCGGTGTTGGCGAGAGTTGGAAGAAGAATACGATGACGACACGGGGGGTTTTCAAATGGCGGGGGCCGAGAAGCTGCCCAGCCCACTGAGTGACTGCGCTAGAAACAGGCGGGCGGGAAGGATCGAAGGTGGACCGAGTGCTGCTACTGCCGTAAGCGGAATGGCGTATTCGGGACGGTCCAGGCCTCTCCTTTGTTCACTTGTGATGCGGTCACGATGTCCTCGTTTCCAGAGCCTTCTGCGCCCTCACTCCGTTGTTGATGGGCTGGTGAAGTGCTCTTTTCGTGCAGCTGATCAAGATTCCGGTATAAGAGCCTCAAGTGACTCTTGAGACAGTGGCGCGGGCGTGATGGTGATGCGCAAGAAGGCGCAATGTGTACTGCCTTCGCTGTGGACTCGCAAGTGTTTGCCGTGGAGTTTTTGTTGGGATTTTGCAACAAGGCTTCGTCAAAAGGCAGAACATACGAAGTATCAGCGGGCGCAGGAGATGCAGCATCCTTTTTGTATCTCAGATGTCGTCCCTGGACTGAGCTCTGCTGCTGGAAATCCTGCTTTTCCAGAGCTCGAGACAGGCACAACCTTGCCATCTTCGTCTCTGTTCGAAATACTAAGGGATCAAATAAGCCTCTGCTAAGCATCCCTGCCAATCCGCAGCAAAATGCTAACTTGTGCTAACAGTGCGGTGAGGGCTGGGTGGTCCACGGCACCCACCATCTCGGAAAGCCTGAGACATCCACATGGACAATCTCTTTCCGTCTCTGGCGGTTCGGGCAGCTAGCGCCCGGCACAGTCGATCATCCTCGGCCCAAGCCCGTATCTCAGGAACGGCATCGTGAATGTACGATCGTCGAAAAAAGCCTCTTTTCCATTTTCTGGTCTCTCCGATTTTCACGATGCCCAAAAGCACGTTCGCTGCAGAGGGTCCCTTTCTGCAGTCCCCGCCAGTCTCAATATTCTCTAGCGCGTCTTATGCATCATGACGTCGAAATGCGCCACTACTATGGAAGCAGGACCACTTGGAGATGCCGAGGTGGATTGGGCTCTCCTTTGACCACCATTGACTGCCCAACCGGAGGGCTTGTCGACTTCTGGTTTTAGGCCTCTTATTCGTTTGGACCCAGTCGATGATTGCTGCTCAGTAACGGTCCAAATGTCGGCGTGACTGACTAATGCTCGCAAGAGACGAGGTAACAGCAACTGCGACATATAGGAATGGTCGTTACCTATAGCCTCGAGCGCTTATTGCCGGGACGCTTCGGGCGCTGTATTCTAGACATACGGACTTTGGCCTGTATAGCATCAGATTAGACGATAGCAAGAAGATAACTATCCAACTTTGGAAGTTAATGTGACCTAAATGCTAAAGACAGAACACCTCCGGCAGAGGAATATGCTTGCTAACCAACTCCTAACTATTAAACAAGACCCAACAACCGTTCACATACCCAGGGTATCAACACATGTATCTATCCCCGTCCGCCAACAAGCCACAAATCCCGGAACCGACTCCCCTCCGTCTCAACCAGCTCCCTCGGGTTCCCCTCCTCAACCACACTCCCAGCATCCATAACAAGCACCTTGTCAAAGTCCATCACCATGTCCAGCCTATGACTGACCATAACAATAGTATACCCCTCAAACTCCCTCTTAATAATCCTCTGCATCGCCCGATCCGTGTCGACATCCACACTAGAACTGACCTCATCAAGCAACAACACCCCCCCCTCCCGCCTCACCCCCTTTTCTTTCCCCCCAACACCATCTCCCCCAAGCGCAGCAAGCGCACCACTCCGTATCCGCCTCCTAAGCATAGCCCGCGCAAGCGAAAACAGCTGCTTCTGCCCCTGACTGAGCGAGTCGGCCACCATGCCCGCATCCAGCCCGCCCCTCTCGGCCACAAACCCCCACAGCTCCACGGCCTCCAGCACGGCGCGACAGTCCGCGTCGCCGCCGCCGCCGTTCGTCGCGTTGTAGGGGTCCAGGTTCGCGCGGAACGACGTCCCGTCCGGCAGGAAGACGGCGTCCTGCGGCACGGCGATGACGCGCCGCCGCAGGGCGGAGCGGTCGATTTGTGCGAGGGGCAGGGAGTCGATCGCCATCATCGTGCTGGAATGCGGCAGAGGAGAGGCGACGGGGTCGAGGAGGCGCAGGAGGAGCAGGATGGTGGACGACTTGCCGCTTCCGCTGCGGCCGCAGATGGCGACTTTTGAGCCGGGCTGGATGGTGAGGTTCAGGTTGCGGAGCGCGAGGGTTCCGGGGCTGCCGGGCCGGGGGTCTTTATCGTCTTCGGATATCGACTGAGGGTCGCTGTAGGATGCTGACGTGTTGCGGATCTCGATCAGGCCCTTTGATGGCCATGATTCGGGGGGTATGACGTCCTCGCCCGGCAGGTCCTCTGGGCTGGTGGTGTCGCTGAAGGTCTTTAGGCGGCTTACGGCGCCGATGGATGTCTCCAGCAGGGTGTAGCACCGGATGATGTTGGCCAGGGTGTCGCCGAAGCTCATGATGGTGACCAGACTGGCGCCCGTGAAGCCCTGGTTCGCCCTGAGCTGGGTGGCTAGCGTCACGACGATGACGGCGATGATGGCCACCGCGACGTTGAGGACGAACAGCAGCCAGCGCTGGATCATGGCGAGGAGGTAGGCCGGCCGCTGCGACGTGTCGAGGTACTTGTTGTTCTCGGCGATGCTTGCCTGCGTCCAGCCGAAGGCGCGGAAGGTCGCTACGCCTTTGATCGTGTCTAGGAAGTGGGTGCTGGGAGAGGGTCAGAAACAAAACACGCGACATAGGGCGTGTCAAGACATGTGGGGGACTTACTAGAGCGGGCTCTTGGCCTCCAAGTCTAGCAGCCGAAGCTGTCGCGAGGTCCGGAGGTAGAATTTCTGGATTCCATACAGAGCGAGGACCATAAAAGGGTAGCAGGCAACGATATACGGCGAGGATGTAGCTACGATAGCTGCCATCCCTATGGCCATGAAGATATCCAAACACAGGTTGATCAGAGCCATGGGCAGCTCCCCATCGATGATTGTTATATCTTGTGAGAACAGATTGGTGACAATCCCCGAGTCGGTCATGGTGAAGAACCTCAGCGGTGCGCTAATGACAGTCCTCAACGCCGCCTTATGAAGAACAGCTCCGGAGATTTCAATCAAGTTCTTCAGGGCAATGAACAGGACAGCGAAGAAGAAAAAGAGGCAAAGGATTTGGAAGAGCGCGTATAGCCCAATGTAGAAGCCGCTCGAGTGTGTAGGATTAGGCTTGATGACGTCCTCGGACCAGTACTTGAGCCAGATGGTGGGCCAGTTGTAGAAAAAGCCCGCGAAGACGCCGCATCCGAGGAACAGGGAGGCCCAGAAGCCACCAATGCTTCTGTAGTAGTACTTGTAGACCGTAACATCGCCCAGTTGGCGACTCAGTTCTTGCGGCCCTTTCTTGACTTCGATGGTCTTGGCCCTGAACAGATGATGGGATGTTTCTTCATCCATCACCGGTGTCGCCCGGCCGGAGCTTTCGCCCGAGCTCGAGTCTTTGGATGACTTGATCCCGAGGCTGTGGACATACTTCTTATTGGCGACTAAGTCATCGAAGTTTCCCTCTTCGACCAGTGTGCCCTCTGACCCGAGAGCGATTATGTGGTCGACCGAGGGCAAGTGTCTAATGGAGTGTGTGCAGAGAACGACTGTTGCTTGTCGCTGTTTCAGAATTCCACTGGGGCCGAATACTCTGTTGAAGACCAGTTCTTCCGTGTCCGCGTCCAGACCGCTCAAGATGTCGTCGAAGATAAGCAAGTCGGATTCGACGTACAAGGCACGGGCAATCGAGACCCTCTGCTTTTGACCTCCGCTCAGCGTAATGCCGTTGCTGCCAACTTTGGTCTGGTCGCCTTGTGGGAACAAAAGGAGATCTCTCGTCAGTTGTGTTGCCTCGATGACCTCTCTATACCTAGTTTCGTCGTAGGTGGAGAAGCCGACGATGTTTGATCTGAGGGTAGAGTTCGTCAAGAAGGGGGTCTGGTCGCAGTAGCCAATCTTTCGGTGGTTGGACCCCAGTATGACCTTGCCTTGCGATAGAGGAGTCTCGCCTAGAAGGGCTTTGCAGAGCGTCGACTTGCCCGAGGCGATCGGCCCTACGACGATGGTCAAGCTGCCGGACGGAACGGTAGCAGTGACATCCTTCAGGTTAAAGACACCGTCACTCCAGCCAAAGCTTCCATGTTCAATCCTGATAGCAGGTGTCGACTTCTCCGATCCAATTGTGGGATGTTGCTTCTCCGTGGCTGTCGGCTCAACAATTTCGCGGAAGTCGTCGCGAGATTCTTTCTCTAGGAAAGTTTGGATGCGGTTCAGACAGGCCAGGGCGGCGAGGAGTCCTGGTATGGACTGAAAGACGTAACTAAGGGGGCTTGCCAAGAGTGTCAGGTATGACATCGACGTGAAGATGGTAGTAACATCCAGTTGGTGAGACGTGACGGCGAAGGTGAAGACGGGAGCGAACAAAAGCGGAACGAAGGCAAGTGCCGCTGCCCACACTTGGACCATACGGAATCTGCTTCCGGTCTTCAGCTCGTCCATTCGCATGTCCTGAATAGCCTCTTCGACTGGGGAGGTTAGACCCGAAATCTTCAGGTGTTTCATGTTGGCGATGACGTTCGCAGTGAGGCCCACTCGCTTCTGAATCTTCGACATCCAGGCTCTCTGTCTCGGCCCGGTGATCCTAGCTAACAGCGATGAGAGGACGACGCAGACCACCACTACCACAATGGAGGAAGCAAAAGCGGCTCCGATCTGCCTGTATAGTAGGTAGCAAGCCACCGCGACTTGAATGGTATTCGACCAGAATTCGTGAATGGTAAGAAGCCCGACCCTTATCCGTTCGACGTCGGTACTCATCAGTGTCACCGCAGCCGAGTCATCAGCAGCATCAAGCCTAGCCTTGGTGGTCTTCTTGTACACGGCGGCAGCGAGACATCCTCGGGCCATGAACAAGGCGCGCTCCTGATAGTACCAGTAGAACGCAGTGGAGACTGCGATACCAAGATAAACCAGAACGCTCGCCCCAATCAAGCCCTTGCCAATGTTCGCAGAATTCTCGGACTCTGGTTCTTGCAGGTAATCGAGGAGCGTCTCAACGAGAAAAGGCTGGCAGAATTGGAAGCCCATTAGAGCCACTCGTGGTCCTACTGGCAATAGGAACGGAACAGCCAGTGTCTTGAAGAGAGCTTTGGCGAGGGCATGTTTCTGGCCATGAAAGTTTCCCGCTTCGATCCGTCTTTGAAGGGCGGCTTCAAGTGTTTCGGAGGCCATGTGTCGGTCCAAGGGGAAGAGGTCGGATACTCCTAGGACCCGTTTGTACCCCCGAAGGAAAAGCGCGTTGAGCCAGGCGAACACCCCTAGCCCATACAGGCCGGCCGTCTCTTCAGGGCTGTGGTCTTTGCGATCCCAGTTGAGCCACCGTTCCTTGCGCCTCGACTCGAGGACGATCGCAACACCCTTCACCGCTATCGACGCTGTCAAGATACCGGTGTACGACTTTTCGCTGCTGCTAGCTGCTGACATCCATAAGGACCTCGCCTGAGTAACATCGAAGAGAAGGGTCAAAAATAGATATGCATTCAGCAGCATGGATGGCCGGGGTGATCGTGAGTG
Source organism: Coniochaeta ligniaria NRRL 30616 (assembly GCA_001879275.1). Taxonomy (NCBI): domain Eukaryota; kingdom Fungi; phylum Ascomycota; class Sordariomycetes; order Coniochaetales; family Coniochaetaceae; genus Coniochaeta; species Coniochaeta ligniaria. Next base: position 753,767 of record KV875103.1, read on the forward strand.
CTCCAAGAATGACATCCATGACATGCAGAGAGAAGCTACTAAGCTCAAGGCCGCGGAGGCCACGAATACATCAGTAAGCCTAGCAGCTCTTGTGCAGCTCAGCACGAGCAGCACGAGCTGCAAGACGGCATACACTCCGAGAGTAATCTGACATATGGAGGTCAGTGGGCTCTGCTGTCAGTTCGATGGCATCATGAGGCAGAACGCACCTGTTTGACAACCTGCCATGCCAGGCCTTTGGCTATCTTCGGCCGGCGAACAAGGAAGACTATTCGCGGGATAGAAAGGGCGATGAAGATGACGGCTGGCAGTGTCGAGAGGAAGATCTTTTCGAATCTAAGTGTGAAGTCGAAGTCATCACGACACCCCTGAACTGCGGGACCGAGGTCCGCGTCGTTGAGACATCCCGAGAATTCCATCTCAAACATACTGGGCGGTGTCAGCACGCAAGCGCGCGTCGTTCGGATAGATGAGGAGTCGTGAACAACGAGATTTCCAGCTTACCATCTCTCGAGGATATCCTGCTGCCTGAGGGCAAGAGACTCTTATAAGTCTCGACAGTCAGCGATAATCTGTCCGCTTGGTGCAACCCCTGAACAGTGGTTCCCTGTGGATGCTGAAGCAGATAGAGGCGGTTAGGAGGACTCGATCAAGGTGGAATGCCGCAAGGCAGCACGATGCAGGGAGATGCGAGGAAACGAAACCCTTGGACGTCACAATACGCACACATTGAGGTCCGACTGAGTCTTCAAATGAATGCCGCTAGGCTCCTACGTAGAGGGATGACGACCGTTGGTAGCGGCGATACCATCAAGATGGAGTGCCCGAAGAGGAAGGTCGCTGCGATCCTTCGACATGGACAATTCGGCGGAATGACCGAAAAGATGGCCAATCATTGCCGCCTCCATCACGCAATCAGCCGTGCACAGAACTACTGCGCCGTAGGGCTGCTAGCATCTTGATTTAGAGTTGAATTGACATCAGAGTCTCAGTGGCATCTGTGTCGTGCTCTCTCATCTTGCTGAACTTCCAGCACTTGCTGGAGGATATCAGGGCGGTCCACGGTGCGAGCAATGGCACGGAGATCTCTTCTGTGAGTCACTGTATCCGACTTATCGGTACATAACCCGGAAAACAGTGAAGCACACGCAGTCTGATCTCCGTTGCGGCTCAAGTTGACGAGCAGGCTTACGACGCCACCCGGTCCCAAGAGTTCCAACGGCGTGGAAGTGTCGCGTCGGCAGTGTGGGCCGCGCTCAAACTGTCCAGCTTTGGAAAGCGCAAGCACCAGAATGCCAAGACGATGACTCCGCGCTGCAGGAAGCCGCGCACTGACCACGTGATAGGCAGAAGCGGTGTAGACTGTCCCGGGCATGACGAGTGGTGGTAACTGTCCACTTGATTGCTCCGATATAAATGGCAAAAGTTCTGCTTCATTTGGGTTGTTCTAGTGTACTCTCGTGTTCTTTGTCGTAGGCTCAGAGCTTCCGATCTGGAGGTCTGTTGATCGGATCTTTTAAACTCCAGGTCGCACCTGGCTTTCTGCAAGGTACACGTGCGGCCACGTCCGGTGACGGCGTCCAGGGTTTCCCTACAAGAGAATTTCCCGGACGTCGATGCTCTCGTCGCAGAATCCCCATCCATACGGGTGTTGACCATTGTTTGGCGTTTTCTGTCACTGCAGTGGTTTGAACGCATTTACACGTGTTACCGCAGGTGAGGAAAGAGCGTTTCGAGATGGCTCCACCTTGGGATGTGGGGTCCGCTCTCAGCTCCGGATGGGGTCGTGGCCTTTGAACCGATCCCGGCCGAGGAAACAAAGTTCAACTGGTGTTGGGGAAGCCGCAGGGCGGGAAGGTACCTGCCGGTGGTAGCAGCAGGGCGAGATCAGGTCCCGGGAATTAATTAATGGCGGTGGAGCCGACCGTGAACGTCATGAAATGTGGAAGACACATTAAAATCAGGCCATCCTGAGGAACCCTTCACACTCTTGTCCTTTTCGCCTCAAAAAACCGTTAGATCTAGGTGGTACGATGTGTTGTCTGTTTCTGTGACTTGACAAACTAGCAAGGGTCCTGTACATACATCGAAAGTCCAGACTTGGTCACATGCCGCCCAGTTGGGTTCGAGAGTCCAGGAGTGCCTAAGACCGGAGCTGATGCTTGATGTGTCCTGATTAAAAGGAGGTCGCCGGACACATTAGGAAGAGGCAAAACAACCTTCGCCAAGACCGCAGAAACGCGTTTAGAATCTGACGACACTTCTTTAACCTGACCGCAACCCCACACAACAGACTCGCAAGACACGGGCAGAGCAAAAGACATGTGTATCGTACTCCTCACCACCGCGCATCCGTCGTACGCGCTCATCGTCGTCGACAACCGTGATGAGTTCATCTTACGCCCGACTAGTCGACCGCACTGGTGGACGTCCGTACCAGAGAAGGTCCCATATGTGGCAAAGACCAACGGATCAAATGGCGACGGAGACCTGGCCAACGGAGACCATAGCAATCAAGGCGCGCAGCACACAGACCTGAGAGAAACGCAAGAAGTCCTCTCAAGTCGAGATCTGCAACGCGCGGAGCAAGGGACATGGCTGGGTGTGACCAAGGACGGCAACATCGCGGTGCTGACCAACTACCGCGAGACAAACACCAACGACTCGGCGCATCCTGTGCACGGGACTCGCAGCCGCGGAGGGATGGTGACAGCCTGGCTAGGGGCCAACCCGCACGAGAAGGTGTCAGATTTCGTCAGCCGTATGCTCGGCGGCGGTGTCGGGAACGTTGGCGGATTCTCTCTGATCTGCGGAAAGCTACGGCCGAAGAGGCATGGTGACAGTGGCCAAAAGGCTCTCGAGCCGCTGGCTATCATCTCGAACCGGAATGACAGCGTCGACAAGGTTCCTTGGATATGCGAAGAGCGTGGGCAGGTGTACGGCCTGAGCAATACGTGCTATGGCGACCCCAACACGTGGCCCAAGGTCGAGATCGGCGAGAGGCTGCTGTCGGAGGCGGTGAAGAAAGCTGTTGACCAAAACCTGGATGAGGAAGGGCTGATGGACGAGCTGTTCAAGATCCTGGATACGGACACGCTGCCACAGCAGCCAGACATGGCCTTCGAGGACTGTATCGCGACGCTGAAGCACTCCATCTTCATCCCTCCCATCGGCGACGAGCATCATAAGTCGGCGATGGAGAGGGCGAGGGCGAGGGGCAAGATTGAGCAGTTTGATGAGGCGACGGAAGAGCTCAGGAAAGAGGAGCGGCCCGACGAGACGTCTATGGGCTTCGAGACGGGCATGTATGGGACGCAGCGCCAGACTGTCATTCTGGTTGACTGGGAGGGCAACGTCACGTTTCGGGAACGTGCGCTATGGAACAAACATGGCCATCCGATAGCGCGGCCGGAAGGGGATATGACGTTCAGGTTCAAGATTGATGGTTGGGAAGATGGTCGTGGATCTATGCTGTGATGATGTCGAAGACTTGGATAAGTTAACGGATATTACGACGGCGTTTAGGTTTCGTACTGATGTTTGGTGCATAAAGAAGTACATACTGGCTATGAATGGCCATTGGATATCTTGTGATTGTGCTGGCTTCTGTGATGGTGCGTATGCTTTTGGGTGATCACCCAAAAGGCACTGGGGTCCTGTTCTTGAGGTCGGCCATTCACTCAGGGGTACATGCGACCTATGGGCCGCGACTGTCAATTGCTCTTCTCGTCTGTTTTTGCATTGACAATCTACGCTTCCTGGCGAGCCTGCGGTGATTTTTCTTTTGTGGTTTTCCTGTTTCGCGGAGCAGGAGCCTCACGATTCGCACGCGTGCTTTGCGGACGTTCCTATGTTCACCTCGCTTTCACCTTCTACTTCTTGCATTCACCCATCATCGTTATTTCCTCTTTCTCGAGCCAAACCTGTCGAGTTGTTCACCACTCCATCCACAAAGTGGTTTTGAGTGTCCTTCGAGCAGCTGCAGTCTCTTCGAACCGCAGCTTCCACCATCACGACTTCCATCACTACCTTGCGGGATCGCTGCTTCCAAGTGAGTAATATCATCAACTGGCACCTCACTTCCATTCCTCTTGCCCTTCTTTCTTTGTGTTGTCTCTTTCGCTGTGTCGCCCCCAAGATCAGAGGTAAGCTTCCCACATCACCACCAGATATATCTCCCACAACACATTGCCTTCAGTCATGTTACCACGGCCCAGTCGAGCATAGCACAGCTCGACATAGCCAATCTCAGAGCTCTCTCCCTTTTACACTCTCCTCGATCCCCCACTTCCCGTCCCTACGAGTTCCAATGAACGGCAGCTATGTCCTGCTCGGACTAGCACCTCGAGTCTAACGTGGTGGCGGAAGCTGACAATTGCACCATCTGCCCAGGTCGGACTCGGGTCCATATCGTCGAAGCTGAAGAGGCCAACAGCCCAGAAAGTCGTTCACCGGGTACCGACGAGCATCCAGGAGGCTGCCCTGGCACTCCTCAGCATCACCTAGCGTCACTCTCGGTCGCCATATACTGGCAACTCAACTTTCTCTGGACCAGCTTCCTCGTTCGACTCCCTGTGCTCGTCGATCTCGTCATTCTTTGGCCCAGGATCATCCTTTACGAGATCCCGACACTCCTTGCCTCTACCCTTGTTCTAGTAGTCACAGCATCTTGGATCTCCGTCTCCCTCGCATTCAACGGCTTCCTCGAGCTCCTCACCACAGTAGCGGCGTGGACCATACTAGCCTGCTATCTGTGTGCCTTCAGCCTGCAGGCAACATGGACCACCCTCAGGAACGTGGCAGTGGCAAGACGGGGCCAGCTGACCATCCGCGAGGTTCTCGCTTCCATCAGCGGCAACTGCGTCACGGAGGCAAGCTCATGATTGGCAGTCCCATCGGTCCAGTTCTCAAGAATGGAAAACCCATGGAGACATCATCCCCATCGACAGCTATCAGCTATGAGAATGCTTACCCCGTCAAGCCAGCAAGCATGGACCTGGACCGCAACAACAAGGAGAACACACCTCCCGGACACCACCAGACCCCGTCCAAGCCGAACATGTCCAGGTCGTCTCGGGCACTGCATGTCCTCTCTAGCATTACCCACACCTTCTCCCGGTCGTCCCTGTCACTGGCCAGCTTCAAGAACAACCGCAACTTCAGCGGCACATCCGGTGCTTCCAGCATCGCCAGTGGCGAGCAGCAGAAGACCCCCAAACCGTCCACATCCTCATCCAGCATGCGGCGGCCCCTCATCCCACGGTTCGACACGCAATCAACCACCAGCTCAGCCCAGCCAGAGCCAACCAAACCCACCACACCGCCTCCCCAGCCGGCGGCGGAGCCAGACAAGATCATCAACGAACGGGCAGAGGCAATCGATCTCGACCCCAAGCTGATCTACACAGCCCAGCCCTCAGCCTACTGGAGCGGCCGCTTCACCGCCCTGCGCGACAAATACCACAACGAGCTCCTCGAGCCCGAGACGCTGCACATCGTGCTGGAAGAGCACATGCGCCGCTCCACCATTGAGCAGCACCTCGTCGACGGCACCAACGCCGACGACGACCGCCCCAAACCCTCCTCCGCCTCCGACACCCCCCTCCCTCCCCGCAGCACCATCAGCATCCTCAAACCAACCCCCCACAGCACCACCACCCGCCAAACAGCCACCATCGGCGCCTCGGGAACCTTCTTCACCTCCTCCTCCTCCCGCCCGCCTCTCAGCTCGGGCTTATCCCGCATCCCATTCAACAAACCCGCCGCCACCACCACGCCCGGTCGTCGGCAGTCCTACGACCTGCCCTCTCGTCACCAAGCAGGCAACATGCCCCCACCCCCAGCACCAACCATCGCCTCCTCCCTCATCTCCACCACCACCCCCTCCTCCCCATCTAAATTCTCCCTCGCCCAGCGCCGCCAGACCATTCTCCTGACGTCCGACGACCTCCGCCGCCGCCGCGTTTTCGCGACGCTCGCCAGCCTGTGTGCTACTCCGGCCGCGAGGGAGAGTTTGAGGCTGTGGCAGACGGCCTATGCGAGACGGGTCGGGAAGGAGTGTCTCCTGCCTGCGGGCGAGAGTTTGGTGGACGACGGCAATGGCGGCGGATCGCAGAGGGGCAGGAGGAGTGGATGGGGAGGTGGGGGAAGGGGGTGGAAGAGGGAGGGGAGTGTGGCTAGTAGTGCTGGGACTGGGACGGAGGGGAAGGCTGGATTGGTGAGTAGACTCAGGATGTTTAGTGGTGGGCGGAGGAGTCAGCTTGTTGCTATGGAGATGGGGCAGGGGCAGGGACAGAGTCAGGGTTATGGACAAGGACAGGGACAGGCGGGGAGTGTGGTTGGGGGTGGGGTTGTGAGTGAGCCTTGACATGTGCCGGCTTGGGTTGGGGAGGGGCAGGGGGAGAGGAAGATGAGGGTTAAGCGGATTCGGAGGGTTGAGCATGGGTTCTGAGGTGAAAAGGGGTTTGGTTTTGTGTTTGAGTTGGGGCTGGTGTTATGGATAGTGCTGGAAGGGCCCTTGGAATGGCTATCCTAACCCGTACAGACCTGGGGATCAGCATCATGGATAACGTCGAGATGGAGTATTGCGCGGCATGACTGGGTATTGTTAGATAGGGCTCTTGTATCAGTATCAGGAGCAGTAGGAGGGTTCTCACCTGGAAGAGTAGACTACTAGTCGCAATAGAACGAGTATTGTTCCGACCTCTTGCGAAGAGCGTATCTGTAACCAATATGACGGAAGCACCAGTCCGAAGACCGGCTGCTTTCCAAATGCCATTGCAGAAGGCTATCCTATACAATACTACCATGTCGTCCTAGACATATATACCCAGGTTTCCAGCCGTCCGAACCCCAAACGCCTAGCAATGCCAACCCATCTGTAACTGTAATAGACTTAACCACCCGAACCATGCGCACCACCATCACGCCTCAATCTTCTTACGACTCTTCAGATAATCCCGCAACTGCTCGTGCTTACTCGCAAAGAACATCCTCTTCAAATCACTCTTCCACACCAGCACGCCAATCTCGTCCGCATACCCGCTGAGCGCCTGGTACTCGGCGTCGCTCTCAAAGTCCTTGAACAGGAACCCGCCCGTCGTGGCCATGCGCTCGTTCTCCAGCTGCCACAGGCGGATCTGGTCCACCACCGTGGGCGGCAGAACGGGCTTGTTGGCCGCGGCGGCGGCGCGCGCCATCTGCTCGTGGGCGTGGGCGGCGAGGTAGGCGATGATCTGGTCGGCCGTGATGCCGTGGTCGATGGCGCCGCGGATGGAGTCGCGCGTCAGGCGGCCCGTGACCATTCCCGCGAAGCGCATGGTGAGCTGGGTGAAGAGGGCCAGGACGGCGATCTGCAGGGGGGAGTTGGTGTAGGCGTAGATGCGGTAGTTGGTCTCGATGATGATGGAGCCCTTCTCGTCGGGGGCCTCGCCGAGGCCGGCCACGTCGGCCTCGACGGCCGGGTTGGAGGCGGCCTCGAAGCCGGCGCTGACGGTGCGGAGGGCCGAGGCGGAGCTGGTGAGGGTCGTGGCCAGGCGGGTCGGGAAGTACTGGCGCGGCGTGTCGCGGGGGATGTGGATGAGGCCGAAGTCGACGAGGGAGGGGAGCATGTTGCGCCGCGGCTCGGTGAGGGCGTCGGTGTCGTAGGCGCGCCCGAGCTCGAGGCTGGCGAGCATGAAGAGGAAGGAGAGCATGTCGACGCTGTCCATCGGCGAGCCCGCGGCGGAGGCGGCCTCGAGCCAGAGGAGCAGGAGGGTCCAGACCTGCGCGTTGGCTTCTTGTAGGAGGAAGGTGAAGCCGGCTTGGGTGATGGCTACGGGGCCGGTCTTTTGTCTGCGCTCGACGAGGCGGCCGGCGAGGAGCAGGTCTTTGACGCTGGCTTTGGGGCCGGTGGAGGAGTGTGAGGATTTGTTTTCTGCGACGCTGTCGACGACGAAGTGCAGGATGTCGTCCCACTTCTTGCGGGCGTAGTGGTCGAGGAAGGCGATGTCGACGGGCGGGTCGACGGGGAGGGTGCTCGGGACGCCGAAGCTGCTGTGGTTGCCGCCGCCTTCGAGGGCGAGACGCAGGCTGTTCTTGAAGTTGGTGGTGAGGGTCATTTCTTGGGGCTTGTCTTTGCTCGGCGGGGTGATCTGGATGATGTGCAGGGAGCGCAGGATGGAGAGGGCGCGGTCGCGGTGCAGTTTGGAGTCGGGCTTGACCCAGACGTCCAGGTCCGAGAGGAGCATGGGGTCGGGCATGTAGAGGAGGGCCATGACGAAGGTCTTGGCCAGGTGAGGCAGCATGCGGCGGAAGATGGCGAAGGCGGTCGAGGGCTGCTGGTAGAGTCGCCTAAACGTGGTGCCAGGCAGCTTCTCGAGGTAGTCCGAGAGCTGGTACGACTGCGTGCCGACCGACATGTTGGCGGTTGAAAGGGTCAACAGCAGCCGGATTCCTGTTATATCATGGTCTGAAGGTGATGTTGGGCTTATTTTAACGGCAAGGCAAGGCACGCGAGAACAAAGGATGAAGTCGTGACAGCAGAAGAGTTGACGAGAGTTCAACTGACGGCCGAGCTAAATCTTGAGAAGCGCGCCAGTGGTGGGGCTGACAGGGGTCCCCTGCTTTGGCATCACGCTAGCGGCATGTCGCTTGACGACGTCACCGCTCGAACTGCTTCACGTTCAGAGACGGGAGTTAAAGTTCGGTTTGACAGGACAATTAATCAGTGCAAAATGTCGAGAAAACTACCTCCTGCACGATTCGTGAGATCGGTATGTGTCGAGTACATGTGGTAGAACATTAATTACGGATTGTGCTAATGGATCGAATAGGTGTTGAAGTCTTTCATGGCCGAGTCCGGTCTCGAACCGAGGTTGGACCGCCCCTGAACTGCACCTCTCTCCCTTGTTGATACTAAATCGCGATATCTTCTGTCTTTCAGGTTATTTGGCCCTCATGTAAGTGTCTCGTCAAATTGCATCCGGTAGACCGACTAACTGTTGTTGCAGATACGGATCACCGATGCGACAGACGGGAAGGTCGACTTTGAACTCGACATCCAAAAGGAGCACACAGTAGGTCCAGAGTGTCTGTCTCATTGGATCTGGCTTACTACCTTACTTACGACACCATGTGCAGAACCGGCTGAGCATCATTCATGGAGGAACGATAGCCAGCATGGTCGACCTTGGAGGGTCGCTTGCTGTCGCTTCCAAGGGTCTCTATGCCACCGGTGTCTCAACAGACTTGAATGGTGAGCTGGACTCCACCTGTATCCCAATCAGAATCCACGGTACTGACATGACAAACCAGTCACATATCTCACCAGCGGCGGCAAGGCTGGGGACAAGATCCAAGCAACCGCCGTATGCGAGAGAAGTAAGTCCACCGCGGCATTCGACATCGCCGACAGTCTACTGACCTGGCTCTATATAGTTGGAAAGACTCTGGCCTTTACCACGATAACTTTCCGTAACGGCAAAGGAGAACTCGCCGCGAGGGGAAGTCACACGAAGTAAGTCTTGCCCTTTTCGTCGCCGTATCGTGCGGACGCTGACCAATGCTTTTTTGTGTAGATATGTCACTCAGGCATGGGGTGCTCATCCTTCATACACGCCGCCAGAGGGCGCAGAAATTGATGATGTAGACTAAATGATTGACGTCTGACTTGGCTTTAGTGTCATCTAGTGGTATGTAGAGTGTAGTTGCCCTTGTCGTGGAAGAAGCTCAGCTAATGACGTGGCAACAGCGGTATATAGGAAGAACGCCACAGTGGACATCAACGAGCATACTGGTTATTGTTGACTGACACAGACGTTAGTGTACGCCATATTGCACATGTACATAGCTCGATATCCCCCGAGGTGTCTAATTCGGTTACCCGGTGTTCGTTTTCCTCCCGCTTTGGTGGACGATCCGTGCGTCTTTTAATCTTTTAGTATACCCACGTGTTACGACAAAAGGTAGATATTGGTATCATTTATGAAAAGGAGAGGTTAATACTCCTCGAAGCAACACTCTATGCCCCATACTGCCGCTCCTTCCCATCTCCGCTTCCCATCCCAACCTCACCATCCGCAATAGCAGCAAACGTCGTGCCACTCAACGCAGACACCGGACTCAGCCGAGTAGGACTAGCAGGGTCATTCACCCCGAGCACGAAGCTCTCCTGACTATCCCCCCACGCACCCCGGCCGCCGCCAACCATGATATCATTCCTCCCCCGACTCTTCCTCCTCTCCTCGTACCCCATGTACTGGTCGTAGTACCCCTCGAACCCGACCGAACTCCTCCTCTTCCTCTCCACCTCGTCGCCCCCCAGCAGCACCTCCCTGTCCTCCCGCACCGACGCAGTCTGCCCGCCGCGGCTGCGGGGCGCCCTGCTGCTCATGAAACTCCGCAGACTCAGCGTCGTCGGCGTTCGAAGCATGCTCGGGAACGCGGCCGGCGGTGGCGGGACGGGCATTGCCATCTCGGCAGCCACATTCGCGGCACTAGCATTCTTGCTCCGCGCAGCAGCAGCAGCAGCAGTCCCGTTCTGTGCCCACGGATACCCATGATAGCTCACCACAGTGAGATTAACACTATCCTCCTCCTCCTCCTCCCCCCCACTCTCCCCCTCCACCCTCCTCCTCCTCCTCAACACCCTCCTCCTCCTCCTCCTCCCCCCCACATCCACCACCCCCTCCCCCATCCCCCGCGGCCAAACCCTCGCCAAAACAGGCCTCAGCGTCGGCGCACAAGCGCACAGCAGCGCGACATCGCACTCCAGCACCGTCATGACGAAGAAAGCCAGCGTATTAGCCACCACCCGCGCGCCACCCGCGCCGCCACCGCCGCCCCCCTCCGGCCTGTGCCCGGCGGCGGCGGCGTGCAGGCTCAGCTGCAGGCGCGTCAGGCTGGCGGCTATGACGAAGACGCTCAGGCTCAGGACGGCGGCGAGCGCGAATTTCTGGGTGCGCGGGATCCCGGTCAGGCGGGCTATGCAGGGGGCGATTAGGACGATGAGCCAGGCGTCGGTTGCGGTGTGCAGGCTGGAGGAGGCGATGAGGAGGGGGGTGAAGGTGAAGCATTTTGTTGGGGGTGGGTGGGAGGAGAAGGAGGAGGGACGGCATTGGAGGACGGAGATTGCTAGGAGGGGGACGCCGTAGGACAGGACTAGGGCGATGGTGGCTATTGCTAGGCGCCGCTCGATGGGGCGGGAGGAGAACATGCGCAGGTAGAAGGAGAGGATCGAGAGTTTGGTGAGGAGGAGGGTGAGCTGGTAGAAGATCAGGCCCAGGTAGGTGGCTAGCGTGTAGGTGCTGTTGTCGCTGCGCAGGACGGCTGAGTCAAGGTTGGGCGTCTGCGCGGCGATGCTGTAGACTGTGCAGACGGCGGTGGAAAAGAGCCATGCTGCCAGGATGAGGGTGTCGTCGTAGAACCATTTTCGCAGGAGGAAGAGGCGCGACCAGACGCGGGCGAGGATGAATATTGTGCAGACTACGTGCGGGATTAGGAGGCCGGCGAGGATGGATGGGATGTTGGAGGTGGTGGATGTCTGGGAGAGGTTAGAATGCGGATTGTGTATGGACATTGGGAGACTTACGTCAAGAGTTGTCGAGGAGGGACTAGTGCCGGTGTTGTTGAAGGGTTGCGGAGGATATGTCAGGTTGAACTTTGTGTAGGATGGCTCGATGCTAGCCATGTCCGTCGTGGTGAACCTGGAGGTCTGTCCCAGGCGAGGATGCTATCGACACATGGAGTGGCCGTGCTATCCGGAGTGTTTGAAGTAGAGAGAGGGCGCGAGAAGAGAGCCAACGTCATCCAGAGGAACCAGGACACTTGTCGCTGGTGACACAGAGGCTTCATAGCCGGCTTTTTGAGTGCGTCCTCCTTGTCCGCCACATCGTCCGAGAGTACTCCATCTGGACACTTCTAGTTGGCATCTACTAAGGTGCATCTGTAGACACGGCACGAGTCCGTGAGAGATGGGCAAGTGCCGGTACATGATAGGCCAGATTAACAAGAACGGCACGAGATGGTGTGGAAGAAGACGGTTGAACCGGAAATCGACATTCCCAAACAGGCTGCGGGGCATTCTGGATGCTGAGTTTAAATCTACAGCTCAATGCCGGACTCTGTCGTTCCTTTCATTCTTCCTCCATTCTTCCAACTTAATAACTCAGCTCGTACTCTTGATTGCGCCGGCCTCGTTTCTTGTTGCTGTGTCGGCGCATCTCCGGGACTTCATCTGGTCCATCTGTGTCTTCTTCTGCCGAAAACCTTGAACATCTTGGACGCTGGAGCTTCCTACAATGGCAACTTGCAATGAGGTCAGATCGCTGGACGGATTGGGGGTCTTTGTCATCCCGTCTGCTGCATGCACAACGGCTCGCGATGCATTATTCTACGTAAGGAGTCGCTAAGCGGCCGGAGCGCTGCGAGGGCGGCTCGTGATGGCTGGTCGGGGGCGGCAGATTGCCGCTGTTCAGGTGAGCAGTATGGCGGTGAGCGAGTCGCGCCTCGTCTGCCCATCGCAAGGTCAGGTATATCTTGGCGCAATGTGTCTATATCATCTCGACTTGAAGGCTTTACCTCCCTCTCTAGAGAGTTCAATGATCATTTCTCTTTGGATCTTCAGGTGATTACAGGATGGGCATGGCGGAAGACAAGAAAGCGTCATGAGCCTGAACAGCTTCCTCCCGTCAACTGAGCATGACGATGAGGGGCAGACATGCAACTGTCAAAGGGTCAATGCTCCCCGCAATGCGACCCTAAGCATCGTGTCCTGCAGCCGCACGGAGCCCTCAACAACTGGATACTGCGGGGAAATACAACCTCATTGTCGACCACTACCGGTAGCCGGCTCTCGGAATCATGCCGTGACCTGTCGTCGAGAACTGATGGACCGTGTCCTCCCCTAACCCACCGCCGCGAGCTGCTCTTAGACCTCTACACCTTCCTCCTGACCAACCCCTTCCAAAAGTCAAAGCTGTTCTCATCGCTCTGCAAAGCCCACACCTTGCCCGTCGTCCTCAAAATACCACCAAAGCGGTCATCCCTAAGCTCCTCGGCCTTCAACATGCCCCAGTCCCTCGTGATCCCCAGCACCCTAGCCTTGACCCCGCCCTCCGCCTCCAGCGTGACAATCTGGCCCGTGTGCAGCCAGGAACGGTAGTACTGCTCTTCCAGACCCTTCGAGAAGCCAGTCCTGCAGAACTCGCCGTAGAGCACCTCCAGCCTGGTCAGGATGCTGGCTATCAGCCTCTCGACCCTGAACTTCGGCAGCTGGCCGGCCTGTCCCTTCTTCGCCCGGTCGGCATTCATCCTGTCCACCAGCGCATCGAGACTAGTCGTCGGTCGCGGGTTGGTCGTGTTGATCCCTATCCCCAGAACGACCTGGTAGTTCCCGTCGCTGTACGTGCAGTTGGACAGGATACCTCCTATCTTGACGTACTTCTTCTCTCCGTCCTCGGCCGCGGGGTCGAGGGCGTAGATGTCGTTCGGCCACTTCAGCCGCACCGGTACGTCGCCGTACCCGCGTCCGTAGCCCTGCACCGCCTGCACTATGGCCACGGCCGCGAGGTACTGGATGAAGACTATCGGCCGGGTGGCGCCGAGGTGCGCGGGGTGGTTGATCACCGTCGACATGATCAGGCTGCCGGGGGGCGCTATCCAGACGTTGGAGCCGCGGCCGCGGCCGGCTATCTGGGTTGTTGCTGCTAGTGTGAAGCCCGTCGGGAGTTTGGAGAGGAGGGAGGAGTTCCTGGACGTGTTAGTCACGGGACGTGCGAGACGAGGGTGTGGTGGCTTACTTCTCTAGAAGGGTGTTGGTGCTGGTTACGACCTCGCCGTACATGAAGATGTCGCCCCAGTGTTCGGCCTTATGGTCTTTCTCCCGGAACTCTTGTAAGCTGGAGTAAAAGACAGCGTGGTTGAAGTAGGGCGTCTCCTTCGTTTCTGGCCATGCCTCCTCATGAGAGACTATCCGCTTGATTATTTTATTTTGGTCTGGGATGGTGTCTTTTGGCAACGCCTTGTCACTGCTCTTGGGGTCGAGAGCATCACCTAGGCTAGCCATCGACCATCGCGTCTCAGGTTTCTCCAGGTGAAAGGTGTCGTTCTCCCCGCGGATGAACTCCTCGCCTTGGTCTTTGGCAATTATATCGCCGAACGAGTGTAGCAACTCGCCAACTTCTTCGTGATTTATGGATGACAAGTGTAGTCTCGAAAGCGACGGTATAAGCGATGCTTCTTGACTCACTTCGAGACCGAGTTTCGTGAGGCACGCCTTTAGGAAGTCAGTCGTCGATGCCTCGTCAGCAGCTAGGACCTCGATGAGATCATCGTATCCAGGCACGTCCTCCTGTCTGCTGAGGTTATTGGAAGAGAACCTGTGCCGGTGTTAGTCAGTTATCCGTTATACAAGGGCAAACGCTAGGACGCGACTCACTCCAGGTGCGGCCCAGTAAGCACCGCAGCCCCCTGTCCGACCTTGCAGTACACCGCAGCTGCCTTCCTCTCGCCAGACTCAACACCAAGCTCATCTCCATACTCCGCCAGTATCTCGACTCCCTTGTCCGCCAGCTTCTCAGCATCGACAAATACCCCTCCGCCATTGTAGTAAGTCCTAAACTCCGCCGGCACCTCACTCACACCTTCAAAGGCCCCCTTCTCGACCACAACCCTTGCCGCTCTCGCACCTTTCTCACAACCATACTCAAATCCCTTGAACGCACCACCCCTACACGTGCCAGGGTAGAACCCCAGCTCCCGCGAGCCAACAACCTCCATCCCCCGGTCCGGATTGCCAACCTCGAACTCGCACCTCTGACAGGCGTAGTACGCGCCCGCGCAGAAGCCAAGATACCGGCCGCCCGCATGCCGGACGTAGGCCGAGATGATCCGGTTGCCCTCCCCGTTCAGCACGCGGCAGTAGCCCAGGTCCGCGCCGCCGGGGAAGACGAGCAGGGCGCAGGTCGGAGCCCACGGTTCTTTGAGCAGGACGGACTCGGTGATGGGGATGACTGCGTAGTTTGGGCCCAGGAGGCGGCGCAGGGTGTAGATGCAGTGCCGCACTGAGGAGAGGGTTGTGCCAGTGCCTTGGAGCGTGTTAGGGTTTGAATTTAGTGTGAATGGCGAGGGGCGTTACCTGTGTAGACGAGAACATTTAACTTGCGGGATGCCATGGTGATGGCGGGTTGTAAGTTGTAAGTCGAACAAGGCGAGTGTCAGGGGTACGAGGAAGGTCCGCGGCGGGTTAAAACGGCCCAAGACAAAAACTCAATTCCAACTTCACTCGTTCAACACTTTTACCTCAAAAATGGGATCAGCCACGTCCAAGGAAGAGCAAAAGGCAAAGCCCATACAACAGGTCCTCCCTGTAGCTCCAGTAGAGGACGACGATGAACCGGACGAGTGGTAAGCACGCTCAAATTAATTCCATGGCTCTTCGATGTTGGACGATGTCGCTCCACGGCATCCCCAACAACCTGGAAACGGACCCGAACTCCGGCACAGTTGAGCTAAAAACGGGGCTTCAGGGACAAACGCATCTTCAGCACCGGGTGCGCAGGTGCGTCAATTTTCTCATTCGCGTCCAGGAATAATGCCTAACTGACTTTCATGGTACGGAAGATGAGAACACCAAGTTGACGGACTGCTACTACGAGAAGAAGGACTGGAGGCTTTGCAAGACAGAGGTGAGCATTGCCTCCGTTTCACGAATGCAGCGATGACTAACAAACGGTGGAGATGGAGCGTTTTCGCCAGTGCTGGAAGCTGCAGGGGAACGACAAGAGGACGGATATGAAGGATGCGTGAGCTGCCTACGTCTACCTATGTAACACTATTGTAGGAATTACTCAACGAAAGTCTCATCTCTATGAAGTTGGGGCCTTGATTTGGTTATTGTCTGGCACGTTTGGCAAGCTCATCTTTGTGAACGCGGATGTTAGCGAGCGAGGTCAAACCCCACACAATTCAGCGCAGCGGAGCCGCTAGCACTAACAGCTCAGTTTCACGCTGACGCAGCTTCAACGTCGATCCAAAATTTCCAGCCATTCGACAAAGCTCAAGGTGTACCAAATCAACACCACCACCTCCAACCCGCACCCAGACACCATGCGATCCAGCACACTCCCAGCCCTGCGGCAGCTGCGGCGCGCCCCTTCCAGTCTCCTCAATACAGAACACTCCCTCTGCAGGTCTACACAACAGCCGATAATACCATCAAGATGCGCCTCGACCGCCACCACAGCAAAGGCCCCCGTCTCCAACAGTTGGCGCAAGGCCACCCCCCAGCCCAAGGCGCCCAAGCCTCCCGCCTACAGCAACCGCGTCGAGAGCCCCGGCAACGGCTCAGCGCGCGTATTCAGCGGCATGACGGTGGACGACGTCGACACCTCCCTCGGCCCGCTGCCCACGATACCCGTCCCCGATAAGACTCCCGCCCCGGCCTCGGACCCGATCGAACGCGCCAACGAGTTCGTCAATGCCGTGCAGAGCACCTCCGCATCATTCGGTAGCAGCGGCAGCGGCAGCAGCGCCGAGCCATCGATCGACTGGTCGTCCTCCTTCCACGGCCTCTCGACGACGGCCTTCGAGCCGCACGTGGCGGCCATCCTCATGGCGCCGCTGAACACGGACGACATCGAGATCAAGCCCGACGGCATCGCCTACCTCCCCGAGATCAAGTACCGCCGCATCCTGAACCAGGCCTTCGGGCCGGGCGGCTGGGGCCTCGCGCCCAGGGGGGAGCTGGTCGTCGGGGAGAAAGTCGTGACGAGGGAGTACGCGCTCGTCGTGCACGGCCGGTAAGCCCCCTCCCCTCCTCATTTATCCTCGCCCCCCCTGCCCATTCTCGTCGAACATCACTAACTCTGCCTCAAACAGCTTCGTAGCCCAAGCCCGCGGCGAGTGCGCCTACTTCAGCGAAGACACCATCCCCACCGCCGCCGAGGGGTGCAAGTCCAACGCCCTGTCGCGCTGCTGCAAGGACCTGGGCATCGCGTCGGAGCTCTGGGACCCGCGGTACCTGCGCGCGTTCAAGAAGGAGCACTGCCGCGAGGTGTGGGTCGAGCACGTCGTCAACAAGAGGAAGAAGCAGGTCTGGACGCGCAAGGACACGGAGCCGCAGTACCCTTATGCCTTGGCCAAGAGGTGATAGCCGAGAGGGGAGGGGGTGTGGTTTGGAGTGTAAGATAGAGGGGCGGGACGAGAACCGGGTTGTTTGTACATATAGACAAGAGACAGATAGATACCAGCTGCTGTGCGATGGATCAATGGCGCGCACGAGGATATACCCACTCTACACATGGCTGGTGCTTTCAGGCAGACGAGTTATAGGACTTTATGTTGCTGAAAGTCCTGAGAATGGCGGTACAGCAGTCCGCGTCTGGCTAGCTACAAGCCCGACTACTGCTAGTCTCCCACCCACCCCTTGCGGCCGTGTCTAGGTAAATCAAATCAAAAGCAAATCCATCCCGAACCAACGCCATCCCATCCCATCCCATTGCTCACTTCTCGATACCGGTACTCTTCCCCCCATCACCCGACGGCGTACCACCACCCCCACCCCAAGCCCAACTAACCCACCCAGCCGCCTGCCCCCCAACCCCGGGCGTCCTCCTCCGCACCACCCCAGCATCCTCCTCCTCCCCGCTCTCAGCTTCAAGTTTCTCGAAATCCGCCTCGCTCCGGCTCTTAGCCAGCGGCGCCCCGGTGGCACCATCCACTCCCAACCCACCGACCCCATCCCCCTCCGCCTGACCCTGGCTGTCCTCAAGCCGCGTCGCCTCCCTGTCCAGCGCCGACATGAGCAACACCAACCTCTCCCGCTGCGCGGCGATGAAGCTCATCCGCGCCGAGGCGCCCTGTATCTCCTCCGGCACCAGGTGTCCCGACTCCGCCAGCCCACCCGGTGGTCCGCGTTCCGGTCCTGTCGCCGCTGCGCCGGAGGCGGTGGTAGCGGCGGCGCCCACGGCCGAGGCGAGGAGGGTGTAGAAATCCGTCGTCGCGCCCGGCCCGGCCCAGCGCGCGCTGGGGAGGGTGAAGCGCGCTAGTAAGGTCTGGGTGTAGCTCTGCCCCGCGCCGGCGCCCGCGCCGGTGCCTGTGTTGGTGGAGGCGGCGGCGGACGGGGAGGGGGGGCTGGGCGGCAGGCCGAGGACGTTGGTGCGGAGCATCTCGATTGCGCGCTTGAGGTAGGTGATGCCGGCTTGCTTGAGGCGGTGGTGGGCCGAGGCGATGAAGTCCTCGATTGCCTGCTCGTTGTCGGCCAGCCAGGGCTGGATGTGGGACTGGTAGATTATGCGGGCGCCTTGGGTCTGGGGGAGGACGAGGTAGAGGAGGAAGAGGAGGCGGAGGTAGGCGTAGAAGGGGATCCTGGAGGGGGGGTTAGTTTGGTGGTGAAAGGCGGGGAGGGGGGAGGGGGGATAGGTTACCAGACTAGGAACCAGTCTGTCCAGGACTCGACTAGGAGGGCGCAGGCGAGGACTACCCAGTACATCAGCCATGGCGTCAGTTGGGCTGGGTCAGAGGTCTGGAGGGCTTTGTAGGAGGCGAAGAGGGGGAAGAGGAAGGAGGCTAGGGAGCTGTTTGGTCTTGAGTTAGCTGTGTTCTGTTTCAAACGTGTGTAGGGGTATAGAAGATGCCGTGGGATTACGACGGATGACGCACGATAAGAGCTTGGCGAAGATGTCGAACATGGCGGGTGTGCTGTGGATTTAGGTGAGATAAGGAGTCGTCTGTATGGTCTGTTGTGTTGTCGCGTCTGCCGGCTCGTCGAAGCCGCGCAGAGAGAGATGTGCTGAAGCGTATAGAAGGTCTTGTCAGTTCGTTGAAGTCGGAGTGAAGGAGAGGAAGGAGCACAGGTGGGGAACAGTCCGGGGGGACCCCACTGAGGTGAGCACGCGGACGATGCGCCGGGCTGCGCGGGGACGGCGGGGCTGATTTAAGGCTTATCGCTTATCGCACTAGCGCTGGGGACGGGCAACGACGTAATGGCGCGGTCACGAGTCCGTTGCCTTACACAGTAACTTCTCACTCAGCAGCGGAAAGGGCGATTCTGATGGGACACAAAAGACCTGTCGTCCTCGCAATATATGCGAAAAAGCTATGGGAGAATGACAGACAAGTGTCTTCTTTTTATATGGACACGCAATCTCTCCCCAGAGACGTCTGTGACGTCGACGCGTCACCAATCTGCTCGTCTGAAGGCAGCCACGAAAGTCTCAACGAGCGTTGAGAGTCTAACTGTAGGGCTTGCACACAATAGAGCACGTACTAGCAGATATCTTTTACAGCAGCCTAGCAGTGGTGGAGTTCGATATCCTGCGCCTAGCCTGCCCTCTCGGAGAGATCCATGCTATCGAACCGTACCTTATGGGTGGGGTGCCACGAAGCGATGACTAGTACAGTAACAGTCGATTGCATTCAGGCCGGTAGCAAATTCGGAAGGTAGCCATCTCCTGGTTTCGGTTGACGAGGCTTGTCCTCCTCTGTTCGGTATTACAAGCTGCCTAGTAGCTTTTCTAGCTGCTGCCACGGCCTGTGTAAGGTTGCCTGGGATGCACTGCTCTTATTGGTATTGTTCTCAGCTGAGTACAATACTCCAGTCTGGCAGCAGCTGTCCACACTCCTAGCAAACGTTGTATATCCGCCTCTCTCGTTGCAAGATCTCGGTGACCAGTTCGGGATCCTCGAACTCGTTGTCCATCACTCCATCCACGTACGCAAACCCAACGAGCTTGAACTCTTCCGCATCTGATTCCTCTGACATCGTGCGACGCAGCACGGCAGGTTGGACAAAGCCGTCAGGAACGACTATTTCATCACTCTCGCACATATCGCCAACGGTTATTCCGATACAGCCCATGGTTACGAAGACAGCTTTGTGCCTCAGGTTAAGAAGCCAGTTTTCGACCCGCCATACCTCATCATTGAGATCTAACTCATGCTCTGTGGCCGGGACTTTCGCGCCAGTCACCCGCAAGCTCTCTAGAAGTCGGTGAAGTTCGTCTAGGAACTTGTGGCAGGACGTCGAGACCAAGAACAGATCTACGTCAAGTAGGACTTGTACGAGTCGGTCACTGAGGTTGGAACGCGCCTGAGCTCGTATGTTTTGCCATGGTTGCGTTTCCAATATCGCTGGGTCCATGTCGTCGATGAGGACTAAAAGATCGATCACTTGGAGCAGGATTTGGTCCACGTCGTTAGAGAAACGAATGATACAGTGCAAGTCTCTCAGCTTCCGCCCCGGTAGGCGGAGGATACGGCCGCTGGACGATATTTCGAGCTTCTTTCTAGAATATTGAAGTTGTTCGGAGATGAACGAATGACTCGTGAATTGGTGAGGTGAATAACGGGGATGAGGCGCGTTTGGTAGACCGGCCTCAAGAAGTGGTCTGGTCAGGTCTAGAACCCACGATGGAGTCGTGATGGTTGAGTCGCTTCCGGTGCAAAGACGGTTCTCATAAAGGCTGTAAAATGCATGAACCGACAGACCTCCAGTGCCAGCTAAGTAAACGGTTGTGTCGTGCATCACTTGTTGGACCGATTTGTTGTAGTCGGGAGGATACGCCGATTGAAGAGCAGGAAAAAAGCCGTAAAGGCCATACACCAAGTCCCGCGGATCACTGCACCTCCTGCTCAATGTCTCTGTCAAGACGGCTTCGAGGGTGACATTCCCGTCTTCGAGGTTTAAAGGTTCTGCATGAAGAAACAATTGTGCCCTTTCCCAAGACCTTGAGATTTCAAGAAGGTCCTGTCCTAGAGATTCGTCGGCAGCGAACCTCGCAGATAAATGGCCTCCGGTTCCTTGTGTCAACTTTTCTGTCTCCTTTCGGCCACCAGTCCTTAATACTTCACTAGGAATGTTCAAGCCCCTCCACACGAGGAGCGGTGTAACTCGCGCAAGCATGTACTCCTGATAAGTCCACATGCGGGTCCAGTATCGGTGAGCAAAGACATTTAAGGAGCCACAGGCCGCTCGTTCTCTCTCCTCAAGGTAGTCTCCCATAGTGGTGGTGCTCAGAAACGACATGATTTTGAGCTTCGTATGATGCAGGAATGGCTTGATCTTCCGATGCCTCTGGGCCCATGATACCGCGGCCCTCACGTTGATGGATGGTTCGCCAAGCCAAACAAGCACACGGGAAGCCTGTCTGTATATATTTGCCATTTCCAGGATTTGCTTGTTCTTTTCCTCGATGTTGTCCTGGTGGATGCAAATGGCATCCGCCCATAGTCGGCGCGACCTGGAGTCGAGACGGAGACCACGGAGGGCATCTTCGAGATTGACGGTAACATCAAGGCGCTGCCCGTTCACCAAAATAGTGCGCGTGTCCGCAGGATCACCACAGACGTATGAAATAGCTTCGAATCTCGGCGGCTTGTTGAGGGAGACGATGTGCAGCGTGCATCTAATGGGCTCGTCGGCCTTGCCGGGGAGCAGCCTTAGCAAGCGAATCTCGCTCAGGGCCGGATTGAGGGGCTCGAATATAGAGGGCGACGGCATGGAGCAGAGAGAATAATTTGGTGACAACAGCAGATGTTCAGGAGCTTGAAGATGAGGAAGGTGATTTGGAACAGGAAAAGGTAGGTGATCGAGGACAGAGCTGAACTTCCGTGGCGCTTCTTCTCCATCCCATCATGAGGTTGATCGTGAGGCGTTCACTGCACAGCCTGCCTGCCAACAAATGAGATTGCATCTGCAGAAGCTGCCTAAGGTATCAAGCATCTCAAGCCACATTTTCGACACGGAAAAGGAGAAAGGAGAAGTCAGTTTAACGCAGTACCTTAGTCAATGGGAACCAGCATGTTAGCCCGTCCAGCAACATTGGATACTTACCTGGGCAAGAGCCGTATCAAAGACGACCACGTCACGCATTAACATGAAGAGATCGTCTCTGTGTCGCCCATGACAAGCGATGCCACCACTGGTGCATGTAGACAGCGACACTGCTGTCGAGTTCCTGGCAGTGTGTTATGCACTCCCGTCGTCGTCGAGATGTTCCCAACGAAGGCATATCTCCACTCTCATGACACTCAGCACTAAGGCCGCATACCTTAATTGGGATTTGCGGAGAAATCGTGGGGCCCCAATGTTCTAGACTCCTCGAGTGAAGTTGCATGTTGTACTTGCCAGGAATTTGATGGACTGAGCAAGGTGATGCGTACTGTGGTACTGTCAGATCAGCTCCTGGCGATCTCGCCCTCGACTTGGGTTCCACGTGTGACTTTGAGATCCGTGGAAAATGCAGAGTCGGTAAATGGTATCGGTGATAAATCCTCTGACTCGTGATAGGTCGACTCGGTTGGGGACAAAGACGTCTCTGCCGTTCGTTCGACCCGATCGCTTTGCCGACCGACAATGCCGGCCCTACAAGACGGCGGCGTGACGACATGTCTGGCATTCCTTGCAAGAGCATCCCGGCAAGACACTAGCTTCGGCCTGCGATTCCCAAACGGCCCAATTAGTGTCAGTACTGAAGATTAGCATTTAAGGTTGGTGCCCTCCTGTTAGCCTCAGCTTTGTTTGGAGGCAGAGACAAGTGGCGCCCGCACCTTGGCTTCGGTACTTGGAGACGGGCCAGCGGACGGGATGATGCTCTTGGAGTTATCGTTTCTCCAAGCAACGCATGGCGACAACATAGCGGGTTCACTCCAAGGCCGGGGTTGGGCGTGATTGGCAAGCTCCAACGCGTCCTTCCATGTCCTTGCAACCACGACGACAGGAGGACTGAAGGAATCGAAACGGGTGCAGCAGTGCAGCAGCAAGATGGGAGATGGACGAATGGGAGAGACGGAGATTTGCCTCGGTGAGGGCCTCGATGCCAAGGTTTGGTGACTCTGGTGAATGCTTATCCCGGAGAAGGAACGACTCGGAGCTTGGCCTCTTGGCAAACGCAGCAGGATTCGCTGAGGGAAGACACGCCCCAGTGTTGCCCACTTTCCGATCCACCGCTGAGTTTCCCCAGATCATCCCCCCAGCTTTCAAACGAGCCAGCGACACGACTTCCTGGGGAAGGCCTGGGGAATACTAACTGCTTCTGACCAAAAGGCCGTTCCATACTCCGCTCGGTGGCTTGAAGCCATCCCAATTGAAGTCGTAGGAGCCGTAGAATCTTTGAGGTCAAGAGCCGGACCCCGCATCCGTGATATCGGATTTCCAGGGGGGTGATACCCCGGCCATGGGGGCAGCATCAAGGTTGGGCCTTACCTGCATGTTGATATAACGTCCGCGTGTCCCCCAGCTTTCTGCTTCATGGTGGAGATATTCAGCGAGCAGAGTTTGGGACGAGCAGGACACCGACTGACATAGGTGCAGAGACGCCGGCCAACAAAAGTATATCTCCCCTTCACAGACCGACCTCACTTGTTGAGCCCTGCCGACCATAGCAAGTTGTGCCCTATCGACCAGCAAAAGATGGGCGACTCCGAGAAGCCATCCCATGGCGAGCATGATGCCATCGAGCCAACGCACAACGAAGACGGCACCCTTCACTATGCTGCCGAGCGTGGCAAGGCCGCCACCGACAAGTAAGTCCACTCGATCTGACGAAACGAACGAGCAGCGCGAGACTAACCGTCATTAGATATGGCCAATCTCTCGTGCAGATCGATCCCAAGGCGGAGGCCAAGCTGCGTCTAAAGATCGATTTCATGATCGTACCAACCGTGTCTCTCCTCTATCTCTTCTGCTTCATTGACAGAGCCAACATCGGTGAGTGGCCAGCCATATCCCTCCTCCGAACCACATCTGACCCCCCAACAGGGAACGCCCGTCTCGCCGGTCTGGAAAAGGACCTCCATCTCGCAGGCAACGACTACAACGCCGTGCTCTCAATCTTCTACATCTCCTACATCATCTTCGAGATCCCGTCCAACATCCTGTGCAAGTGGATCGGGCCGGGCTGGTTCCTCCCCATCATCTCCCTCGGCTTCGGCATCTCCTCGCTCGGCACCGCCTTCGTGCACACAAAGGCCCAGGTGATGGGCGTCCGCTTCATCCTCGGCGTCTTCGAGGCCGGCATGATGCCGGGAATTGCCTACTACATGTCGCGCTGGTACCGCCGCTCCGAGCTCTCCTTCCGCCTGTCGCTGTACATCGTCATGGCGCCCCTGGCCGGCGCCTTCGGCGGCCTGCTGGCCTCGGGCATCCTGACCCTGCCGCACTTCGGCGGCCTGCACAGCTGGCGCATGATCTTCGCCATCGAGGGCATCATCTCCATCGGCCTGGCGGGGCTCAGCTTCCTGACGCTCACGGACCGGCCGGCCTCGGCGCGCTGGCTGAGCCAGGCCGAGAAGGACATGGCCATCGCGCGCGTCAAGTCGGAGCGCGTCGCGCAGACCGAGGTCCTGGACGGCATCGACAAGAAGAAGCTGATGCGGGGGATCAAGAACCCCATCACCCTCTCCACCGCCGCCATCTTCCTGCTCAACAACGTCACCGTCCAGGGGCTCGCCTTCTTCGCGCCCACCATCGTGCGCACCATCTACCCCAAGAAGACGACGGTCATGCAGCAGCTGTACACGGTCCCGCCGTACGTGGTCGGCGCCTTTTTTACTGTGCTGTTTCCGGCCATCTCGTGGTACACGGACAGGAGGCAGATCTTTATGATTATTAGTGCGCCCATGGTCATGATTGGGTACATCATGTTTCTGGCCAGCAAGAACCCGCAAGTGCGGTATGGCGCGACGTTCCTGGTGGCCAGCTCGGCTTTTGCGCTGGGTCCCATCACCAACGCGCAGGTTGCGGCGAACGTCGTGTCTGACACGGCGAGGAGCAGTGCCATTGGCACAAATGGTACGTTACCCAACACACCCTATACTTTCCCTTCTCCTTTTTCCCCGTTTACTAACCCCTTCACAGTCATGTTCGGCAACATCGGCGGCCTCGTATCGACCTGGTCCTTCCTCTCGTGGGACGGGCCCGACTACCACATCGGCAACGGGCTCAACCTCGCCACCTCGAGCACGACGCTCGTCATCAGCCTCATCGCCCTGTTCTGGATGTGGCGCGACAACAGGCGCCGCGAGACGCTCAGCATCGAGGAGGAGCTCGCCGGGTTGAACCAGAAGGATGTCCAGGATCTGGACTGGAAGCACCCTGCTTTCCGGTGGAGGCCGTGAGAGAGTATGTTGGGTCGGGACCAAAATTGTACATTGGGATGGTCGTGGGTGGGCTATTAGCTGTGTAATCTGGAGGTTGTCTCAAAGGACTAGTTGACGCGTTGTCGAAGATGGAGCCGGAGGTAGTTACACTTCCAACTGATCTACTAATTTATGCCACTTCTCTTCTGATATTCTCGTTACGATAATGTTACCCGCTACCTCTCTACGACATCACGAGCGAAACCACCCGACGGCAGTCAAGCAGGCTAGCCGAGATCAGTGGCGCCATATGACGTCTCTCACAGTCTTTCGCGACTTCCTCTGTTGTCGCGGTTGCCCCTTTAAGGTCCATGATGCCTGCGAGTCTCTTCTCCTACCAGGGGTAGTGGAAGGATGGATCCATGTTTGTCGAGGGTTGACCTGCACCTTCCAACGTTGGTTGCTCGGATCACGGTGCTGTCAGTGCAATGGTGTGCTCTTGGACTTCGCATCGTTTATGTGATCATCACATTGTTCAGGTCCCCGGGTCAGGTTGCCATTCTGGCTAGATTACATGATATCTACCTGAGTCCTTAGGCAAGACGAGTTCTTCTCCGGGTGATATTGGCATGGAGTGGGCATACCGTTGCCCATGCAAGATCCTCGTCTTGTCCTGTCTTGCGCAACCTCCTCCGTATGCCTGTGTGCCTGCTGCCGATGCCTGTCTCCATGTACCTGCCTTCGTAACCTGCCTCCATGTACCTGCCTTCGTGTGCCTGTTTCCGTGTACTTACCTGCCTCCGGGAGCTTAGATATCTGTGTTCCTGCCTCCTTGAGCCTGCCTTCTTGCCCGATTCGTCCGCCATTGGTCGACACAGTACTTTCCTTCCGGTGCATTTGAGTCAACCAAGATGTCGTCCATCCCGAAGAGGCATAGATAGGCGAGTGTTCGTCCGTCACGTGTCTGGTTGCTGTGCAGTCGGGTAGTTTAAATAGACATCCCCTTCTTCTCTCTTCTCTTCTCCTCGAGATCCCGTCCAGTCTTCTGCCATCGGTGCTCTGCAGGAATCAGTCTAGTCCTACCTCTTTTCCCTCTTCGAGAACACCAACCTCTGCTGCCTCTTCGAGTACACCAACATCTGCGCCATTCATGCCAAGCGTGTCACCATCCAATAACCCTCTCGTAAGTCCTCCTCATCTCCTCACAAGAACGCTGCACCAACCTTATACCACCAGACACTTTGGCACCACATTTACCTCGCAGTGCTGGCAAGGTGTATGTGCTAACTCATAGTTTACCTATGTAGATCGGTGCAATGTCGCCGACCAACCCCAACAACTGGCGCGAGCGCCCCCACCACCACAACCAGCAGCAGCAGCAACCATCCCACCAGCAGCAGCAGCAGAACCTGGCGCCGCCGCCGACGCAGCCCTGGGTGCCCCGTCGTAAGTTCAGCAAGGCGTGACACATCAAAACTGGGCTAACTGTACTTTAGTCAGGATGATTACCAATGCCGACGGCGTTGTCATTGGCGGCTTCCAGTTCTCCTCGGCCGCTGTGGAGGAGAGGGTCATGGCAACAGTCAATGCCAGGATCCAATCCGGCGCCCTGAATCCGCCCCCCAAGCAGAACCCTCCTGTAAGTGCACCAAGCCCCCTCACTGGTTGCCAAGTTATGTGCTAACGCGTGACCAGGGCCAGGGGAAGAGCAAGGCAGCGCGGCGCCGCCGCAAGGAGAAGATGCGTCTCGAAGAGGCGGGCAAACAACAGGCTGGGGCCGGGGCCGGAGCCGGGGCTGGGGCCGGGGCTGGGGCTGGGGCCAACGCTGGGGCTGGGTCCGGGGCTGGGTCTGGGGCCGGGGCCGGGTCTGGGGTCTAGGCTGGGGCCGGGGCTATGGTCCTGGACAACAAGTGGCACTAAAGTAGTTATGCTCTGTCATGTGTCGGTGTCATAGCAGCAACTCGTTCTTTTGGTACCCTTTGCAGTCTTCAGTCCAGCTGTGCTCGTTCAAGCCAGGTGTCGAAGGAAGCGGTTGAGTGAGTGATGTTGAAATCCTGAATACGAGTAGACGACGATACGACTAGACGACAATACGACTAGACGACAATACGACTAGACGATGATCCTAGACGACGATACGACTAGACGATGATACGACTAGAGGATTAGACGATTATACGACCGATGAGGACGTGAACTCTAGTTCTAAGCCTAAAGTGAGGCATCCAGGTAAATTTGCTAATATCCGTACTCTTACCGCGAGTGAAGTGTTCGTTCCCCAAGGTAAGGTAGGTAGCTGGAGTACACTCAAGTCCATAAGTAGCTTCCATGGTATACAACACGCCATTGAACACGCTATTGGTAGCGTGAAGCGACATATTTGGTCAGGAGCCACAAAGCTTTGCTCGAGCACATCAAGTAATATTTTGCCGTAAATAATGCTTCATAAATCGCTCTCTCATGTAAACACATCCGTCGTCCCATCATTAGCCCACAAAGGGGGCCGGAAGACCGTCCCCACATCCCGGCCCCTTCCCCGCTCCGGCGCTCACACATGCCTCCAAGTCTCCCACCACCTCACAAGTCGCGTGACCACCCCTTTTGGTGCCAAGCTTACACGTACGTGCAAGTAACCGTGCTGCCGGAGGCGCTACAGTCTGTGTACACCGTGGATCCCTGCTTTATGTCCAGAATCTGCGCGCCGGTAGTATCGATTGTGCTGCCGCTGGTGGTCGTGACACTGGCGCCCGTGAACTTGACGGTGCCAAAGTTGGCAAACGGCACGAGGCTGCCGTTCTCCTCGAAGTCCTCGACGATCCATTCGGCGTTGGTCTCACACAGACTGGCGCTCTCGCCGGAGAAGCTGTGTGTGACAGTCTTCCCCGTGCTGGAGTTCGTGATCGTGACGGTGCCACCCGTCTTGCTGGTCGCTGTGGCGGTGACCTTAATGGTGTTGCCGGCTGAGATGGAGAAGCCCGAGAAGGTATCTATACGCTTATTGTTAGTTTCCCTGCCGACATAAAAAGAAATTCAAAGAAATTCAAAGAAAAAATAAAAGGACGCAAACACTGATAAGAAGGGGGTTACTTTCATGCGTAGTCTGGAAAGTACTCATACCAGGCGTCAAAGGAGACTGATGTGCCCTTGACGTTGAAGTCGACGCCCGTCTGGAGGATCGCAGTCTGGCATGTATCGCCATCGATGCCGACCCAGGCCGAGGCGGAGTAAGTCGTGCTGGACGAGCCGCCCGAGGGCTTCTTGGGAGTGGGCACAACGAAGGTGCCCGTCACGGACTTGTAGCCTGAGCCGACAAGCACAGCGCCGGCCCAGTTGCTGCTGTACGAGACCTGCGTCTCGTTGGTGATACCCTCGGTGCTGAACGCGCCTTCCTCAATGGGAGCGGGGATCTTGGGGTTGGTCTTGCGGAAGGCGCGGCGGGCGGCGGAGCGCGACTCGCGGCGCACGAGCTTCACGCCATCGCCCAGGTCGATGGGCCCGGGGGCCGGGAGGGCGGCGGCGAGGCCGGCGAGGGCGAAGAGGGCGGCTGTGAACTTCATGTTGACCGTGGATAAGCTCTTGGAGACGCGAAGCAGGCAGTGGACGGCAGGGCAGGCTTGACTGATATCAAGAGCGGGCTTGGGGGACTCGGAGAGGGATGAGGTTGAGTCTGAAGTCGAAGTCGAGACGGAGCATGACCGCTCTTTATATCGCGGCACGAGGCAGCTGGAACCAGGTTCAGAGGTGCCATGGTGAGCGAGCTATACTGCCAAGAGAAGGTGTTATTGACAGGGAAGGTCGGCCAGTGCCCAACCTGCGTGATAGGATCTGCGGATATTGACAGACCTACGTCTGGTCCAGCCACCTTCCCGTTTCTCAGCACTCGCCCGCCTCGTGGCGCGGCCGGCGCGGAGCATGGGGACCAAATGTTCGGTTCGGCGGCGAGACGATCGTCGAACCAAACGAGTCTGTGCCATCTCGAACGGTTGAAGAGTTGAAGTCGATGGTGGGGTATGAGACAGGTGCAGATAAGGCCGCGCGAGAATGCGACGGTAGGTGCAGTAACGTATCTAGCACGATACACCCTGGCACACAACGATGCCGGTCCAGAGGTGGGAGATCATGTCTAGAACAAGCAAGATCGCCGATGGTTCGTGGTTTGCCTAGAACCAGCAAGCCTTCAGGGACACGGCTCAGAATCCAAAGGGGTGGGGGAGGCAAAGGTTGAGGCTTGGCGATTCTGGAAGGTCACATTTTGCATCAGGTCGCCTTGGGATGTCGAACGCGGCGAGTGCTACGTAATCGAGGGGTTGTTGAGTTGTCCTAGGCTCCGTTGCCAAGGTCGCCGCAGTCTCAGGTTGCCAAGATAAGTACACCGTGAAGCAGGGAAGGTAGTGATGATAGCACGCGGAGAGAAACGCCAAGCTGGGGCAAATGAAAGAGTTGTGGGGGAAAACAACAGGATGGTAGGATCGGCTCGCGAAGAGTGGCCAGGCTGGCCGGGGTAGCAAGAGGATGCCACCTAGCCGCCATCTCTAGTTGAGCTTGCAGTCGAGACAAGCCTTGCTAAGGCGGGAGGCGTCCTGGGCGTTGGCACTCAATGCAATCAAGACTTCTTGGCTGCGTTGTGCCTGTAAGGAGTTCCAACGGTCTTGGAAATAGCAATATCGACAGGGTTGAAGCTCATGCTGAATTCATTTATTCAGAATCCGCGGACCTGGATGCCAGAGAGATCTTCAAAGTCCACGTTCTCGGCTAAACAGTTTAAGCATATTTGGAGCCTCGCTCCCGGAAACCTGAGAAACTCGACACAGAGGGATCATCGTCTGAAGAACGGAGGAGCACACTTCGACCTTTCCGCCCAGGCATGGGATCTGGCTCCATACTCCTCGCTCGACGGATGATCGGCCACACTCGCAGCATCTGTCAACGGTTCCCAGGACGTACATAGCTATGGAGCCATCTTTGGACGTTCTTATCTTGACGATCAGGGAAGTTCCGAGGTGGACTGAAGTGGGCAGAAGCTGGCAGCATTGCCGACAGGGGAGTTCTCAATGAAACCTAGCGCAACGATTGGATCTCGCACTAATGACCGGCACTTGGACCGCAGACGGGTACCGCTCCGTCATTGGCGATCCGGAGACTGCCCAATACTGCCGCTAGACTTTATTGGGAAGGTGTGTGGGAGGTTGAGGGTTGATGCCGCGATGGCAGACGAAGTGCGAAAGATGAAGAGCATTTCAAGGATGAGTGCTGCGTGTTGGTGGCTGGCTTCGAGCATGTGCTGTCAAATCTGGCGGTGCGCATGACGTCTGATGTAAGAGGCGTAGCTGAGCTGAAGCGAGAGAGAACTACATCTTGGGATGAAGCCGACTTCCTGTTCGAGACACACTTGAGGTTGACAAGTTTTGGGAAGAATGGAAGATGGAGGGAGCACGCTGCAAGCCAGCCGGCGGGATGTGGTTGAGGCGTTGTGGGGGCGTGGGGACAATGGTCTTGTGTCAAGCGACAGGGGGAAAGTGCAGGTGCCAGCATCTATCCCAGGCGCACCTTCCCAAGCAAAAGCTTAACAAGTGACAACACAACGCCAAGTTTTGAACATCATCAACAACTTGCTTGGATCCTGGAGAAGTTTCACCTACATCACTCGCCAGCGCACACGATACAGCATGAGGTCATTTTAATTGATATTTTGACAGGATGAGCCCATTGCTGAAGTCGAGTCCACGGCCCGGTCCGTCCATGTAGACCTGTATGGCGAAAATGTCATCTGTGACATCAACTCCATGAAGTAGGACCTCCCACAATACACTGGCCAACAGCCAATAACTGTCTACACGTGTGCAATCTGGAGGCTGGAATCTTGCAGATTGCTATCGATGTCCAACAATGCTTACGTACAAGGCGTGGTCAACCTTCGCGAGGCTCTGCGGCATGGCCGGGAACCGGCCATCACGTCCGATGCATGGAAGCCGAGAGAAGTCGTCGACACCACATTGCACGCAGTACGACTGCCCTTGCATGAACCAGCTCGCCGACCTTCTATATTCAGGATATCGCATGGTTGCACTGGACTACGAACTAAGGCAAGCTACTGTGGCTAGGTGAACTGGCTGTCTACCGACCTTCCTTGAATATCTCTGGACGCCGCAGCACATCGGCAAGTTTGCACAGGAAAAGAAGAATGCTAACGCGAAACTATACATAAAGCTCTGAAAATACATCGTCATAAATGCGCCACATGTCGGCGCTCGCCTACCATGTCCCAATTTGGATTCGACTTCTGTCGACAACCACATCAACCAGGGCTTGACATCCCGGCATGTTCACCCAGTACCCTATCAAGCACAGCAACTCTTCCCATTGGCACCGTTCGAGAAGGCCAACTTGCTAAACTTGTCGGTAGCGTCAATCACACCCTTCCCGCCCGCGAGCACCTGGCTCGGCGTGCTGGCGTACGACGGCGGCACGTCCATGACCGGGTTGCTCGTGAAGAAGTTCCGCGGCCGCAGCAGCAGCGTGATCGGCTCCGCCGGCATGACGGGGAAGTCCTCGGGCGCCGGGATGTGCGTCACGCCGAACGTGTGCCAGAGCACAATGTCCTCGTTGTCGATCGACTCGGTGCCGTCGCCCATCCACTCCGGTAGGCCGCGGGACGGCTCGCCAGAGGTCTGCGGCACGTGTTGGCCTGCTGGGAAGAGCTGGTCGTCCTTGTCTGTGTGGCTGTCAGTAAGGTTCTTTTTTTTTACTTTTCAAGACTCAAGAGCAAAGAGGCAAACTCACACTTGGTAACATGCACAGCATGTCTCGCAAACCCAGCCCTCTTCCACACCAACGAGCCCTCCTTGGGCAACAGCCCCGGCACCTCTCTGCTCACCAGCTTATAGCTGACGGGCTTCTTGCTGTACGGGTTCAACTTGTTGGTGTTGCAGATATCCCACGTCCGCGAAGTCGCGCCGTTGTAGTCCGTCTTGGACTCTCCCGTCGTCGCGAGCTTGGTCCTCTTGGCATAGAAGGCATTGCCGTAGTAGTTCTCGGGACTGCCCACCGGCGCGTCGGACGGCACGGCATCGGCCATGAAGACCGTGTTCTTGGGCCCGTCGACGTTGGCGTCGATGCGCAGGCTGAACAGGTGCTGGTGGTTGTGCGCGTTGACGCCGGGGTACACCTGGGTGCCCCAGCCGTGCGTGTCCTCGCCCTCGAGGATGCTGTACGTCTGTAGGATGCCCGTGAGCCGGATGTCGGGCTGGATGGTGCCGTCCTGGTGGAAGACCCACTGCACCGCGTACTCGTAGTTGGCGGCGGTGAAGACCTGCTGGATGATGAGCTTGCGGGCGCGCGTGACAATGGTGGACTCGTCGCGGAAGTCGGTGTGCTTGAAGAGGATGCCGTCGTCCTCCTCGTGGATGCAGATGGCGTTCTTGATGGTGTTGATGGCGCCGCTGCGCGTCGGGAAGTGCGCGTCGATGTAGTGGATCGAGCCCTTGCAGTCGCACCCGAGCGAGAGGCTGTTGGTCATGTAGCCCGCGCCGTACTCGCCCAGGTCGAAGGCGTGCTTGCGCTGGTGAGGGTGCTCTGGGTTGCCGCTGGCGAGTGTCAGCTTACCTGGAGTTTAAGATATTCCACTAGGAGTTGGACTTACTATGGCACAACCATCTCAGCCAGGCTCAACCGATAGAAGATCGGCCTGACGGTCCCCTTGTCGTTAAAGGTGATGTTGTTCATCACGATACCCTCCCGATAATTGAAGCCAATGTGGAACTTCCAGTTTTGCCACTCGATCTCCCGTCCAGTCAGCTTGAACGAGACACCCTCGGGCTGTGTGATATTGATCGGCTTCAGGTCAGTCCTGTAACCTCCGGCCTTCTCAACCGCAGCAGCGGTGTAGTTGATCTTCTCCTCGAGCCTCAGCGGCCTCCTGATCTTGGGGATGTCGATGTCGATGATCTCACCCTTGCCGGCGTCGTAGATGGGACAGAAGTCCAGCGGGTACTGGTACTGGCAGTCGTCGATGTGCGGGCGGTAGTACATGAGGGCCTGCTGCAGGCGCACCAGGCTGCCGTGGCGCTCGTCGTAGCCGATGGTCCACGGGTCGCAGTAGACCTTGTCCATGTCGGACTCGGAGATGCCGCTGATGACGCACTGCTCGATGACGCGCGGGTCGGTGCGGATCTTGTGCTCTACCACTTGGAGTTCTTCCATTGTGATCTGTAGCAAAGAGGTGGTGGGTCAGTATAACTTCCCACTGCTCCAAAGCCTGGACGGTGGCGGACGAGCTTACGATAGGCTGCATGCCCTCCATGTGCTCCCACTCGACGATCTTGCCGCCCTTGATGTCGACCAGGCCGTCGTACACCTTGCCGCCCGGGGCGATGACGACGATGTTGGCGAAGCGTGTCGGTGGGGGAGTGGTGTCCGGCTTCTCGAGCCAGGCCTGCATCTCGGCCTTGCGCGGCTCGAGCAGGGAGACGACGTTGAACCTGACATCGCCGTGGGCCTTCTTGACTACGCTTACGGCTGTCTGGATCTCCTCGATCGAGAGGGGGTCGAAGGGGTGAGGGACGGAGGTATCTGCGAGGGAACCCATCTTGCTTATGCGGGACGGAATCGATATGTGATGGTGGTGATGGGAGGCTTGGAGCTGTTGTGAAAGGTTGAAGGGTCTCACGGGTCGTCTTATATCTATGCGAGCAGAGTCTATGATAGCTAGACTAGGCCGGCCGAGAGGAGATTGGGTGAGACTGAGGGGGCCGATTTACGGTGCGTACTCAGCCAAGATAAAGCTTACGGATATCGCTCATGGGCCCCGATCGTTCGCGTCTCTTGTCAGGGTATTGGCATTGCAGCTATGTATTGGCAACATATCTAAGCCTATCTAGACTCGTCACCTGCCATGTCCACCCTCTCGGGTCGAAGGTCGAAGCGGTTGTGGTCTGGAGGGGTTGCAAGAGGGGAAGTGCAAGATAAGCAGCTCCTGTTGGTCAATTGGCATTGATAAGAACGCTTGCTGTTGATGTCGATATTAACAGTTGGACCAATCGTGTGCTTGCTATCATTGTCGATATGCTAATAATTCAGCCAATCAGGCGTCGACTGCGGATAGACTTGCCAACTAGGGGGAGCTCCAAGCTTCATTCTAGCCTTCTAGGTCTTACCCCGCGAAGATCTTGGTCCCGAGTATTCGGACGACTCTCGGCTTTCCAGGCATTCACAGCCCCCTTTCCGTCGCAAATGGCGGTAGTGTATATCCGTTGAAGCTATCAACATTATCACACTTGCCCGGAAAGAGCATGTCCAAGCGGACTGATATGTTCCAGATATCTCCAAAGTCCCTTCCCAAGCCAAGAAGTAGGAATAAGGTGTTGATTCGGAATCCTGTCTCCACTCTTCTAGCCCCTCCGAAGCCGGTCATCTGGCTGACTACAATCAACATTGAACGCTTCCGAGCAAGATACAGCAATGATAAACATCATAGTCCATGCTGTCCCTGGCTAAAACACGTGGGCAAGACATTCCTTCCTTCCTGCCGGATGGATTCTGCCGATAAATTCTTTCCGAGTGACTCAGTTCCTAACATTCGGCTTGTGAGTTGTTGACCAGGGAGCCAGCGTCAGCGCCATCGTCCAAGTTGAAGAAAACATGGCCATCCTGCCATGGGCTGTGAAACAGCTCGTCAAGCTCCCGTGTCTGCATTCCGGCGCCATACTGGAAGTAGGGACTCTGATGTGTTCCTTGGTAGGAGTTGTCCAATTCTGACGCACAATTCTCTGGGGATTTGGTTCTCGGGTTGTTCTCGATAGCGGTTGGGGAATGATGGTGATCTCCCAGAAGACCCCTATTGCACTCGCTCCCGGCACATTCGCTGCCAGACTCGGAACTCCATCCGTCTACTCCAGTGTCGTCTTCTGCTTCGCTAATGTCCCATGGTAGCGACATACTGGTGAAATGTGAAGTACCCGCTTGTATTCATTGTGTGTAGAGCTCTAATTCTATGTACAAGAGGAACGGGGGAAGAGCTCATTCTTATGCTTTTCCCACTGTTCCGGTGCCCTTTTGGTCCCACAAGCGTTGCTTGGTACATGACTTGCATTTGCAGTACCTTGGAAGTCCTGCAGTTTCAGCACATACCACCTTGCCGCACACACAAATCGGCATGTCCAAAACGCCCGGGCTATCATCATGCCCACCATCCTCAGGACTCTGCCACTCTGCGTCGTCCCAGTACGGGCAGCGGTGCTCACGACCCTCCCAAAGTCTCTCGAAGTCCACCCGAGAGTAGTTCCACCCGGGGGATCTGGGTGATCGTGTGTATATGGCTCGTCGTGGGTACCCCTTTCTAAACTCCAAGACGCTGTAACCGCATAAGTCCAGTACGGCGTCCCAGAGATCCCCGCAATAGCTCCCAAGTACTGCCATCTCGCTCCAACATGTCTTTGAGTAGGCAAGCTGCGAAACTGATCTCCCCAACCGGTCTGTGGCGTAGACGTCTGCTCCCTGGCCTACAAGGTATACGAGGAAGTCTCGCAGGCTTCCTGCCTCCGGACTTGGAGCGTTCGTGAAGAAGACCTGGAGACAATTGAAGCCGTAATAGTCGACATCGCTGATGCTGCATCCCTTACTTAGAAGAAATGCTAGTTGCTGAATCTGACGCTGGGAATCATGGCCATTTTGGCATACTCTCAGTAACGGAGTCCGATCCATATGATCCCTGTAAGTTGACAATCCAAAGTGGCGACTGTGTCTGAACATCGAATCGAGCATGATGTTATGATGGTCGGTCCACCAGTAATTGTCAGACAACCAATGTAACGTGGATATCGACCCCGTATAAGTTTTGGTTGGTATGGTTGGGTCCGCGCCGGCCTCCAACAACAGGTTCAAAGATTCATCATTTTTGCCAAACATGGCACTATGCAGAGGTGTCCAGGTCCTACGATTGTCAACAGAGCATATTAGTCTCGTTCCGCCCCCGTGATTGAACGGGACGACAAAACTCTGTACTCACCCGCAATTGTCATCGATATCCAGTCCGTTTTGAACAAGAAATCGTGTCATGGGTGTGTTATTCCAGGCAGCACACTAATATCTAGCGTTAGCCACGGGTCTTCATCCAGGGCGGAGTCATAACTTACATGCAGAAGCGAAACGCCGCTCGGGTCACGATCCTGAAGGCTAGCTTTTCCATCGGCTATTAGGGACATCAACTCCTCCACCTGGCCTTTAGCGGCGATCGTGAACACCATCGATCCCGTTGGTATAATGTTGCTTAGCAACACCCTTGGTATGCTCAGGACAGAACCACTGAGTATCTGCCCCTGGCGTACGGATATGGAAAGCAGAGACTGGCCGCTGTTGGGTTGGAAGAGAATCTTGGCGATGAAGTCTCGGCCCCCACCACCGGTAGAAGCTTCACGACCTTCGTTGATATGTCGTCGTCTGTTAGTTTCTACGACCAGACTTCCGCTGCCGATATCGATGGTCTTTCGTTTGCGCTGCTGTTGCAAGATGGCACCGTCGGGCATATGGTTCATTGTGTCCCTCGCTCCAGTAGAGTTGACAGATATCGATGTCGCTGAGAAGATCAAGCTGCTTGCGAGCTTGAGCTCCTTGTACACATTGTGTTCTCGATCCACAGTGCTGACTCCTTGGACCTCGGCCGCACTCTGCGCTGGTATGGGCGACTGCTCGTTTGCTTGAGCGGAATCGAGCAGAGTCTGTAGATCCGCTATGAGCTGCTCTGCGTCTTCGGACTCGACCGTACACTCCTTTTCCTGAACAAGCGCTATCAGGCGGTCGATGCTCTCCTGAAGCTTAGTTTCATGTGGATCGCTTTCCTGAGTTGCGTCTGACACGACTTCCTCGACTTCCTCGACCGTGTGCATCGAAGCTGTTGGATCGGGAACCGTCGACATGTACTGACCGCGCACTTCTGTTCGCAGCTGCCGCAGGATATCAAGCATCTCAGCCGATTGAGTAGCTGACTGTGTCGTCGAGAGTCACACCTGTGCAACGGTCAAGAGAGCGACCCGGAAGTTGAGCACGGAGGTGTAATGCCGGATGGAATCGCGCATGTGATCCAGGTCCTTCTCTGTAATGGCTGTCTTGAGTCTTTTCCAAATCCCACCCACGCGTCGGTCGCCTTCGGAATGACTGAGACGCCGAAGCTTTGCACTGAAGCTGGACAGATCGAGGTTGCATTGACTTGACAGACTGGTTAGCTCTGCCAGGTCGGCGCTGTTGATCGTGTTAATCTGCAGCTGTGGAAGCCGCACTAGAATATCTCCGAGCTGTTTGACCTCGTCGGCGAGGCGCTTGACGGTTTGCGGGCCATCCTTGACCGCCGAGAGGATGTCGTGAATGGCCTTTACCGACGATAAGGCCAGCCCAACGAAGGCTATCACGCTGGCGCCAGCGCTGAGAGGATCGGCCATGTTGAAGTCGGGTGATGTTGTTTTCTCACGGAATTGACATTCCCCTACTGTTCATAGAAGGGAGAAGTAAGGGAAGTGGGAAGACTCGAGGAAGACAAGGCTCCCCGACAGGAAGCTGAGCATGCTATTCCACCCCGCGGAACGCCTTGCAGGCTGCCCTGCCACGATGTCGCGAGAACATGGCGTTGATGCCTTAGGCAAGAGTGCAGCTATATCTGTGGAACGTCAACGACTCGACATGCTTTTTACAGCACGCAAAGTGTTCCTGTCTGATCGCGGTGGGAGGAACTCGTTTCTGCACTTGTCATCATATCATGCCGAATTGCAAGAAGAGTCCACGGTAGCGATCAGCACCATGGCGATGTTGTGCGCCCCAAAAAGCTAAAATAAGAGAAAGCCACCAGCGTTTCATCGTTGTTGCTTGGCAAGCCACCCGAGTGAAGGCGTCTTTGGCGATCATTGGACTTGCCAAGGGAATCACGACGGCTGTGCAATCCCATGGCCCACTAGCAGTAAAATTGGGATAATCTGGGGTAGAGGCCGGCAGCATGTTGCACCGTTCTTACATGGCGCGTCGACCATACCGTATTTAAGGCACCATGACAGGCGACTGATGGAGAGTCTCCTTTGAGCTTCTGTTTGCTCTTGGATCTGGTCGTGTTCCGACGTCGCTTCTAAACGACAGAGGCAACTGCCAGCGTATAACGATGGCGACCGCTGATTCGGACACCCTGACATGGGCGATAGCCAACGTCGTGCTCGTTGGCATCTTCATCAAACCGCTCTTCATCATATGGCTGGTGAGCTTGTGTCTCGCCCGGCGCAAGAGTGACCATGCCCGCCTTGGCTTCACATGGATGAAGGTCGTCTTTCCTTTCTATACTCTGTAAGCAACTCCATGTCCACTGTGCAGGGTACACAGTACACAGACTTACTCCTATACCTTCGCAGTGCACTCCTTTTGTACGTCGTGTCAGGCAGCATATACTGCTTCACAGTGGCGTGGTACAGCGATCGATATTCTTACTCCTCGGACTATGACGAGGACACGATAAACATCCTCTACAACATCGAGCTCCGCGTTTCCTCGGTCGGCCAATTATTCGACGACGTCGCGACAGCGTTGCTCCTGATTACCCTCGTGGAGATAGGGAACGGATTCCTCTACATCCTCACCCAGACGCGCACCCGGCTGCAAAAGGGCCTTCGCTGGGCGACCATCTCTGTTGGGGGAATTATCGTCGTGCTTGCGGCTGCACATCTCGGACAGACGAACACCACTTGGGGCAAATATTTCGACTATCAGGCTGGGAACAGTGATGACGATTACTTCGCTGTCGGCAACTTTGACAGGGAATTGAAGACTATCCGCCAGCTCTCGGGCGCCGTCGTTATCCTGTTTTGGGTCATGACGCTTCCGCTCATTGCGTTTGCGAGCTATGTAGTCCACAGGGTGAAGGGTATACCTCTGCTGCGGAATGTAAGTTCAAGCGACCCGGACATTGTCTCTGCGCCACCAAACTGACCTCATGTCCATAGTCGGCCGTGATCTTCCTCGTTGCGACGATCCTGCTCTTCGTCAGATTCACCTGGCAACTTGCATTCGTAGCGACATGGGTTCTCGTCGACGCACCAGAGGGGCAGCCGATCGCAATCGGCGTAGTCGATCCCATCCTCACCGCATGGGTCATGTTCGTCATTCTCGTGCTTCTCTTTGTCATCGGCATCCGCAAGAAGCAGGGTCTCTGGACGACTCACCAGCCGTGGATGGCCAATATGAACCAAGTGCCAGGACCCGCCGTGCCGGGCCAAGGGGGCTGGGTCCAGGGAGGCGCATACCCGCCGCAGCCGCAGCCGGCGTACCAGCAATATCCGCCACAGCAATATGCCTATGCCATGCCTCAGCAGCAGCAGGGCTGGGTACAGCAGCAGCCAATGCAGCAGTACCCGCAGGCGCTACATGGGCAGCACAGTCCGCAGTCCAGTTCGCCTCCGTATATTCCAGCTGAGAGCCCAGCACAAGAGCTGTCGAACGGAGAACATCGCGAGAAGTAAGAGCTGATCGCCCTGCTCCCAGAAGTCGACCAGACGTGAAGAACGACCACTTCCTCTACGAT
Organism: Coniochaeta ligniaria NRRL 30616; assembly: GCA_001879275.1. NCBI lineage: Eukaryota > Fungi > Ascomycota > Sordariomycetes > Coniochaetales > Coniochaetaceae > Coniochaeta > Coniochaeta ligniaria. The sequence continues at coordinate 793,368 of KV875103.1, forward strand.
CCAGATGCGCTTCCACCAGGGCAGAGTGGATAGATCCTCCAGCCCCCAAGATCCCTGCTGGCTGTATGATAGCACATATTTGTTGACCTCCGGAAGCTGTAGCGTAGCACCATCTCCAGAGTCTTGTTAGCCTGCGTTTTTGAGCCAAATGAAGACCGAGGAAGCGTTCGAATTGCATTTCGATCAGAGCAGTGGCGTCACAGCCTGTCAACGAGTCTGTGCTTTACAAGTTGTCTGCGAGGCGCGAGAGAAAGCCGTGGCAGGTTCGCGGGCTGTATCTCAGTGGGCTCGCTGAGGGAAAGCCTGCCATCTCAAGGTCATGGAGCCCGTGAGACCGACATCATCGCGTCACGTCCGAGTTTGAGAAATCGTGGAAAATCCGGTTGTACCAATTTTGCGGCTGTCTGATTGACGGAAGGAAGCTACCTGGTACTCTGGACATGAGCGAATCTGGTCGCTGAGCAAATTGGCTACTGTGGCCGGTGTTGATCGCCAGGATGGCCTTTCATGCAACGGATGTCCAATTGAAGTTGCTTCTAGAAATCACCTGCAGGTGGATTGATTTAACGAGCTTCCCTTACCCAAGTCCCACTGTATTTGGACCCTGTAACGCCAGACCACGTGCTGTGGCCCCACAGCTAGACCGGTGACTGCAGGCCCCGCATGATGACCACGATCCGAGCGCATGGCGACGACTTGCTGACTCTCCGACTCTTTCCTCGTCCTCTACTATGTAATCTACTGCTCGCTTTCTTGCCACCCATGGGCGCAATGTATGTACAGTCCATCTCCAAGTGGAAAGGAACTACCACACTGGATCTCCCAACAGGCTTTCTTGCTCTCAGACCTCGCGGCGGCGACAGTCTAGCCATCGAACGTCTGGAGGGGCTGTAGCGCACTCTGCGCACCCAAAAATCACCCAGCTGATGTTGGAAAGACGGTTCAAATTCATTTGTCGATGACTGTCATTGCTTCCCGGTCGGAGAGTCCGGTCCCAGTCGACGCAGTCGCCTCGTGGCTTTCCTGCAGGCTAATATATCATGATGCATATCATAGCCATCTTTGTTAAGAGATGCATGTCTATCAGTGATTGACATGGCCATCATCGACCGCAATCGAATTCTCACGACATTGCAGATATCACCACATGGCAAATGCAGCTGCTAAAGGCATCGATCAACGGTCAGGCAGCGAACAACCTCAGGAACCTGTCATGTCTTTCCCAGTGACCAAGTCTTCCACGTGTCGTGTTCGGCCGACCCTTGTCCTGGCACACACATCTGTCCCGTCCCTCCATCAGATCTCTCTCATCTGACGACAAGGTAGGCCTGTCGTCCCGGCTCGGCCCAACCAGCTTCCTTGTTAGGCCCTGCTGGCCATGCGTTCATCTCGACATCGACACACACAGTCAAACCAGCCAGACAGGCTTTGGAACGATCGCCAGTCCGATCCAATCTTCCAAATTCCTTCCAGAAGCCTTCGACTGGTCCGGATGCCGGTCAGAAAACTCGACAGAACCAATCATCGAGTGATGATCCTTGCCTTCTGACGGTACTTCGATCTGGACGTCACCTTGCAACCTCGACCCCAAGTTCATGCCTTCTCGACCGAATGTCGGACCGATGAGCTCACTCGCTCTTGGAAGCTCTTTGGTATATCTGGGTGACCGGCGTCTTCCGAAGTCTGGAGATGGAGATCATATTTCTAAAGAGCATCCCGATTGGACATTGCTCTGTTGTCTTGGCTTGATTATAGAGTCTGACGAAAGCGGGATCAGATAGAGTAGCTTCCCGCCCGCCTGGTGATGCCGCGTCGACTGGAATCATTCATTCGTTCCGCCCGTCCCTTCACCTGTCGATAAGGTATTGAATCAGGTACCCATTATGCATGTACATACCTACCTACCCATCTCGTCCATCGGCCTCGCCCTCCATATCCTCTCGCCACTTGCCTCCCTCTGCACAGACAGCGGGATGGTTTCTCTCTTGTTCCTCACCACCTGACCCATTCTTCTTCAGCTGATGATCTTCGCAGCTTGCTGGATCAGGTTTACATTCTTTTGGTTCCTCTAATCTTCACCACTGCCTTCTTTTCTTGTTGTCGTTTCTTGTCACTTGCTGATTTGGACAACGTTTCCATTCTTTTGGCCTGTACTCATATCCGGCTATCACGAAGCAGAACCGAGCCTACGTACATGATCAACTTAGTACACCGAAGGCTTGACACAATGGGAAAGACTCAATTATGTTGATTCCGACGGGTTTGAGCACCCTTCTTGTGGGAATATCGGCCGTCACGGGTTTGGCTGCACCATCCTCCCCGACATTTGCTCCAGGCGACAGCAGCGCGCCCATTCCTCGGCCTCGCAACCTCATAGCACGAATACTGCGTTCCAGCGAAGTTCAGGATCATGATTGCAACGGAAAGCTACCAGCTTCGGTTCCGGCGCAGCTCATCTCTGTGCCTCTTAGAAGGAGGGATAGGAGGTGGACGGGCCTCTTCTCCAGGGACGACGGCTGTTCGCCGGAGACAACGACGGTATGCTCAGGCAGCAATGGGACGGGATTTGCCTGCTCGGGTTGCTCGACATGTTGTCCAGCAACCAATGGAGGATATCAGTGCTGCCAGCAAGGTTTTCGATGCTGTCTCACGTCGACAGGAGCTGGATCATGCTGCCCAGATGATGGATCCAGCTGTGCTGAAGGAGGCTGCGGCTCCATTCCAGGGTGGGTTCGAGTCTTTCGCTACATAAACGCGGCCAAGGGGCTGACAATAACGCCTAGGATGCCTCTCGGGCCTGTGTTCGAGACCGTCACAGTCACGACAACGGTCACATCGTTCACAGCATCTCGAACAATCGGCAAGTACAATATGCTTGTTCACAACGCATATGAAGTAGAGCACTGACTTATGTCAAAGTGGCCATATCCACGGTATTCGAAACTCTTACGATCATTGACCCGACCAAGAGAACACAGACGGCGACTATCACCGCGACGTCTCAGATCAACCGAGCAGCCAGGGGCGCAGATGTCCTGTACGTCGAGGCCACTACCAAATCTCCAGTGGCAGCTCGGAAGACAACTAGCCTACAGAGCGTGACCTCATCCCAAACGGGCAATGAGCCCTTCAAAAGACAGGCTGCTCAGCCTGCAGGAACATTGACGACCACCGTAACTGTGGCAGCAACCACCACGATTTTTGTTTCCGAACTGACTTCTACTATTACGAACACCATCTTTGTCACGACGACTGTGGCACCACTAGCCGTAACCACGGTATTCACTACTACTACGATCACTGTTGCCCCTTCCGCAGGGACGACTGTTACAGAAACCCGCACACCAACGACGTTCCTATCGCCAAATCCTCCTGGCTCGACCGGGTCCATTATCCCTCCTCCGGGGACGTCAGTAGCATCCTCGTCTTCACCAACATCAGTGACCGCATCGAGCACTTTATTACCAACATCATCGACATCAACATCTCTACCTCCGACATCTTCAACCACATTAATACCACCCACAACAACCTCGCCGCCCGCCTCGCCTTCCAGCACTACACCACCAACCACCTCCCTCCTACCAAGCCCAACCAGCTCCCCAAGCATAGAAACAATGCTCACAACCAGCACCACGCCCCCATCCCCACCGCCAACAACCTCCACCCCGGCACCAACCCCACCCCCCTCCTCGGGCAGCACCCTCTCCCCAGAGCAAATAGCCGGCGTAGTAGTAGGCGTCATGGTCTTCCTCCTCCTCCTGCTCCTCCTCGCCTTCGTCCTCCACCGGCTCATTCGCCGCCGCCGCTCCACCCTCGCCGCAGCCAGGCAGCAAATCACGCCCCCCGACACCATCCCCGGCGCCGCAGGCGGGGGTGGCGGGGACACAACCTCCGTCTCGGCATCAGGCCTAACAGGCGAGAACGAAGTCCGCATCGTCATCCGGCCCGCGCCGTCGGCGAGGACTGGCAGGGGATTGTGGCCCATGCCGCCGGGCCACAGGGGACAGACGTATAGTTTCTTCGTGGAGGACACGACGACGGGGGAGAGCACGCCGCAGAGGAGGGAGGGGGCGGGGGCGGGAGAGGGGGATCCGGGGAGGTGGAGTATTGCTAGTGAGAGGGGGAGTCCGAGGGGGGCGGGGACGCAGTCTGGGACTGGGACTGGGACGCAGAGCGGGAGTGAGGGCGGGAGGGGGACCGGGCTTGTTAGTGTGGGTTGGGGGAGTGCTGGGGCGAGTAGTCTGTCGCCGCCGCCGGCTGGGTGGAGGGGCCCGCAGGGTCAGCAAGGGGGAGGTGCAGCTGGGCCGAGTGGGAGTGCTGGGAGGGGAGGGTATCCTCAGGGGAGTCTGGGGATTGGGAAGGCTTTTTGATTTGGGGGGGCAGTTGTTGTTGGTGAACTATACCAGGACGGTGGGATGTCATTAGATGGTTGGAAAAGGACGGCGTTATGGCTGACATTGTCTTCGAGACAGACGGGTGGCTTTCTATTGTGGGATTACAGCTGCAAAACAGATACAAAAACATAGTCGTAATATGGGATATATTTGCTATGAAGGATATCACATTGTTCAATGGCCGAGTGAGTGAGGTCTCGTCTGTATTGCTTGTCCTCAGCCTATCAAAGGCTTCTCACAACGATACTCGTACAACGGCCTTTCTATTAGATCATCTCTTTAAGAAACCATCTTACTGTCCAACAGCTCCTTTGGTCATTGGTGTCTGTCATTTCAAGAGACACAAAATACCACCGAAAAGTAGAAGCAATAGAGCACGAAGGCACAGCCGTGACGGCAGCCAAACACCGCACCTCCCAACGATGACGCAAAGCGAAGACACAGAACTTGGATGGACCAAATGTACAAAATCCTGGTTCTTGGTTCATGCTCCGAATCTCAATCAATGCCGGAGTGAGCGAAGTTTGTCGTATGCCTAGCTCTGACCGGGGTGCTGTGTGATCGCCGAGATCAGACTGCGCTGCTCTGCACCCTGGCCAGCACAATGTTCTCGAACCTCACAAGTGAGTTAGATTCCTTCAGGATCGTGGGATGGTTCGGTGTCTGATATTGTTGTGTATGATTGCTCTATAGAGGGCTAGATGCGATGGTGAACATGCTTGATCGAGCAGGAAGACCATCGTCAAAAAGCGATGTTGCTCGTCAAAGCCCATCTCAGCCAGGTCTCTGCAGCAACTGTGACATGCTGTGTCTAGCGTGCCGTATGTCTCGACACCCGTCTTCTGCCTTTTTACAACACCTCCTATCGTACAGAATATTACATAGTACAAAAGGACCACAGGGTGCCCAGTCTAATCCAACACCAATGCCCAGCGCTATACAGCTTTGCAGACACCTCCCTGCTTCCCAAAAAAATAACGCCGGGCCATGCCAAATGCCAAATTCGTGAGTGAAGATGTAGTATATGTCGGAAACCGGAGGGAAAGCGCACATGTGGCGGGTTGTGCGTCTTTGGTCCGGGTTGTGCTTCCTCCGCCGTATGTCCGTAGACGTGTCCCGTCGTGTGGTCGATGTGTTGACCTTGCCGCCGTCATCTTGTAAAAGTTTCGACGTCCGACTGAGCAATCTCGTCCACCTCCTTCTGTTCCTTCCATCGCTTTCCTATTCGCGACGACTACCTGTCCTTGTACACCTTGGGCTTCCACCCCGCCTTGACCTCGGCCTCCTGCTCGGCCTTCTCGACCGTGGGTTTTATCTCGGCCTCCAGCCGCTCCCGCGCCCTCAGCACCTTGCTCTGGAGGTAGAAGCTGCCGCCCTTCTGCGGGTCGTTGGCGTCGAACAGCTTCTTGAAGCGCTCGAACACCTCCTCCGGGTTCTCTATCTTGCCGCCGTTGGCGGGCTGCTTGACGTTGAGGATCTTGCAGGCCTCGTCGAGGGTCATGCCCGAGGACAGGTTGGCGCGCCCGCCGGGCGAGACGTTGCCGCTCTTGGCCTGGGCGCGCTGGTAGGCGCTCGAGGTGGCGGCCTGCTTGTAGGCTTCGGCGAAGGCGCGGCCGAGCACGCGGCTGCCGACCAGGACTACTTGGGTTATGATGCGGTGTGCCTGGTGGGAGGGTATGTGTTAGCTGGCTGGCTTCGAGTGGCGGCGGAAGAGGTGAGGGTGAGGGTGAGGGCTGGGTCTTACCATTGTCGCAGGCGGGAGGATACGCCGTATCCCGCACGCTTTGACGGAGAAGGCGTGATTGACTTTGCGGAGCGGGCAGAAGCGAGACGGACTGCTCTGCGAACGAGGTTGAGTGTGCTGGTGGTTTGGCGCGACACAAAATGAGTGGATGGAAGGTGGTCGATGTCTCGGTGAGCCGCTGCTTCCCAAAAAATTGAAGCCGATGCCCGGAAGTAACCGAGAGGCGGAATTTTGAGATGGTCATTGTGGGTCCATTTAAGGTACGTACCACTCTGTACGTGTTATGTAAGCCGGCATAACAGCTCCAGGCAGGAGGAGCTGTGATTTTGGCTTTCGTGACTTCCAGCTGGCCGTCTGAAAGAAGCAACATCGCAACATCGAGCTGCCACATCTCAACCTCACCTCCGCGCCATTCGAGCCTCCTATCCCGCAACACCATTACCCACACACATACCGCTCAACTCACCTTCCTTTTTTACCTCTTCTTCCACAGCATCGCGACCATGTCACAATACTACGGCGCCCCTCCAAACCAAGGCTACGCCCCAGCCTCAGCCCAAAACCTCCAGTTCTACCCGTCCTCCTACGGCGCCCAGCCCGTCTCAGGCCACGCCACACCCTCACAAGCATCATACGGCTACGCCGGCCCCTCATCATCCGCACCGGGCTACGGCTCGCCAGGTTTCGGGTCCAGTTTCGGCGCGCCGCCGGGAGCAGCACCAGGGGTATCCGGCCGCATGGGCGAGCAAGGCGGCTTGAGGACAGGCTGGTTGGCAGCCCTCAGCACAGAAGGATACGATGGCGAGCCACCTCTACTAGAAGAACTAGGCGTCGACTTCAGCCACGTCAAGGCCAAGGCACGTCACCCCTCCCCCCTTATCACTGCCTGCATGCAAGCTAACAACCCGCCCCCAGACCCTCGCAGTCCTAAACCCCTTCTCCCGCATCGACCAGCACCTAATGGACGACTCCGACCTAGCAGGCCCCGTGCTCTTCTTCCTCCTCTTCGGCACCTTCCTCCTCTTCTCGGGCAAGGTCCAGTTCGGCTACGTCTACGGCCTCGCCCTGCTGGGCTCCGTCAGCCTGCACACCATCCTCTCCCTCATGTCCCCCTCCGAGGGGGACAACAACCACCCCTCCCACCCATCCCAGACCTCCGCAGGTCCCTCCTCCACCCCGTCCTACCCCGGGAGCCAGCCGTCCCGTGACGAACACCTCTCCCAAACGCTCACCTTTGCCCGCTCCGCCAGCGTGCTGGGGTATTGTCTCCTCCCCCTCGTGACGACGAGTCTGCTGGGGATCGTGATGCCGCTCGACACGCCGCTGGGCATGGTTGTGGTCTGTCTGGCGATCTTGTGGAGCACGTACTCGGCCAGCGGCATGTTTATTGCTACGGCTAGGATGCGCGGCATGAGGGCGCTGGTGGCGTATCCGCTTGCGCTGTTTTATGTCGGGTTCGGGATTATGGGCGTGTTTAGTAGTCGCGGGAGCGGTGCTGCGGGGCTGAGGGCTGCGGTGCCGATTGCTGGGTCGTGAGGTGGTTGGGTGGAGATGGGTCGAGCTGGCGGTGTTGGGGAGATGGCGGAAGGGCTTAAACAGGACGAGGGGCTGGTTGAACGGCTTTTCACGATGGCCGTTGGAGGTTAGCTTGGTCAGGTCCAGGCCGTGGGAGTGGTGCGCTCCTCAGGTCTGATAGGGACAACGTGAAGAAACGTAGTTGGCAGGCTTAATCTCATGCGCATCGCATTGATGGCCCCTAGTAGCGCATGTTGAGAGAATATGTCTTGTACGATAGTCAAAAGAGCAAGGACTTGGTCCAAGGCATAAATGTCAAGTCAAGTCAGAGCCAAAGATGCCAAAGATGCCAAAGAGGTTGTAAGTTCACAGCAGAAGCTTGTCATTAGATATATATATCGGCCGCCATGTCATCCAGACAGGGCAGCTATGGACAGAGAACCGTTCCAAATTGCAAAAGGCCAGATGATGAAATACCCCAACGCCGCTATAGTACAGAACAAACCCACCGAAGCAAGCATTATACGGCTGACGGCCATGCCTTAGCCCAAGTCCATGACCAAGAAGACATGTGCAGTCTCCCGATCCACATGCAAACCCTTCAGCCCCCCTTTTGTCGTGTCCCTGTAAATCCAAACGCTCGAAAGTGGAAAAGAGAAAACAAGTACAAGCACAAGCGTGCAATCCAAACCAGCTCAACACATCAACTAGAACCGCAACGCTCTTTCCCCCCCTCAGTCATGATCAGAGGGTATTGCAGCGGCGCCTCGGCCGCTGAGGCAAGCCCCGACGCAAGCGCTGCCAGTCCGTGACCTTCGTCCCCCAAGGCAGACGCCGGCCGCGTTCCCATTCCGACAAGGGGGTCTCCTCGCGCCAAACTGGACTTCTCTCCTCACTCCTCCCGGCAACATTCTCCTCCGGCTCAGGCGTAGCAATGACGCTGCCGGATACAAGGTGTGAACCCGAGTCCTCGTTGTCCACTAGATACGATTCCTCCTCGTCGACATCCCCAGGTGGATTGTCGTCGGATTCGGGAGTAGCGTGCGGGCCGGTACGTTCCCAGTCCGTCAGATTCATTTCCTCCTGCAGGTCCTCAGCCCTCTAGGCCTCCACTCCAGCCACCTAGGCCTCCACTCCAGCCTCCTAGGCCTCCTCGGCAGCGGTAGCAAGCACAGAGTACGGCCCGCCGGAGCCAGCAAAGATGACCTTCTTGCCGCGGATGGCCGTGTTGTCGATGAGCGTCGGCTCCTCGACGTCGTCCGTCTGGCCCTGGCCCGTCTGGAAGCCCACCGAGAAGCCCCACGAGTAGACCTGCCCCTCGGTGGTGACGGCAAAGCTGGTGTCCACGCCGACGGCGACGGACGCGACGGGGGGTACGTCCTCGAGCGGGATGGGCTTGAACAGCGAGTGCGGCAGCTTCTGGTCGTTCTTCTCCTCGTAGACGGTGTTGTCCTCGTTGTAGACGTCCTCGTCGAGACCGAGCAGGTGGCCCTCAACGCGGCCAAAGGTAAGCACCTTGCCGTCCTCGGTGCAGGCGACCGAGTGGTGCTCGCCGCCGGCAATGTCTTTGATCTTGTAGTCGGCCAGGGCCTCGACGAGGCGCGGCTTGAGCTGCACCTTGGTCGACTCGTCCTGGGGGTCGTACCGGTGGCCGACCTGGCCGTACTGGTTCAGGCCCCAGCCGAAGACGCGGCCCTGGCTGTCGAGCACGAAGGAGTGGTAGGAGCCGCAGGTGATCTTGACCGGCTTGGCGCCGCGGAGGGGCAGGTTGCCGATGCCGACGGGCCGCAGGGACTGCAGGATCTCGCGCTCGAAGACCTTGCGGGCGAGCTGGTTCTGCGCCCCGTCGCCCCAGGCGAAGATCTTGCCCTTGTCGTCGAGGGCGAGGACATGGTTAGTGCCCGTCGCGAGCTGCTTGATCTTCTTGAGCTCCGGGAGGAGCGTGGGCCGCGGCTGCTCGTGGATCTTCTCTGTGAAGCCGAGGATTCCGTCACTAGCTCTGAACGTACCCCAGCCATACACTTTACCCTCTGAAGTCAGGGCGAAGGAGGCGCTGTCGCTACCTACGACTTGGACGAAGGTGGTGTTCTCCTCGATTTCGCTGGTGTCCACCTCCATCGGCGTGCTCTCGAGGGGGTTGAGGCCCGACTCCTCGGGGTCATCCTCCTCCTCCGCGTCCACATCGCGTAGGCCGCCGTCCCATTGGGTGTTGCGGCCAAGAGCGCAGTTATCGTTGACACCCCAGGTCAAGAGCTTGTTGTCCTTGGTCAGAGCGACGACGTGCATTCCGCCACAGCCAATCTGCACGACGCCCTTGCCCTTCAGGTTGTGGTTGAGTCGGGGGCGCTTGACTTCTTTAGGCCTCTTGCCCTCGAACCTGTCGGCGCCGAGGCCGAGTTCGCCGTTCTCTCCCGCACCGAACACGTAGACGTCGAGGACGGTGGTGGGCGGCTCGTTGATGGCCTTCAGCGGCTTGCGTTCCTTGTGGGCAGGAGCGGCCTTCTTGGCCTTGGGCTCGGCGATCTTGCGCGCTTTCTTGGCAGGCGGCGGCGAAGCCTCCTCCTCTGCAGATTCCTCAGCGGCCTCATCTTCAGCGGCGCGCTTGCGCTTGGTGTTGGCCTTGGGCTTGGTGGCTTCGGCGTTCTCCTTGTCGGAGTCGACGGCAGGTATCTTCTTGCTGCTAGCTGCAGTGGTCTTTTTCGCGGGAGCTGCCTTGGTGGCGGCAGCAGGAGCTTTCTTGGGTGCGGCCGTCTTCTTCGCAGCGGCGGCTTTCTTGGGCGCGGCGGCAGCGGCTGTCTTGGTCTTCTTGACCTTGGGAGCGGGGACGTCCTCGACTTCGCTTTCACTCAGTTCTTCCTCGGACTCGGGGGTCTTTTGCTTCTTCGCAGCCGCAGCAGTCTTCTTGGGCGCGGCCGTCTTGGTAACCTTGGACTTGGCAGCGGCGGGAGCTTTCTTGGGCGCAGCAGCCGTGGCCTTGCTGGCGGTTGCGGCAGCCTTTCTGGGAGCCATGGTGATAGATGATTAACAGCTAAGCTGTATGAAAGTGCTGCCGGTGATGATGCAGATGGAGATGTCAGGTAGAGGAATTGAGATGGTCTTTGATGCTTCCTCGACCGCTGTCGTGTCGCTCGAGAAACGGAACGAAAGTATCGAGTCGCGAGATACAGGCCAGACCAGTGTAGCAAGGTACAGAGATCAAAGGAGATGGGCAGATGGGGTGCTGCGAGACGTGGAAGAAAGGCAGATGATTTTTTTGATGGCGAGAGTTGACGCGCAGCAGCTGTGGATATTTGTTTTGGGCGTGTTATTCGCCTATTCATCCAGACGTACAGGGGGTTCAGTGGAATGTGGGGCGTAGCTCAGGGGCCCTGGTCCGATTTCCAAGCCACGTTGGGCGCTAGACAGGGGGTGACTTCCTTTGATCCAGCAATGCTGTCACTGGCGCCCCAAGCTCCTTTATTCACGCAGTCACCACGCCTTTGTCGTCGAGTTTGGTTGGATTCCTTTCGAACAACAGTGTAGATACAGGTAGATATTGGCACAAAGAGGCAAGCACTTGACGATATGGATTGGTGCCTAGGAAGGACCTGAGCCGGCTTGTTCGATGCATGTGAGCAAGGATTGATGGAAACCAGTGACCAATAGCGTTTTGCTCCGGGCCTTTGCAGTTTGGGCCGTTTTGGTGCAAACCGCCGTTTAGAAACGTGATACTATCCGTGTGCCTCATGGAAGGTATGACCAGGAAGACAATGATGAGGAGTCAACCAATAGTCGAAACGCTATCTAATCATACCAGCTACACAATATAACCTGTAGAGCTTTCTCTCTAATCGCTGTCATAAAACACAACAGTCCTGACACATCCACGACACCAGACCGTCAACGCTTAGGCTTCCTCTTCTTCGTACCCCGTTTCGCCTCCTTTCTCCCAATACTCGGCCCCTTGATGGCTTCCGGCTCAGGCTGAGGTTCTCGAGGTTCGCTTTGCCCCTCCCGATGCTCCGTCTCGACCACATCCTCCTTCTTTCCCTTGCCTTTACCCTCCCAATTCCCCTCGTCGTCAGAGACATATTCGAATGGATTCTGCTGCCCCAGAAACGGCCCTCCCCTGCGTTGAGCCTTTGCCGCATTCCGCTGTATCATCCGGAGCGTTTCCTCGGGGTCGCGCTCCTCCACGTCGACATGAGTGCGGATCTTCGGTCTCGCCCAGCGGATGCCCCTCCGCCTCTGCCACCGCCTGTGGTCCCGCAGGCCCATGCTCGGCGAGCATACGACTGCCCAGAGATAGTGCCTGTCAATATGCATGTTGGGCAGGTCTCGGAATATGACCCACTCGCGGACGACATCCTTCCCGTCCCAGTTCGCGTACTGCAATAGGTAGTAGCAAAAGACATAGACGGCTCTGAAAGCCAATGCAAAGTATTTTCCCAGCAAAGTAAACAATTTGACAGAGAACTCCGCGATAAAGATGATGCCATTAGCAAACCTTTCGATATAATGCAAGGCAATCTGCTCATATGTGCTAATCCCGGGGTCCGTCAACGCTGCCGGGGACGGAGCGGAGACGGTCTGTTGTCCGCCTTGCTCGACCACCGGCCGTGTGAGAAGCTCCAGGGACAGGTAGATGCTACGAAAGAAGCGACTGACGGCATCGCAGCTGCGCCGGACAAGTGCGCCGACGACTGAAAACATCGTCGCCTTTTCTCCGGTGTAGAAGCACACGCGTCCCTACTTCGCCGCCTCCCAAAGGTATCCACGAGAACGCCGTTTGTCCAATGCAATGTCCGCCCATCCAAAATCCCATCCAATCCCTCACATCCAGGACGCCGTTATTAAACAAGTTGTAGCATTTGTTGATTATTTCTTGGTGGTGAAGTCGGTCTCGTGCTCGACGGGGTTGAAGCCGGCATCGGTGGCCTTCTCGCAAGTGCAGGCGTCTGGTAACCTCGCGTTAGCATGACTGTGTTTGCTGTATCGTCCTTCTGCAGCAGATAGTGTAAACGTACCAGCGGGACGGGCGCCGCATGAGCATGAGCTGGTGCTGGGCTTGGTGTTCTCGCTCGGAGCGCGGTCGCAGGTGCACTCTCCGGCAGGCCGGGCACGGCACGAGCAGCGCGGGCCTTCGACGGCGTTCTCCTTGGGAGCCTTCTCGCAGTTGCAGTGGAGGGCGTTTGTCTTGCCGCAGGAGCAGGTGGCTTGCTTGGCTATAGGATCATGTTCATTAGAAAATAGGGGTCCAATGCGTTAGGTCAAATACTGGAGGTAGGATGACTGTCTCAAATAGGCGAGTGGTGGTGTCGGCTGTGGAGGATGTATGATGTATGTAACAGAGATTGCTTGCCAGGAGACATGACAAGAGAGACAACAGAGCAAACATGTTGGACCGCTTCAGGGAGAGGAGAAGGACATACCGCAAACACACTCGCTGTTGCCCTTGCCGCAGCAAGTCGAGGGCTTCGCGCTATCTGCCGTCATTGTTGCGGTTGGAGAGAAGGTCTGATAACAGATGAAACGTTGAAGTTGGAGTAACGGAAAGAGCCGGCTGTCTTGTGTGTGTGCAGGTGGTACTGGAGATGGTGAATATCTTGCTGGAGAAGTCGTAGCTGATGCTGGGCTTTTATAAGTCAGAGGCGAGACGAGAGTGGGATGTTGACGTACGATCCATGTGCCCCGCCATAGCTTCAACAAGACCCCAGCTGATGCAGAGCTGGGGTTCCAGCCTGGTCTTTCGGGTCATCAAATTCGATTTCATTGGCTGCCCTATTTGGCTTGCCGGAGATATTGCCGGCCAATCAGATGCTGCCGATTTCACATCTTGGTCATCAAAGAACCAGAACCTCACCACAAGCACATATTATCGTCTGTCATCAAGCAACTCTGGCGGACATATCGTAGAATTTTGTCTGAACTAAGTGGTATGGTTCCAGTCTGCCCACTTTATGCAAGAGCAGCGGCTTGCCAATCGCGAACGTTTCCCTTCTTCCATCTACTGCGGTTGATCTATCTGTCCCTTCCAGTCGACGGGATACCGTTCTCTGTCCGACGGCTTGACACAAGACGGCTGCTGGAGACATCGGATGAAGAATTCATCGTTCCTGCAGGAGGCAGGGAGGAAGTCGACGACGTAGGCATTCGTCCACCAAGACTCATTCTCCTCCGCCCGGCAGATGGCCTGGTCGAGTCCACTGCACCGACGATGCTGCCAGTCACGCTCAGTCTGTGCTCCGACGCCTCATTCTTGGCATCGATGAATGCACCCTGATCGGACCACAATGCAGTAGCCTGGTAGACGACCTCCTCGCTCGTGTAGATCAGGGGAAAGAGCAACAGGACAGGCTCTGACCCTGCGAATCCTGGGCTTCTGGGCGCTCCTGCCCCCTGAGAGTTGGGTCCGTCGTAGTCTGCATACGCATCTTCATCGCGCTTGAGCACCTTCGCGTTGAAGTCAAGGTGGGCGGATACTCGATTCTTCGATTTCTGCAGTGGTCGCCAGAGCTCGAGAGCTTCCCCCAGAAGTGCATCGAGTTTGGTATGGAACTTATCTCGCGGATTTCCTGCTGGAAGGAGATCATCGAGGACTTTGCATATCTCATCAAAAGCCGCTTGATGCACACTCGAGAGAATCTCCGTATCGATCTCGTACTCTGCAAGCAACTGGCACCGTACCAGCGACTCGCGCCGAGGGTTTTTCATTACCAACAGCTCGAGAGTCGCAGACACGGCCTTTTGCCGCTCGACATCACCAGGGATGTATATGTCAGTGAAGATGTGGTTGACCATGGCGTTGGCGATGACAAGTTCCGCAGCGGCGCACCGCATAAGTCTTGCAGAAATTGTAGTAGAGGCAGTCAGGGGAGGCCTAATAGCATCACGGCCGAGACATTTATCGAGATGTTCCAAGAGGAAAGATACGTTCTTCTGCAGTGGTGTCAGTTACCTTAGTACAGGCAAGTACATATATATGATTGAGTGTCGGACATACTGGTGGTGCTTGGCAGTCGAAGCACCCCATCACCATCTGGTGGCACTTCTCGGAGAATGCTTCGAACTTGTCGCCCCTGTTCAGCATTAGCAAGGACCGCGATGCCACTCTTGGGGGCAATTCGTACACATGTGGAAGGTCAACTGTAGTCAGGCTATCTTCGCAGTAGAACTTGGTCTTCTTCCGCTCCGCCGCGAGCAAAGTTTGAGCCTCACTGCACTCAGCTTGTGTCACCGAAAGCTCCCGTTTTGCACTCTTCAGCGCTGTCTCCATATCACGAGCCTTCTTGTCAAGCTGTTTGTTCTCGGCCTCCAACCTCTTCAGTTCCTTCTTGGCCTTGTCAAGTTTCTCTTGTGTTTCGCCAAGACTCCTCTTAGAACTGTCACCTTCTTGCAGTCTGGCCTTGAACTCGACGTATTTCTCCCCGAAGTTGTTCAGGTTGCGATCTCCAACCAGCTTCAGCTGCTCAATATCGGCTTTCAGGTTGTTAACTTCGTCATCGCGCTTCTTCAACGTTGACTTCAACGTGACGTTCTCGTCGATGGTCTTCTCGTAATCCAGAGCTGCGGCAGGGTCGTTCTTCATCTCGGTGCATAGATTGATGAACTTGCTGAACTGGGCAGCAAACTTTGAGCCTTTGGATGTCGTAGGCGAGGCGCCATCGCCGTTCGCTTTCTTCTTTGTGTCTGACATGATCTTACACAGGTTTGTGGGAACTGATCAGTTGTTGGAAGCCGTAAAAAGTCGTGACAAAAACCGCCAGATATCAGCAGCTTGACACCCCATGATATATGGCAGACCCTTCATGGCCTCAAAAAACACGTTCGCAAATTCCAATGGCCTCATTTTGGTGATGGCTGCAGCAGCAAGGCTCTCATTGAACAAACAAGAGGCTTGATTATGCGGGAGGCCGCGACGTGCATGCATCCCGACCAATGCCGCTTTCCCCCATCTCGAGCCTGCTGCAAGACGGCTTTTCGGTCTCTGTGGCGAGCCACAAGAGACATCGCATCAACGTGACGGTTGGCAGCTTGGCCGTCAAAGTTTCGTAAAGAGATATATCTCGACCGCCTGCGACTCGGCATCGAGCATCGGAAGCGGGAGGTGCTCTTTCTCGCCAATGGCCCAGCCGTCGTTCTCCATCAGTCCGAGGAAGGCCTCTTCGGACCAGTGCCGCGGTTTGGTGCCAATCATGACCTTGGACCGCCACCCGGACTGCGGGTACTCAGGATGCTTGCTGATCACGGAGTGCAGCTGCGAGAGCGTCTGGACCAATGCCGGGATAGTGTCGACGTTGTATGTGCAGTCGCTGAGGACGATCAGATCCCATAGTTTGGACTGCACCTTCGCACCAAACTTTCCAGTCCTTCCGTCCTCCCAGTCCAAGTCCTCGTAGTCGATGTCAACCTTGATCGCTTCTGCATCTTCAGGAGCTGAGGCTTCGTAACGAGAGATGTTCGCCTTGACTCGTTCTTCCGCCTCTGGCAGATCGGTCATTAGGATGGATGCGGCCGTGGTCCTCTCCGCCGCAACGGAGCGAAATATCTGGGCGAGTCCAATCCCGAGTGTGCCAATTCCACCGCCGATTTCGAGAATGTTGATGTCCTTGTCCTGGCTGAGCATCTCCTTCAGCTGAAGCAATCCAGAACTAAAGCCGGGCGGTGATATGGGCGCGCACATATTTGCTATGTGCGCAAGCGTCATCAAGCCACCATCCCAGACGTGACGCGCAAGACTAGTATCCCCAATCTCCTCCTCAACCTGGAGCGCGGACTCCAGTCCTGACCCTTGGTCGTTGGACAGCTTTAGCACACGGTAGCATACATGTGCAGCGTCGTCTCCTGGAGCAAGCAAGTCCACAGATACGGGCACTATCAATCCTTGGCTCCTGGTGGCCAAGTCGCTGGCACTTGACGCGACAAGCCGTTGTTCTGCCGGCCGGATATGCATTTTATCGACGCCGGAAAGCGCCGTGGGCACGGGCAGATCCAGTTTGAGGACTCTCAAACCCGACCGCCACGTTGGCCGGCTTCGCACGGGGGTGACCTCTGTCCAAGTTTCTCCATCCGGTCCGCGGCTCCGTACAATGACGCGGATTGAGATAGGACTGGCCGGTGAGAGGAATGCATCGCCTAGGTCCGTTGTGATGCTGACTACCAGCCTGAGAGACCGTCCGGATTTTGAGCCCTCCAAACTCGGTGGACGAAGAAGACGGATGTAATGCATGGCTGAGCGAGTACGAGGCTCTCTGCGGGCGCCGTGATATGCCGTCGTGATGTGACAGAATGTATGTTTTTTGCAGAAAACAGAAATTGACTTTTCTTGGCGGTATTTCCATCATTGCAGTGGAGCTCCTCACCAACAACATCCAGAAATTCGGGATGGTCCATCTTGTCGTCTTCCTTGGTACTTCTGCTCTATTGTCCGCGTAATAGTGGCTAACAGACTTGAGATTCGGATCGTGCACTTAGGTTGTATGCACTTTCCCTGTTCTGACCTCCATTGTGATGTGGCCGTCGGACAACGGCGACTGGCCGTTCGTGTGCCACTGTTGTACCACCATATCTGACTTCCAGCTGACTTTGCTGACTGGTTTCGGCCTGAAGATAAGCTGCCACACTTCACGATTTATTTTCAGACATGCGCATCACTTTCATTTCACTTCATGTTATTGCGGCTGAGGTTGAGGACGACATCTCCGATAACTGGCCCCACATTCGGCGCCGGGCCTGGCCGGAGATCCGTCGGCTGGCGCCGGGACTTGGCAACCTCCTATCCATCTAGCTACGACGACATGAGAGATAAAATACGAAAGTCCCCCGGCATGATCCAATCCATCAGCCCCTTGCTTGTCTCCGTTAAATGAACCCAACACACTAGCATTGCAGCATTGCACAGACAATCCATCCAAATCACAGCCTCCACCATGACCACCACCAACTCCCCCACAACCCTCCTCTCCACCCTCCTCCGCATAACAGAAGAAAAGATCGTCCCCCTCACCCAGCGCGGCGTATCCTCCGGCAGCAAACTCTTCGGCGCCGCCATCCTCTCGCGCTCCGACCTAGCGCCAATAACAGTAGCCACCAACGACGAGCGCGCCTCGCCCCTCCTGCACGGCGAGATCAACTGCATCCAGCAGTTCTTCGCCTCGCCCCCGGAAGGCCGGCCCGCGACCATTGACTGCGTCTTCTTCGCCACCCACGAGCCGTGCTCGCTCTGCCTGAGCGGCATCACCTGGGCCGGGTTCGGCGAGTTCTACTACCTGTTCACCTACGAGGACAGCCGCGACCTGTTTGCTATCCCGTACGATATCGATATCTTGCAGGAGGTGTTTCGTGTCCCCGCGCCGGGCGACACGCCCGAGACGTTGGCGGCTAGGCCGCTGTATAACCGGAAGAATAAGTTCTTTACCGCCAAGAGTTTGGCGGATTTGGTTGGGGAGATTGAGGATGGGGGGGAGAGGGCGAGGTGGACTGCTGAGATTGCGAGGGTGAAGGGGCTGTATAATGCTCTGAGTGAGACGTATCAGGAGGGGAAGAAGTCTGGGGCTGAGAGCTCGAGTGTTTGGAAGTAGATGGCGGTCGGGTTGCGAGAGGACGCCGTTCTTTGATCTTCGTCACGAGCGGAGATATCTACCCCTTGTTCCAGGAGCCACTGCAGATGGTGAAGCCTCTCAGTTCCCAGGTCGAGGGGAGTTCGTCCGTCTGGAGTCCTGGCGTCCAACAGCCATCGGTCATGTGAAATTAGAGCCGGTAGCATTGGGACGTTGCCTGAACGGAAAGCAACGTGTATCGGGAGCAAGCCGGAGCTGTCCATCGCATATGCATTTGTTCCGGCTTCAATCAGTTCTTCGGTGATTTTGGCCGTTTGGGTAGAGCCGCGACCTCGGTAGTCGGTTCCATCATGGCGATAAGAGGCCGACCTGGCGTCAGGCTTCACTCTGGGGTGTTCCAACAAGGCATTGACGACCTCGTAATGGCCTGCCAATGCAGCCAGATGCAAAGCAGTCTGACCATTGTGGTCGGTTTCGTTCGGATCCACGCCGCAGAACAACAGCATGGAGACGACGTCCCTGACACAGGCACAAGGCTTTTGCGTCCCTTTCGCAACCTGCATGATCAAAGTCTCGCCGCTGGCGTTCCTGGAAATGGCCGCCCCATGGCTCAGCAGAATCTTCACAATGTCGGGCTTCACTTCCAAAGCTGCGAGCTCCAATGGCGTAGTTCCCTGCCCATCCTTGAGGTCCACGGCAGATCCGAAGCGGAGGAGGAGAGCGACGATTTCCACCTTGCCTAAATACGCTGCCAGATGCAGGGCTGTGAGGCCGCGATTGTTGATGTAATCCTTGAGCAGAACACCGTTGACCTTGACGGAGGAGGCTAGACACTGCTGGACGACGTTGACACAGCCCAGGCGTGCCGCATCCATGAAGATATCTGCTTTGTCTGGCAGGGAGTCCAGCGGGTAGGATCGCGCGAGAATGACCTGGACGAGTTCGTCGTTGCGGCTCCGTAGCGAGTGGTAGAGTGCAGTGTGGTTGTCGGCGTCGGCAGCCCGAGGATACACTCCTGGATTCCTTAACAACTTCTCCACGCCATGAGGATCACCGGACTTGCAATGCGCCATGAAAACTTGCTGGATCCCGTCGGGGAAATTGCTGGGCTGTTCTTGGACGGGGTTCATGGCATGGGTCAAGCCGGCAAGGCTGTTCTTGGACTCTTGGTGATATGCCATTACAGCGAGTTTCTAAGCCGGATGAAGAGAATAGCGGGTAGACCTATTGTGAAGGACTGAAGGCCGGATGGTTCTGCTTTTGCAGGGGAGTGTGCCCTTTTGTGTCTGTTGGCTTTGCCTTCAATCTGAAGAGAGGAACATGCCGAGCTTGAGGCCACTAACTGTTAGTGACAGAGCGAACCTCTGGCTGTATCATGTCCTAGGGAGGCCTCGTGAATCACGGGTCTCCCCCAAAGTATGTCCGATGGGTTCCGTATTTGGTCTTTCGCCGAGAAGGCGAAGACAGGAGCAAAGTGAAACGCGAGGAACACCTCAACCAAGCAGTCGCAACGCATAATATCTTTGTGAAACTGGAAGATCAACTGATAGGTGCTTAACTTCCAGTCTGGTAGCCGCCACTGCAGGACGAAGTCAACGTATGAACCTTTCAAGAGTTGCCACTACCTCGGTGTAGACTTCAGTCATACCAAAGGGCAACAGCGCGGCACCCCCCATCAGCAATATCAGCCCTAGCGACTGCTTCCGCGGTTGCGTACTCTGTCCCATGTCGTCCCTCAGTCTTGTTCTTCATCTTCCATATCTGCACGTAGCCTACGCCGACATCCGTCAGTGCAGCCCACTCACAACCCCACGGAGCCGGCGATATCATATTTGCCATGCCGCCCACGGTGGTGGTCGGCACCCTAAACATCCGCTTCACAATGGCGCCTTCGTCGTCGAGGAGGAAGGCGGATGTGTAACCTGGAACCTTGGTGTTGACCTGCGCCCGGGTTGTCACCCACAGATACCTGGCGTCTTGGGAGAGCATTACTTCTGCGGACCAGTAATTGCTACTGTTGGAGGCTAAGCAGAGATGAGTGGGACTCCAAGTATGCAAGCTCTGCGACTGAAACTCACCATCTGGTATCAGAGAGTACGTCGACTCCTCTGCATCAGCCACCGTCGTCTCCCCGTCCAGAAGAAACGCCGCAACCCTATTCCCAGCCTCCATGACGGCATACAACCTCTTCCCCGCCGGGTGCGCCGCCAAGTGTCTAGGGTGACTCCCAGCTTTAACCCCAAACTTGCCCACATACTCCGCCCGCCCATTCTCGCCCACCCTATGCGTCCAGATCGTATCGCCATTCAAGTCAGCCGAGTACAGCACCTCCTTATCCCGCGCGCCAAGCGCGAGGCCATGCACGCCAGATTTGTTCGCATACCCCCACGAATCCACAACTTCATCCAGCGAGCCGTTGCTGCTCACGTTAAACGACATGCCGCATGCGTTCGGGCCCGGCCAGGCACCCGTGATGACATGATACGGCTCGGCGGGGCTGGCGACGGCAAAGGCCGACGTGCGGTTGGAGCAGGTCTTTGCGGCTGGGACAGATTTGGTCAGTTCCAGAGAAGAGTTGCCGGTTATGGCGTAGCTGGCTACTCTGGGGGCGATATTGGAGGTGCCGTAGATGTTTGTCTTGTCGTGCTGCGGTAGGTTAGTAGGAGATGGGATGGGAGCAGATCGGACGGACATTGAACGTGATCCAGGAGTGCGGGGCGTCTGCGGTGATGTTGTTTGTGACTACGAAGTCGAGCGTCTCGTCGTCGAACTCGAGCGCGTAGAGGGAAGATGGTGGGGACAGGTTGCTGACGAACAAGTGGTGCTTGAGTCCTGAGACAAGTGGCAGCTGTGTGCGTAGCAGGAGCCCGAGGACGAACAGTCTAGACATGGTGATAGTCAATGCCATTTTACAGGTTAGGGCGCCGGAGGGTGTAGCGAGACGAAGTCATGATAGTCATGACGCTGGAGAGCGGACCTTCTTGCGATATATGACATCTGTATGTGGTGCTACCGTGCCACAAGCTTCTTCACCCGAAGGAAGTCCCGCGGCTTCCAACAAACAGACGCCAATTGCCAGACTAGATAATATACTCCTGTCGTATAACCCACGCGAATACCGTAGGTTGTTGTGCCTTACCCAAGTAATAGCTTGGAGCGCTAAGATGGATGTAAGCATAGGCACTTAGGCTAAACACGTTCCGCGTAATCGACCACGACGACAGATAACGGGACGATCGAGGGCTTTTTTATACTGCCGACTCCTGAACTTCCACTGACGCAAAAAGTGCGGAAGTTCCAAGACATTGGTAGTTAGGCTTGCGTCAAAACCCTTCGTGTTCCCATTCTAAAGTGGTACGAACCCGGCGCACCAGGCGGGCCCCCTGTGGTGGGCACAAGTCACTTCGTTCGACAGTCTGTGTCGAGAATACGGGCAAAAAAGAAACCGTGGAGGAGCTGGGAGTCGAACCCAGTACCTCGTGCAGGAACATGTGGCCAAGATCACGATGTGATCATCAGCGAGAATTGCTAAGCACGCGCTCTACCAGATGAGCTACACCCCCTGAGCTGTGGGGATGATGAGGCATATTGTCTCTCTTGAAGATGTGACTGGGCGGTCCGATGTTGTGGTTGCATGCTTCTTAGCACAGAACCCACTTCAGACGAGTCAGTCCTCCAAAAACATGAACGCCGGCCAGCCAGCAAGTCGTCTTAAGTCACAAGTACGGAATGTTGCCGTAGAATCTCCAGCTACACGCTTGTGTGTGGAACATAGGGCTCTGCAGAGTTTTCAAGAGAACAGCAGTGGACCGCAAAAAAGACAACCATGCCTGCACGCAGACATGGCGCCGACGACGATGCGCATGCGGTTTGTGTGGATCGAACACACGACCTTCAGATGACTTGATGAAGTTTGACTTCAGTCTGACGCTCTCCCAACTGAGCTAAACCCGCAACGATGAAGATTATTCAGGGTTATCGCCGGTCATGGTTTGCGTGTGGCGGAAGGGTCCACACACTTGGTGTGTGGAGGATGTGGATATCGTTGGCATAGTCTCCCCACAATAGACTCAGAGGGACAGAGACTGACAGAGCAGAGGTCCCGTCTCGACTACTGCACGAAGGGCTCGGAGAAGTGCTGCCTTGTGAGGCCTCCACCAGATCTCGATGTGCAAGGCAGAAAGAGTCATGTCTCAGGCACCGCGCGTCGCAGTGTGTGCTCGTAACAGTAGCCGACGAGCCTCGACGCGACCTCACATGACCTTGGACAATGCTGCCCATAGCATAGAGCACTTGTATACACAGTGCGAGTACGATCATCGATGTTTGGTCGATAGTCGTCAAGAGCTCGTAGTCCAGTCACCCTCAAGATCACTGCGAGGTGCTATAGGCGTGAATCCGTGATCACAAGGCTCCCATGCGGCTGACGAAGCGTTGTATGCAGCGGCGAGGCTACCTTCGGATGGTATTGGATGCAGGTCTTCCATCCATCGGACCCGGTAGACCGAGAACATAGTGAAGCGAGTCGGTTGAGCCTCCTGCACCAATCGTCTCAACCCTGGGTAGCGAGTAGCAAGTAGGGTTGCATAGTGGCTCTGACCTCCGAAGCGAAGAGTCACAAGTCGGATGACACAACACAACGACCTTGTCCAATAGTCTGTTGGAATGGTATCAGATATCTGCAACTCTGCTACAACCCCAGCCTCACAGCAAGGACCGTCGTTCAATCAAGCTTATCTCGTCGGACGTGTGACTGCTGCTGCCTGCACAGCCGCTTCGGCCCCTTCGGGCGATATGAGAAGTCCGGAACCGGGTTGGCTGACCCCAAAGTGTCTTGGTAGACCACTCGTCAGCAACTAGAGCTGCCTATACCGCGAAGCGAGATACTGGCGGCCGGGTGGCAATGAGAAGGCGCGTGCAAACCGACACCGGTAAGGGCGGGAAAGCACGAAACGCTGGACCGACCCATGGCACTTGTCATAGCCAGTACAAACCTATGACTCATAGAGTAAATAGGCTAGGCATAGGTGATGGCGATGCAAATCCGAGCCGACGTCGAGATAACTCAAACTCGTGTGCCAGTTGAGATGTCGGAGACTCAGCCACAAAGGGCACCGACGCTGTGGTTTAGGTTTAGCAGCGCCCGATGTGGCAAAGTTCAGCTTTTGAGGAGTGGAGCCTTTGTGGGGTCACCGGATGGGGTACGTACTTCAAGTCCCCTTATGACGTACCTACCATGATGTCGCGGTGCAGGACAAACTTCTAGACACAGTAAATGCTGTTGACAAGTTGTTTTATTTGTCATTTGAAGAAGTGGCGAAGATGGAAGACAAATGAGGCCTCACTTTGCACCCAATGTCTCCAATGTGCTTAGAAAACGTGGCAGCAAAGGTCCGTCCTTATCATTGGTC
Source organism: Coniochaeta ligniaria NRRL 30616 (assembly GCA_001879275.1). NCBI lineage: Eukaryota > Fungi > Ascomycota > Sordariomycetes > Coniochaetales > Coniochaetaceae > Coniochaeta > Coniochaeta ligniaria. Next base: position 816,973 of record KV875103.1, read on the forward strand.
AGACTGGGAGCGGCAGCTAGGTACGTACCGCCACTGGATGTGGACTAGCACGATCGTGGCTGTGTGTCTTATGATTGGCGATCCAGATCTTTGGGATCCGCTGACATGTGCCATTGCACTCCCTGACTCCCTCTGCGTCTGCTCCTGTCTTCAAGCTTGGGATTGCATCAAGCGTATTAACTCTGCTAACGCATGCGCTTTGGTGCCATCATAACCCGTGCAAGCACACGTGGTACATAGGTCCCTAAGATGAATACATTATACCTACGCTCTGGGGTATGTGACGCCATTGGTGGAAAGGACATGTTGACAGAGCGAAGATTACCCAACTCGGAGTCTCATCAGGGCACGTAGCCAGGGGTGTACTGCTAGCGCTAGCTAGCCAGAACAGACAGACAGAGTAACTCGTTGTGTTCCTGCTCCGGCAAGTATCATGTCGCATCTGCATGCTTGCGTGGCTATTGGACGCGAAGTGAACGGCGTGGTCCGGGTCGGGCTCCAACGATTCGCCAAGGGGCACCAGCGCTGACGGGCAGAGAATCGTCTGGGAACGAATAGCTGGGAAACTGCAGACCCTGGAAGGGGCAACAGAGGGACAACTCGTCGATTTGACGATCCCGAGAGTTTCTGGAGACGCAGGTGGTGTAGGCCCTGTGTCGTCGGATGGGCCTCCGTCCCCCACTGACCCCCAACGTCAACGGTAGCATGAGGTTCGTGATGGAGTGTATTGACGGAAAGGAAATGTAGGCAAGCACACACTGGAGGCCTATCTCACATGTCTCCGCGACACAGAGCGTCGCCTCATGGGTCCTTGTCAAGTCGTAAAGGCCCACGACATAGCAAAAGAATCCACGTCGTCGTTCGATAAGCACTCGACACTTTACAGGCTCAAGATGTCTCCGCTGGTGAGTCGTGATATCTTCGGGATTGTCATCATGCTAGTGATCCCAATCACGAGGGCCTCGATCTTTCCTTGCTGTTCTGTCTTATTCCCCCGAGGAATATAGAGAACCACTGCAGCTGCGAAGACGGAGCCAGGTGAGTCGGTTGCCTCAGCGGATTCGAGCCTTGCAACATGTTTTGTGGGTAGTTGACCTACGTCACAGCCCTTGTCCAGCACCGAAGCAGAGCGTCCACGTATGGGACGTTGCCGCGAACGATCAACACGCGGGGCATAATCATGCAAGACGAGTTGCAAGCCAGGATATGCAACTTGCAAGGCTTGGAAAATGTCGGTGAGAGGTCAGAAATGTTATTTCTGAGCGAAGTCGGCCGGTGAAATCCTCTGTCAGTCTATCCAACAAGGTGTCGAGGTCTGACAAAGGGTCCTATTTTTGTTTTGATTTTTCTGCGTCGCCATGCCATTGTTGGATAGATACGTATGGCATGTGGGTACGGGGAGAAGCCAGCCCGGCCAGCCTGCATTTCATTGTTGCAGTGGATGCCGCTAGCAGATCGAGAGGGGCCTTGCGCGAGCTGCCGTGCAGCTATTGGCGTTCCGCACCGACGGTGTGTGGGCCGCGTCCAATCGGGAGCAAGGCGGTGCATGCCAGCGGTCCGCTCGAGGGCCCATTGACCACAGACGTGTCGGGAACTCAGCAGCCTGCAAATGTTGGACAGCAACGCAGGAAGCCATGAAGGTGAAGGACCATTAGGGCAGCAGAGCATACATGACTCCTGTCTCTGTATGAGTCACTCTAACTGCACGCCCTTTGGAGTTTTCTGCTGTGTTGTGTTAGCTGCTGTCGTCTGCTATCCAAAATTCCAAGGATGGAAATGAGTTGAGAAAAGACAGGGTAGAATTTTCACGGTGAGCGAAAGAAGCAATTAAAGCGGAAGAGCAGTGGTCTTCCCGCGGTGGCAGGGGCCGCCTCAAAGCCACCGGGCCGAGTAGACAGGACTGGGGAGGGGTTTCTAGAAGATGACAGGGGATGACAACGGAGCCCGAAAAGGGGTGGCATTGAAAACGGAGCCAAGGTGAAGAGACCGCGATCCATCATCGACGCTATTCGTATCACTAGCGTCCGCTAATCATACCCGTGGCAGTGGATGTAGATTCGGCGCTGGGGGATTTCTGAGGTCTGGTGTTACGGCCATGGGCTGCACTGTGATGTTCAAACTGTGTTTGCGTACCTACATCAGAGGCTTTGCTATATATCAAGCACAACATGATGGTCAAATTGGATGTTGAGTGTCCCTGAATAACCGGTGTCGCAACGAAGTGGGCTGGCATAGCAGCGTGTCTTGGGGCTCAACGTCCAGCACACCTCGGGCATGGCGAATAGTCTTGTACAGCTCAGTGAAGGACAATGCGCTGTAGCCTGTAGGTAGGTAGTGCCGCATATGAAGTTGGTCGACAGTTCGGTTCAACAACGCGTCGATGGGTCGCCGGCAGATGCGTGAGGGGCACAGCATCGACAAGATGAGACATTGACCAACCGTTCTTGTGGGACGAGGTTTATCTCGTGTAAGGTCTGTGAACAGGCCGTTGTGAGGTCGCGAAAAATGGCTATCGGGCGTTGTGTACAAATGTTGATATCGCTGTTTGGACCAAAAGAAGCGGAAGCCAAACAGTGAGGCCTCGAGCTGAAGGGTGGAAACGCTCCCATTGGCTCGCGCGATCTGGTCTTCCAGGTCTGCATGAGACGTCGTTCGTGGTCGAGGCTGGCTGGTCTCAGCTCTTCAAGGGTTTGCTCTCCAATGCTGTACTTCGTACTCGTGATAGTGCCACTTCGTGGATCCATCTTAGTAGAAGACAGTGCCAACGGAATGAGCTCGGCACTCTGGAGGAGACAGGTATATTGTTAGCCCTTGTTTCCCAACTTGGACCACCGGTTAAAGACGCGACACAACTGCTACCTGTTGGCTTCCATCATGATTGAGACCCAGATATGAGTGATGGACATCTGACGGACCCCGCCCCCGCAATAGTACATGCAAAGTGGGAGGAGATGCATGAGAGCGAACGAACTGGTTCCGCGAATATCTCGAACCAAGTGATTGCCCAGCTGCATCATGGAGCCTGTGAAGTGATTGATACTGGTCGGCGCATAACCTCGTCCCATGAGGGGTGATCATCCTAGGAGATTGTGTGTGCTGGCAGGCCAAATAATCCGAAAGTGCACATGATGGTGATGCGCAAAGCAGGTGGTGTGCAGAGATGCACGCTCTCAACACTCATCACAGCGCTGTCCAGTGTCGGTATACGATCATGAGCACGAGTTCTGCCACGGGCCACGGCACGAGCGCGATCAGATGGGTTCGCGATTGGAGGGGCATATGGAGGAGGGTGAGCTGGCCAGTCTAGTGAAGGTGAAGACTAAAATGGAGGAGGGGCTGGTTCCAGCCATCCTTGTATTGATAGAAGGCGACCTGGAAGTGGAAGGTACATACCTCTACCAAGGTGTCGGAGCATCGCTCTTGCCTCGCATGCCGCCAAGTCCAGCTTCATCGTCAGGAGGGGTAAAGAGGCGAAAAAGAGGGAGACGTCAGCACATTCGTTGCCTTCTGTTCTCCTCCATCCGAAATACACGTGTAACTCGACATCATACTCTTTCTCTACCGCACGACACGCCCTATCATTCCGCATCTTCCTTGGGTTTTACGCACTTCTTCCCTTGCGTGAGCTTCTTTCTTCTTCGAAGTCTCGAGATCCGGAAGAGTAAACGCACTGCTACGAGTCGTCTGTCGCCTGCAACCAGCCGTTGAAGTGACGCAAAGATCAATAACTACGGGGCTGTTCAACGTGCTGCAAACCTGCAAAGAGCATCAGGAGCATCAACAGGGCCCCATGCTCCGTGACGGTTGCACCGCGCCCGTCGTATTGTCGTCTTTCCGGCAGCCGTTCGTCTGGCCTTCAAGCCACAAAAATATTGTTATTTAACTCGATCCTGTGCTGTCTCGGCTCTCTCGAGCCCAACCATTTACCATCGGTTCTGAGATCTGGACAGGATCGTTCGCATTCCCGAGATCGTGACCCGTGTCGATGCGCGGACCTCTATCGCCTTGAAACCGGACCTCACCTCGTTCGTTCGGTGCGGCGTTATATCAGACTGATTTCCCTCGCGACAGCCGTTAAGAAAGTTGCGGCTCAGTTCGGTTGAGTCGGTTGGAACTGTGGTTGAAATCCCCCTGTTCGGCCGTCAAACACCAGCAGGATTGCCGCACAGATTGCGAAGAAAATTTTCACGGGAAGTGAAATCGAACCAGGAAGTGTCTTCCGCTGCCGCGACGTTGGTAACGTTGGAAGCCTTCCCAGCCTCTCGCTGTGCCAATTTCGCTTGCAAGGTGTGAAGATTGGCTGGGGTTGAGGACCCTTGGCACCATCCAGCAGTGAGCCGGGATCTACGCCGTCGCGAAATTACACTCCAAAGGGGCCGCTGCTCATTATTGACGGACCCAAACGACAAGGCGTCCACAAGAGTCACCAATACCATGGGCCCTTGTTGATCTGTGATTCATTCCAGGGTGAATCATCGGTCTATCCACCGGCGAATAACGCGTTTTCACGACGACGACGACAGCTTGTCTTTGCCTGCCTCTCCTATTTTAAGGGGGGCTCTGTCGACGCGCAGACAACACGCTTCTGGTCATCGGAGGCTTGATTGGCTTCGTCCGAGAGAGCCAGTCGAAGGCCCTGTGCGAATCCGAGCCAGTTTTCACGGTGCACTTATGGGGAGTGTGGCTGGGTTCTTCGTCTCGCTGACAGGGACTTGAGGGGTGTGACTAATTGAAGGCCCTGGTCGAAAGACTGGCCTATCGCTGCTCACACACCCCCTCCATAAATTTCCACGAGGGACCACGGTCACTGCATTTCTTGGCCCCTCCCCCCCCTGTCACCCACCATCCCTGTTTTAGGCTTTGGGTCCTCGGTCCCTTCTCACCACGCTCAGGAGCGGGAGGAGATATATTCGCGCGCTCCCACACCAGCCCTCGGAATTTCTTCTCCCTCAACTTGGCTTCCGCCAAAATCATTATCAAATCATTCTCCAAGCAACGCTTCGTCAGCAATTCATACCCGGTCAGATCAACTGGATCCTCGAAGAATCCAGTTCTTTCCAGAAGCCACCGTCAAAGTCAATTCCACGACTTTGATCGATTCCTCCTCTCAGGGGAAGTCATTTTTACGCCAGATCCTTGACATGTACTCCAGCAGAAGTCGGTTTTCTTCCCTTCTTCCTACCGACCACATACCAAGGTGACTTGGTGTCGCTTCTCCGCGTCACGACACAGGCGCGAATCACTGAGGGTCAGTGATATAAAAACATAAAAAATCTCACGTTTCGCAGAGGCTGAGGGGAGGTGCTTCACCAAAACAACACACTGCAAAAGCACGACCTCGAAACCTGGATGTCAGCGCGGCATCGCAAGAGCTTGGAACCATGTCTTACAACTCCCCCAGCGGCTCGACTCCTCGGCAGGGCGACTACTACTACGAGGACAAATACGCCAGTCCGTCGCCGACGCCATCTCCCCGAGCTCCTTACTACTACGCCGGTGGACAAACACCCCAGCGGCCGGCGACCCGGGCTCACTTCCGAGGCAACAGCAGCGGCGCCTTTGACTATGGCAGTCCTCGGACTCCACAGTTCTCGCCTCGTTACACGAGCGACGGCCACTACGCCACTGCTACTGCTAATGTGAGTTCATCGCGCTCGTCGCGCCCATCTCGCCACTCCGGCTATACGGACCAGCGTCCTCCAAGACGCGAGCGTCGCCACTCGGCATCCTACTATCGGGCCTCTGACCATTATGGGGAATCCGACGAGGACGAGTTAATCGAGATCAACGGCATCACTTATGTGTTGCCTGCGCGGTCGAGGACCAAGCGATATCACGAATATCATATCAACACTGGTGGATATGACACTAATTATCGCTACCATACACAGACAGCAGCAAGTGCCCGACAGCCTTTCGTCGACAGAGACCCCCTAGGATACAACACTCCACGCTCCGGCTACGATCCAGTCCAAGACCGGCGGCCCTCAGTTGTTCACAGACACTCGCGCCGCAACTCGTCCTCCGTTCCGCAACGCCCACAGACAGCTCGTCCTGCCGCCGCTAAGCCACAAAAGAAAACAAGCACCGAAGAAACACCGAAGCAGCGCAAGGCCACCGCGGAGGATGCCAAGAAGCACCGGATTCCCGAGGGTTATTCACTCAAGAATTGGGACCCAAGCGAGGAACCCATCATGCTTTTGGGTAGTGTGTTTGATGCCAACTCCCTCGGCAAGTGGATCTATGACTGGACTGTCTTCCAGTTCACTGCAGATCACCCCATGTCGGAACTTGCCGGCGAGCTTTGGCTGCTTTTGATTCAACTGGCGGGTAAGCTCAAGCGTTGCGAGGAAGTTGCACCCAGGATTAGGAGCCAGGACAACCGGGAGATCATTGATGATTTCATTGCAAGCGGGGAGCGTCTGACCGACAAGCTGCGCAAGCTTCTCAAGGCATGCGAGCTGCCCATGCTCAGGTCCGCAAGGAAGGCCAAGGATAACCAGCTTGGATTGAATGCCGGTGTTGAGTTCGTCAAGACGCTGTGGGGAATCGAGCGCGAGTTGGAGAAGACGGAGGTCTTCATGACGAATATGCGCCTCTGGAACTTGCGCTTCGATGCCAACTGTGAGGAGGTCCTCCAGAAGCCTGGCATGTAAACATATCCTTCCGGACTTGGACTTCTTTTTACTGTTATCCCCAGGCCACAGGAGGATTTTCATGGACTCCACGAACACAACAGGACACGGCCTATACACTATTGGAGCCCATTGTTGTACGATTATGTCTCATTTTGGGGGTCATTTCCATCTATCTATCTGGAGGCTTTCGCCTCCCCAACCATACACGATCAAAGAGACGGGAGCGATCCCACGCGGCCGGTTTCCGGTCATATCAGAGATACCCAACGTTCTGGGCGCGCATGTGAGGCACGGTCAGCACACTGCCGCCCCCGCTGATGAGGGACAGAATGGGTCACGACACGGGCGGCGTCCGACTGCCGCCGTCACATGTTTACGGGGTGATACAAAAAGTTTATTTCTGGTGCTTGTCTGTTCAAACAACATGCATTGCTGGGGGGAGGGAAATTGTCGGCTTTCACGAGGAGAATACAGGGAAGGATCGCAGAGGTCGCCGACTGATCTCTTGCTTTAATGCGCCGTATTGACGGCTGGGATCGGAGCGTGTTATTTTTCACCATGTCTGGGGAGGACCATCGCTGGGCGTCAAGTGTCTTTTCCTGCTTTTACAATGTTCCTTGACGTATTCCGACATTTATCAGAGGATCGTTATCGTTTCTTTTCCTATGGTCAGGGGTCTCGCAGGCTGGATATACCCTTTGCGCTTTCAGTTCGTCCGGCGGATGCAACGCCGAGGTAGATAGCGAGCAACATTTCACAATATTTTGGCATCAAACTGCAAACCACAGCTGCCCCGACGATGATGCTTGGCACATGTGAATTCCGTGCCCCTGTGATTCTACCATATGCAACTTGTGCCACACGTCTGTCTCCCAAACCTGTTCACATCAACATGTCCGCCTATTAGATCTAAACTGTGAACAAAAAAAAGCCCTAGATCAAAGCCCTAATAAACCACAGCCTATACCCCCTGACTCTTGCTGTAACTGGCTGCCGCAGCCCTATCCGGACGCGCAAGCACCGGGCCGCTACACTGGCGCCGCATATCGAAAATGCACACTAGGTAGGTAAGGTAGATTTACGTTGCATATGCCCTAAAACCGCGGGCATGAGCTCTTAAAATGCTTGTCTGGGCATCAACCGTCAACCCGAGAATCGCGAAAGTGCGGACTTGACGTTTCTCATACACGGGTCTTGGGGATCCCTTGTGTCACTAAAGGGGGTGGGTGTGTACCATTTTCTTTTTCCATTTCCCACCATCCCCCCCTGATGTCCGATTTTCTTGCAAAGATTTCAGGCTCATCTCCAGAGATAATTTTGCTTGTTTTCTTGTAATTTTCTCAATGTCATGAATGTGTCGGTTAGCAAGGGTCAGAGCATTGGGCAAGTACGGAGGGGAAATGGCGTATTTCGCTTCTGGTCGCTCCTTCCTTTTGAAGTTCGCGGTCCGTATTGCCTCGGAGGTTCCAGCACTGAAAGCAAAACGGAATCGCGAGCAGCCACTTTGAGAAACCCTCTTGGAAGAACACTGGTTCATCGAATGGTCTTTCCTTCTCGTGTCTTTTGCTTGTTGTCTACCACACCTTATTCTTATTTCCAACATGCAGTGCCGTCCACCTCAAACTTGTCGCCAACCAGAGTTCCGTTCGACGCCGGGGAACTCCTTTCCGTGCACGGACGGCAGAGCTCCTTCCTGCCTCCTTCGCCCGGTGCCAGCGATGCGGAATGAAACTTTTGCTGGTCCATGCCGGAGCGAGGTTTTGTTGAGCAGCAGTCGTGATGACCCAGGACTCATGTGATTGACTCAATGCATTCCAATACTGCTAGAACGCACTTTGTCCAACCCACAGTTCATATCTATCTAAGATGATACTGAGTGCACATTCTGGCACCTTGATGGCCGGCAAACAGCAAACAAACACGATCTTTCCGGGGACACTGTGTGCGATACTTCGGACTTATTAGGACAGGCAGTTAACGTATGTAGGGGGTGTCGGTAGGCAGCTGACACGGGAGGCGTGCGTGAATCAACAACGGCTGTCCACCACCTTCAGTGGCAGAACAATGTGCGATCGTTCACACGCATTCACGGGCGTCTCATAGGCCCGCGTCACCTTACTTGCGATTTACTGGGTCGCAACCGATGGTTACACTCGTTGCCTTGTGAAGAGAGACCGCGCTGACTTGGAGTAGTCGATCCAATCCGTTCACAGTGGCGTACTTCAGTCGAAGTAAACGACCGCTTGTCCAGCAGAGGTTCCCTAATCATCAGCCATTCCGCTATCATGGACGTCAGCAAACACCAGTCGGGTAATCAGTCACAAGGCAAAGCATGGTCCCAGAGAGACGTGAAGCTCTGTGATCATAACCGAGCTCTCCAAGTGGAAGATCCACAGGCACTGATGATTCACACGGAATAAGCGCCGTCTCGTCAACTAGATGTCCTGATATCACAGCGATATCAACTATACTGTGCCTCATCGGCAGTTGTGTATCGCGAGGCGCTTGCAGCGGATACAGCGGACCCGCTACGAAGACCGCTATTTTTGGGGGCCGTCAGATCGCCAATTCTGCTGCAACCAAGTGCATCGCAAAGCAACATCCGCCCCCAAAATACCTACACGCGGACGATGTTGTAGCATTGCCCCCAGCGCAGCCTTACAGATCAGTCATTGCATGAAGATGTTCGAATGCAAATGGCCGATTCTGCCGGTTACTTCTAGCGGTTCTTACCTTAATGTTGCAGGACGGAAACTCGAAACGAAACACCAAACGCCTGTGGAAACATCAACATCGACCTACCTTACCGAGCAATGGTTTTCTTCGGACAAACTCAAGTGTTCGCCTCTGGTACAGTGCCACGGAGGACACGGGGATACGCGAATACCATCAAGCTGATGTTTCAAGTCCCCCTTCTGTTTCCTCATTGTCCTACCCTTTCCTCCCTTGCTACCTTGCCGTGCACCAGAAGCATCTCAACGGTCAGCACCTTAAGCACACTCCCCACCACAACGCTCGGTTCCCTTCTGGCACGGCCGACCTTTCAGGGCCCTTACCAAGGTGGATAGCCGCCTCGAAGCCGAACATATACCACCATCACATCCTCCCTTCTAGCGATCTATTCTCGGGCGGCTGGCAGGTGTGGCAGCTCATATATCCATATACCCGACTGCCCTTCCTATATGCAGGATTATATTGCCCTGCTGCTTTGGACCGGGACACGCGCCATGCGAGTCATCACGGTGTGCCTTAGATCCCGCGGGTGGCTTGGTGATTGCACTTCGCTTGGGTCGAGGACCGGTTAAAGTGAGCCTCTCCAGGATATCTGTTTTGCCGACTACCGTGATGGATGACACGGATTTCACTTCTGAGGAACGGGTGGTCGGTGCTGCTGTGCATACATGCGACCCGGGCTGTCCGCGGTCAGACACAAACTGTGCGGCGTCCCTGATGTGATGTCTCTCCCGGACCTTGGAATGGATATCATTCCGATCTAGAGAGACGAAGAACGCTCGGCGATCTGGAACAGAGCTCTAGCGCCCGATGCACTTGGTGGTATCTGTTGTTTCTAAAGAGCTTGACGAGGCTTCCATGCCATCCCTTGCTTTTTGGTTTCAGCCTTCTCGTCATCCCCCTTGCAGCCAGAAACATTCTGAGCAGCGATGCATTGGTCTTCCAGCCTCGTCCCTATCACACGCACAGTGCGCACCAACCCCTCCATAGGACCAGAGCACAGAGGTTGTGCCATAGAACCCTCGGTGCTACCGCACCGCGGCCGCATTTGGGTCCGCTGGCGCTTAGCTGCGATTGCGTGCAGTAGACAAACTTGGGGGCCAATCAGGGCCAGCTCCGCTGACACCTCACCCTTCCGCTGGAGTGTGATGGCAGCAAGGGCTGGCGGGGTTCGGACCGTGATAGTGGCGCCAGACCATTTTCTTATTCCTTGACTTCAATGATGGATGGGCCGAGTATGGAGAAGGTATTTGCGACCATGGTTGGGATACGCGGACGGGCTCTAGCAATGCCCTCTTCGTATAGGCAACAGTCCTGCGTATCCAGTGCCTTTACGAGCTCATTGCTTGTAGGGATATCGGGGGCTGAAGCTGACGATGGGCCGATGGCACCGAATAATCGTCTTTCCTTCTAGAAGACCTTTCCTTATCCAACTCTGATAAGCTGCCGTACCACGTGCGGCGGGGGAAACGGCGCTGCTTTTATGGTCATGACAACGTGGCTTGGTTGGTCTTTCGCACATCTCCTGCATGACAGTCGTAAGCTCACACCCCCTCGGCAGTCTCCGATTCTCCGTTCTTGTCGCGGCTGCAGCGCACCTGGGCTATGCCTGCATTCTGCTGACTACGACCACTCTCAACCACAGTCAAGGAGGTTGTATTACCGCGGACACCGAGCGAGCGAGTTGGTCTTGCTTTTCCTTCTGTTTGCTACCTGGATCTCGACCAATACCCGCCTCCGCCTGTTTGCTTCTTCCAGCCTGGCTGTTGGACGACCCGCTGTGTCACCTGGTAAATGTATCCCTGATTCCACGGATTGCCGCAGTTCCCGCATCGTGGCACCTAAAGATACGCATGAGATAACTGATCAATAACGCAAACCCAGCCATCTTTCGAACCCGAACGCCAGGCCCAGATCAATCTAAAACGCAGCCACCCGACGAAATAACATCATCGCACAAAAGCATCGCAGCTTGGACCACTCATGCCCGGTTCCTGATCGACGCCAGTGGTGCACGGCGTTTGCCCTGCTTGTCTCGGCCCTGCATACACCAGATGTTGGCAGACGTCCTCCTCCGCAATGTCTCAGTCCCTGGCCGATGATGGCCGCACCTCCTGCGGGACGTCCGGATCGAGGGTTGCACCGACTGGGGAACCGATCTTTCGGGACCTGCGGGGCTGCCGGCCCCGATCTCACGTTCCTCGTTCAGAAGAGTCGCGCAGATGGATGTTCTTGAGATCTGGCAGGCTGCCGACGGCCTGGGTCTCGTTAGGATGATCAGCACCGAAGCCATTGCCGAAGTAAGTAGCCCGTTTTTTTCTCGAGTCTGCGGCGGAAGCCGGACATGCCCTGGATAAGTTGCTCCGGTGGCTCTCAAGATAGCCATCCCGAACGAAGATAGTTGGGTCCGCCACAAGGATAATGTGTCGCAGATGAGACGATAGAATATGTCTTGGACATGCTGATATACAGGCGGGGGACTGGAGATGCGGCTGGTCTAGCATTAAAGAACTGGCCGGTCTCGAAGACTTGCCAAGAACTGCCGGTAGACAGTGTGCTCAATGGCTCTGCAGCCCAACTAACTCAGACTCAAAATCCTTTGTCGGGAGACATATGCCACCTATAAAAGGGGTTCGAGGGGCAGTCTTATCAGATGTGGCATCACTGCTGTTCTTTGATGAAACGTACCATTTTAGCTGTGATCATGGACGGTGGTTCAACTACTGGCATAACGTAATTCCGCAAGGGCCAATCCTTAGGAGGCGTCCGTTTCGCAGTAACATCTCATTGGAGAACATGTGGACAGGCAAGAATACTATCCTTTATGCTAAAAGCTGCCCCAGAGGGTGTTATAGCTCTGTGGTCTCCACCCCTAGGCTGGTGTCGAAGTCCACAGTAGACAACCCCCTTTCCACTAGCAGTTGGTAACCCCCCAAGCTCCTACCATCTGGGTGAATGTGTGATCCCAGTTCTCCTTCGAGTGTCCGATCTCCTGCTCGGCCGCACAAGGTGCTGCCCTATAGAGGCGGAGAACGCAGTTGGAGCTCTTGGTGTTTCCCCAGACCATCTTGAACAGAACCGTCAATGAGAGGTAAGTCCTAGATGTCAGGATTCGGATTCAGGAAAGCTCACGTGGTCACCGCTGACACAAGTTGGATTCTCAGTGCAGCCCTTGTTCTTTGAGCCGGAGTAGGAGCCAGTGAAGCCGGAGCCTCTGGGGCAGTCGAATTGCATCGTCCAGGCTTCAACCGAAGTGACGAGGGCACAGAGGAAGGCAAGTGTGGGCTTCATGGCGGTAGGCTACTGTGTGAGCTGGTGTCTAGAGATAGTTGCTGTTGCTGAGTCACTGAAGCCTGTGGTGTTCTAGGACGTAGACCTAGGTAGGAGTTTCTTCGTGGTAGAGCTTGTTCTCTATATAGCAAGACTCGGAGTGATGTTTCAGCCGGCTTATGCAAACGCTACCCTGATCTTTTACGGCGATTCGCAAAGGAACTCTGCGTTGCGACCTAAACAGAGGTGTATGGTTCGCTGAGAGGTGCCAATGCTACCTCGGCTTGTTCAGCTGAGGCGATGGCCGCAAAAGTCCGTGTACGGTACCCGTCAGTTGGAAGAACCAGGCGAACCTGTGGTTTATATGTTCTTGAAGGTCCGACACTAAAAAATAGTCTGTATACCAATTTGGACATGCAACGTTGCCTTCCACCTACCGAACAAAGAGTGTCCCGACAATAGGGCCCTCCCTTTCCGGCTCCTTCCAGCCCTCAAGAGCCGGCGTATCAGCAAACAAGCCGAGGGCATGTTGAGCTGGCCATCTGTCACCAAACACGGACGCCTCTGTGACCAAGTCGCGGATATGCTGAGCCTCCTCGAGCGTAAGCTCCACGTGCATGGCGGCAACGTTCTCGTCGATGTACTTGGGCGTGATAGTTCTTGTCTTTGCATCAGTAACTACCACTCATGTTTTTGAACGACAGACAAGAAATGTATACTCACCCAGGAATAGGAAAGATATCGTCCCCCTGAGCCAATAACCACGCCAAAGCGACTTGGCCCACCGTCACGCCCTTACTGTTCGCAATGGTTTCGATGGCATGCACAAGTTCCATGTTCTTGGGGAAGTTATCCTGCGAAAATCGAGGGTAGAATCGGCGGATGTCGCCCTCGTCGAAACTGCCAGGTCCCTGAAGGCGTCCGTTCAGCAGGCCGCGGGAGAGTGGAGAGTAGGCAACCACCGCGACGCCGAGCTCGCGGCAGGTGACCAGGAGGTTGTGCTGGGGATCTTCAATCTCGGTGCTGAAGACGCTGTATTCCATCTGGACGGCTGCAATGGGGTGCACGGTGTGGGCGCGGCGGAGGGTTGTGGACGAGACTTCGCTGAGGCCTATGTGGCGGATTTTGTCTTGTCTGGTGGTGTCCGTTAGGTGTCTGTGGAGTGTATGACACTTGATGCTGTGACATGTTGAAGGAAGAGAGTGCAGAACTCACTCCTTGAGTTTCACCAGCTCGGCCACAATGAGCTCTATGGGAGTCGAACCGTCGACTCGATGGGGGTAGTAGAGGTCAATGTAGTCAACGCCGAGCCTCGCGAGGCTCTTCTCGACAGCTTCGGACACGTAGGCGGCGTCACCACGGAAGGTGAAGCCGTTGGGCAGCATTATGGCGCCGAATTTGCTGGCGAGGAAGACGTTCTTGCGCTTCTCTGGGTTGAGGGCAAGCCATTTGCCGACGATGACTTCTACGTCTCCCTAGTGCAAGAGTCGAGTTAGCTTCGAGTAGGTCAATGACATCCGATACATGTGGCGAGTGCTCACATAGGCATCGCTCATGTCCCAAAAAGTGCATCCGAGCTCATAAGCGTGGTCTAGTAGGGCAAGCCGTTCAGGGTCGGGAATGGGAGTCGACTTCCGAGAACCTGGGAAGCCCATTCCCATGGCACCGAAGCCTATTCTGGGAACCAAGGGTCCATTCTTGCCCAGTGGCCGCAGAACAGGTGATGTAGAACCCATGCTGTGATGATGTGTCTTGCGCGAACTTGGGTCGTTGTCTGAAATGTAAGCCGTGTCAATGCTACTGACAGAGGCTATTCCAATGTCGAGCACCCCAGTGCACATATAGGAGATAAATCCTTGACCGCAGGTGGCGTTGTTGTTGCGCAAAGTCCGATGTGATTGATGGGTGGACTCCGCAGCTGCGAGTGGACGTGGTATGCCAAAGTCCGCAATGGGCGGAAACCAGGCCAGTCAAAGCGATATTATCGATTCCGGATTCATGTGATATTATCGATTCCGGATTCATGTCTTGTTTTCCGTTGCGGAAAGGAATTCCTTCGTCTCATCCACGCCAACGTATCTAGTCAAGCGGTTAGTTACCTTGTGCATTCAGTGCTTGTTCTGGTGTACTCACACGCTCAAGAGTATCTCCGCAAACTCGTCCACATCGTCCCCTCTACCGTATTTGAGAAAGTCATCAAACGCATAGTTGTTGATAACATAATGCGGTTTTTCTTTCCACATACGAAAGAAACTGAATGACGTGTCGGCCTCCCATAGGTGGCGGGAGATCGTCCAGCGATGGGTATAAGCCCACGGATTCTGGTCCTCTGCATTTCGTTAGCCTGGAAAGCTTAGTTGCCTTTGGAGAGAACTGACCAGATCCCTCGGAGTTCTTCATCATCTGGTAGAGTGTTATGACAGAGTAAGCCATAATGATAGTCCTTCGTAACGATTCCGCAAAGATCCATCTCTGGAGTGCAGAAATGTGTCAGCAAGTGTAATACCGTCATTCGGGATCATGATACTCACCTCCCACTTTTTCGGTGGCTGCGCCCTCGCTACACTGTCCTCCAGATCCGCCAAGTCCCCTAGATTCTCGCGGACTCTGCACAACTCACCCAGCCAGCTCTGTAGCAGCGGGATATCCGCCTCGCCCTGCGCACGTAGAGTGACATCTCCATCGAAAAGACGGATGACTTGGTAGAGAAACAGAGCTTGGGTACGGGCAAGCTTCGCTGTTACAGTTGCACCCGTGTGAGCAACCTCCGTCCGGACGAGATCGCCAACATTTCGATGCAACGCGCGCATGACCATGGCCATGTTAGCAGGATTACGGTTCGCGTAGAGCATATTTGCGGTGAAGCACTCGAGAATGCATGAGGGCATGTGGTCCCTGTAGAGGTAACGATGCATGAAGGGAGTGGCGTTGCGTGTGGCGGCATCGGACGCAAAGCCTTTGACGCGGCTGATCACGTAGTACAATGGTGTCTTTGGATCATGAACCATCCATGGTTCGACCGGTCCCTACGAGTCGTTAGATGACGTATAGGAGGCGACAGTTGCTGGGGCAAGGAGGGCTCAACCGGACTCACACAGATAGGGGCCATCTTGTCATACGCCGCTAGAGTCCCTTCATCGGCTGGACTACTTGGACGGTCGATTGTGGAGCCGTGCTCAGTTGACACAAGGGTCTGGTGTAAGTTTGGGTCAATGCAGTTATCTAACATGTCCATAAAGTGGTCCGTTGGGAGGTCGCCAGTGTTGGTAGCGTCCAGAGAGGAAGGATCTAGAGACAGAGAAGCGGATGAAAGTGCCTGAGAGTCCATAGGCATGAAGTCGAGGTAGTCCATGTCTAGTGGCGGGCCGGGGGAGAGGGAGAAAGTGGAAGAGGTGGAGCCTCCGAACTGCAACCCGTCCGTGTTCATGTAGGCCGGGAGCGCATTACCGGCCTCCCGAAGGTGGCTGCTAGTAGACACAGTGGTTCTCGCATAGACACAATCGACGTTCTTGTCGGCACATCGTTTGCAGATCGGGGTCCGTCTATCGCATCGCCGCTTGGCCAGGACACAAGCCGTGCAGTTCTTCTGTCTTGATGCCGGTACTGCACCTCCCGCCACAGAGCGCCCCATATCGGCTAGTGTTCTGGCCAAAGATTGAGGCGCAGATTGTTGAGCGTGTTGAGTTTGACGGACTTTGGTTGAGAGAATGCATGGCGAGATGACAAACGGTGGTTGTCGTGACGGGTGTGTGTCAGCACCGCAAATGAACCTAACTCCGCACCCTGGAAACTCCACTTCTCCGGCCGCCGGATCCGGACCCGCAAACGCCGCCAGACGCCGCCAAACTCCGCGGCACTACGTCGTCAGCTTTCCCTCAATCAGTCTTGAACACTTCATCTTCAATCTCCGCCAGCAAGACAAAAAGAACTCGCACTATTTTCTGCGTGCCCTGTTACATCTCAAATGCCGTGCCTGAGCACTTACAGCTTAGCTAGCATCGGTGGCGCTTCTGCACAGACGAATACGCTCTCAAATACGCATTACTCCTCCTGACCTTCACCCAGCCCCTGCCAAGAGCGGAAGCCCGGCCCAATGTAGCTTCGATGTGCTCAATCTTGCGAGTTTGCAAGGTACCGGCGCGTACACACATGTACTTGTGGCAGTAAGACGCCAGGCCAAGCACTCCCTTGTTCCGATCCTGGTGAAAAGGAGGTTGTAATATGACCTCTATACGCGCTCAGGGACAATTGCATCATGCTGATGATGCAACCCATAGGTCTTGGTATTTGGAATGCTTGCGTGCCATGGCCTAAGCAGTCAAAGGAACTGCATTGCACCTCACGCGGGCGGCTAGATTCGGCCGGTCTTCAGTTGGTCAGACGACCATACGAGTACGTGAGGATTTGGAATTGGGATTCAAGCCATGTATATAATGGATTGGTTTCCTTTGCGCTGCTATGGGAGCTTAGGAGAACGACAAGTCAAACATCAACCACTCGATAACCATGGCACTCCTAAGCTCACTCCTGGTTGCAATAGCTGTTCAATCAGCATACGCGACACGCACGACCAACACCAAGACACGGCAGTGTGTTCAGCTGGAAATCCCAATCAAGCTCTCATCATTCACCACCACCAAATGGCAGCAGCCCCGAGTCGACAGCACCGTTGATGCCGTGGACTGGGTTGACTGGATGACAACGTGGACAACCCCCGCGGACAAAGCGGCCGGAAATGTCACGATCAATGGGACTTTCAAGATCAACGGCCAGCTATGCGTCCCCCCAGAAGGTGCCAAATCGGATATTCTCCAGATCGCCACTCACGGCGTCGGCTTCGACAAACGGTCAGTCAAATCATGTTCATCCCACAGAATCATACCTAATCACAGTCATGTTTCACAGCTACTGGGACGTCGAGATCAAACCGGAACAGTACTCATGGGTCGACTATACGTTAGCCCAAGGCTACTCTATCTTCACCTACGACCGCTTGGGCACCGGCAGCTCCGACAAGCCAGACGCCTACGACATCGTGCAGACCGACGACCAAGTCGAGATCCTGCGCCAGCTCACTTTGCTCCTTCGCTCAGGCAAGCTCATCAGCTCCTCCAAGAAGCTCGGCGGCGTCAACACACTCGACCGCTACACCCCTGACAAGATCGTCCACGTCGGCCACTCCTTCGGCAGCATCTGTACGATCGGTCTGCTACAGATCAATGGGTCCATCAGCGACGGGGCTATCCTCACGGGGTTCCTGCCCAATAATCAGCTGGGCGGCATCAGTGTCGGAACTTGGGGCTTCGAATTCGCCCGCGAGAGCGACCCTAAGCGTTTCTCGGACCGCGGTTCGGGGTACATTGTTCAGAAGACCAAGTACAATGTGCTGCTCAGCTTCCTCAAGAAGGGTTCTTTCGAGCCGGCCCTGTTGGATTACGCCGAGCAGATCAAGCAGCCCAACTCCGTCAGCGAATTCGTGTCGATTGGAGCAATCTTCGGTACACCTGCGAAGGATTTCAAGGCGCCTGTCCAGGTAAGTTATCTCATCAGCTGGCAATGGAATCTATAGTTATAGGAGAAAAATGGTGCTAATGTGGTGCTTTGGTAGTTTGTCGTCGGAGAGAATGACTACGGCTTCTGCCGCGGCGAGTGCTACAACACTTATAACATCACTGAAATCGAGACGGACTATTACCCGGCTGCATCCAAGATCGCCATACATATCCAACCAAAGACCGGCCATGGACTTGCCCTCTCCACCAATGCGACTGCGGGATATAAGGCCACCTTTGACTTCCTGAGATCAGTAGGCCTGTAGGGGAGGACTCGATGAGGTGGAAAAGGCATCTAAGGAACACTGGGAGAAGAGAGTTATACTGATCCGAAATTAATTCTTTATATAATTCACAACTGGCTGTCGGACAAACTGTTGATACCTACTAAAACGTTTGGCTTGGTGCATTAGCCGTTGGTATCTGCTCCTCCGAAAAAAGGGGCACATAATTGGCAATCCACGTGTATCTCGCCCGACACGCAAAGTTTGACCCTAATGCAAGGTCCCTGGGAGATTTATACGTAGATTGACGATGTGGTTACTAGTATCGTGGCGATATGTTGGTGTCTCGGAACGAGCGGATCTCACATGCCACAACCACGTAAGCGTCTTTCTGGGACGTCTCTTTAAATCTGCTGTCTTATCCTGACTGGTCCACCCCCCTTCAAGCAGGTGTAAAGTCACTTTTGGTGCAACGTTTAAAAATGCAGAAGGCAACCTCCAAGCTCCCATCTTGGGACAAGACGAAAACTCAAAGCAAGAAGGGCTTTGACAAAGTATGGGGTTGGGCGGATAAGCTCGGGGCCCCTATTAATCGTTTCTCCAATCGCATTGGCAGCGAAGCATTTTGGCCTTCGACTTTGGACAAGGAGAGCGACAAGGCAGCGAGAATCTTGAGATCATTCTGCAGTAAGGCCCCATTCTGTCCACCTGGAGAATATGTTCAGTCTGTGGTTTGGTATTAGACGTGCTGCTTAGACGGCAATGGCTGACTCTGTATTGCCTCTAGAGGATGGTTTCTACACTGAGGAAGAGGCGCCGGCAGCTCAGGACGGGCCGAAGCAAAAGCAGCGAGTGCTGAAGAGGATTCCGCAAAAAGTGATACAGAATGCTGTTGGTCTTGCAATCTTCACAACGATGCGGACCGGCCTCTGGATTTCCGGTGCCGGCGGTTCCGGTGTTCTCGTTGCCCGCAAAGAGGACGGGTCTTGGTCTCCACCTTCGGGCATCATGCTGCACACTGCCGGCTTGGGGTTTCTTGTGGGCGTGGATATCTACGACTGCGTCCTCGTCATCAATAACCGCAAGGCCCTGGATGCATTTACTAAAATTCGAGCTACATTGGGCGGCGAGATCAGTGCTGTCGCCGGTCCTGTCGGCGCTGGTGGAGTTCTGGAGAACGACGGCAAATGGAAGGAGGCCAACAGACCGGTCTTCACTTACCTCAAATCCCGAGGCTTCTATGCCGGAGTCCAGGTAGACGGTACCATTGTCATTGAACGCACAGACGAAAACGCACGATTCTACGGAGAAAACATCGGTGTCGCCGACATCCTCGCCGGAAAAGCACGCCACCCACCACCAGAGATCAGAATGCTAATGGAGACGTTGAAGGCTGCTGAAGGCCGCACCGATGTTGATTCTGAGGCCATGGAAGAGTTACAGGGTCAGCCAGCGCCGAGCGATGTCGAAGTCGACGCCCCTGGTGACACGAAGACATTTGGAATCCCTGACCCCGAGGACCCCGATCCTTTCGGTGTACTAGCCCTGGAGAAGGAAGGACTCCCAATCGTCGACGCCGCAACTCATTCAAGGCCATCAAGTCAGCAGTTTGAGTATCATCCAAGTCCCACCAGTCCCATTTACAACAAATTTCACCGGCGCAGTACAGGGACATCAAGGACGAGGAGCAGCTCAAACCCAAGGGTTCATGCGCGGTGGAGTACGGATTCATACACGACGTCTGAAGCTGGGACACAGACGGAGCCAGTTCTAGTAACTCCTATTGAAGCCCCAGACCGCGTTCAAGACGATTTTGACCACCAGGACTTGCTACATTCAGACGACCGAAGCGTCTACGAGGACGCTGCAGAAGCTGATTCCTCGGCAGTCGATAGCAATCCCTCGAGCTCCCAGGAACCTCGTCGCAGCAACAGCACGCACAACAGCAATGCCAGTGACAGGAGTCCCTCCTCGGTACATGGGGAACGGCCTGAGGGAGAGAATGGCATGCTCCACGCCGCGAGCAATTTACCCCGTGTGCCGCCTCAACTACCGCCCCGTGCGCTTGGGCCTGCGAACCATGGATTCGAGGACATAAATTTGACGGATGCCGACGGGAAGAAAGATATGTAGACGAAACAGGAACGGTCTCCCGGTGTTCTAGGGAGTTCGGGGGTTCCCATGTCACATGAGATGCGGGAGGAAGATACGAGTGTTTGGCATGGACCATAGAGCTGATATTGTCTAATTCTGGCATGGTAATAAACAGCGGGCCATTGTAATGTCTCAATGTCCGATGGACCATTCTTGAAAGCATGCTGCATGCTCTGAGGGAGCCCGTTCTTTCAACATGAGAGATATGCCGCTGAACATGCGTGGACTGGAGTGTGTATGTGGTGGACCGGGCAACTAAAAGAAAGTGCAGAGATACTGTGTCTTGTGTCCGGGGTAGTACTCGAAAGAATGAGGACCAGGGGCTTCCCTACCTCCAAGCTGCTGATGACACTCCGTCGAACGAGTTTCATTACAACCCTCCAGCAAATATGCTCGAATGTTGCTCGAATACTGGTCTGAGTGTCGACTCAAGTAGGTACTAGACCTAATCCAGCAAAGTAGCCCATCGAAGTGTGCCTGGCTATCCGCATGGTATTGTCGGGCAACCTGTCAACCCAGTTGATGGCATAAGGGCCACGCTCCTCCACTTGTTGGCACAGTAGCCTCTTGCGCCCAATTCACATGCATCCAGCAAAGTCCGACAAAAGTCTTCAAGAACCCCGGGTCGTCGAGTACTGTTTCCCAGAGTCTCAATTGTCCCAATACTTGCTCCTATGAGCGACTATCTCTGGTGCTTGTGCGCTCATTGCCTCTTGCGCACCTGGCAGCTCCTCATCTTGTTGCCAATGCTGTATGATCGTGTTGTTTGCTCATGAGAACCTGCTTTACAGTGACGTGTTAGTCCGATACCCCAATGCACTGGAACACACAACAAGCAGGGGCACAATCTTTGCTCAGATGGAATAAAAATATTCCATGGAAAATGACTTGAATGTCATGATCTTTTCTCATCTCGCAGAACGGCCAGCAGTGGAATCACCGTCTGCCACTCAGAGTGGCCTGTTTCGTCATCACAAAAGGAAGGGTATGGTAAAATAGACGAGTTACTCACACATGGTCGTTGCACAATGGGAAATGCCTCGGTGAGCACTGGGTCAGAGCCGCCGATTTCGCAGACCTGTCACGATCAGAAGTGTTAGCGTCCGTGATCGAGTGGCGTGCCATCAAACAACTGTTTGTATCCACCGGTATCAGGTCTTTTGGTCTGTCATCAAGCAGGAAATGCTCTGATTGTTGGTTTCGTTCGATCATCATGAACAGCAGCAAAACTTTGAATAAAGAGCAAGGGATCGGAACTGACCAGAAAGGTAAGAGACATCCCACACCATCTCAGGCCCGGATCTAAATACCCTTTGCGCAAGTTCTTAGGTCCCGGAGGATCGAACTTCATCATGGCGACACAAATGACCTCCCTATGTTGGCGTCAGTAAGAAACAGGACTTGAATCAGATGAAGTTTTGCTTGATGGCCTCCGGCTATATCAGACAGTGTTTTGTCATCAACGCAACGATCACAGATCGTGCAGAGCTCATAATACTAGCAACATTGTACTCATCATTGAACGGTGGCAAGGGTCGTAAATGACCAGTGGTATGGTAAAACAGAATAAGAACTTGGAAGCTCACATGTCAAGGTATCTATCGCGATGTTAGTGCAAGCCCCAGACATCAACGGACATTCAACACTAGCTCATGGTGGCTGTCTCAGATAAAGAAGTGGTTATCTCCAATGCAACGGTAGTGAACCATGCAGGTCAGATCGTCGTAGTCTTGACATCTTGATCATCATCGGTAGGACAAAAAGAGATCGAGTCACTTACTGGCCTGGTATCAAACACAATGGCTTGTGTGGGTTGTGTCTTTCGTATAAATCCCCTATTTCACATGTCAGACACAGAACAACCACAGAAAATCGCCATCCAGAACTGGAAAGAGAAGCATCTCAGATATGTCGATTTTTCACTCATAACAGCAGTCACAGACTGCGCTGAGCTCAGTCGCCGCATGACTATCATCATCATGATAAAGGAAGACGAATCATTGAAATAAAGAAAAGGAAATTGAGTCACTTACCAATCTGGGATCCTGTGCCTTTCATAGAATACCTTGTCCAAAAGTATGTCAGATGTGCTGAATAACCACAGATTTGCCATTTCGAATCCGGGAAGAGAGGTCATCTCAGACATGTATATTTATCACTCATAGCAGCGGTCACAGACCGCGCTGAGCTCAGATCACTCCAGAGCTTAAGGTCATCATGATGAAGGGGAAGTGTCGTCTATAAGTACGAAAGAAAATCGAGTCACTAACCAACATGGGGTTATATGCGGTGCTGTATGAGTTGTGTCCTTTGTGTGAAGCACCTATTCCACATGTCAGATATACATAATAACCACAGATACTGCCATTCCGAATGCAGGAAGAGAGGTCATCTCAGATATGTATTGTTATCACTCACAGCAGCGGTCACAGACGCGCAAAGCTCAGTTCCCTCATAGCATATGCTCATCATGATGTAGGAGAAGCGGATTTTGCTGACAAAACTCACCACTTAAGAGCCAGGATGCATCATTGCAAGCCACATATGTGGTCCTTGACACCAAGCTGGAGCTGTCCTCTGAGCTGTGCATGTGAAGGGTACCTGGTTGAGAAACTGTTAGCAAGTGGCACATTGACATGCGGTTTATTTGTGAAGAGTGATGATGCTTCAGATAATGTTCTGATCATAGCAGAGCCCCGTGACTTCGTATTTCAGGGAGCCCTTGTCGGCTAAGGCCTCGTCGGGCTGTCTCTCAAACAGATCTTTCAGGTAGATGGTCATCATAGCAGAGCAGAAAAAGGGGTTTGGAGTGCACTTTCCTGCCGCATCAACACTGCTTCGCAAGCAATCCAAGCCTTCAGTATGTCTGGGCCGTCCCGTCACAGAAGTCAACTGACCAATGTGGCATGATGGAAAAAACATGGTCGAATTGAGCCGCCATATGTCATCCAAGATCTTGGTATTCATAGCTGAAAATGGCTGTTTCATGACGAGACATTTGCCATGCTCGTCAAGAAGTTGATGAGAGGAGCAGGCCTCAGAGGACATGTGCCTTGATTCCATCTGGCTCAGATGCAGAAGAAGATGGGGTTGGCCGCATATTTTTCCTGAAAGAAAAAGGATATCAGTGCCAAGATCATGGAGAGTAAAATGAGTCAGGGGTTTGCAAAATGTGATGTGCCTCAGAGGATAGATGAGAATTTTGAGAATATCATGGCTGCGGAATCGTGCTGGCTCCGATATGCCATAAAACCGCCTTCCCGCACTACGGTCTTGCGGGATCGTGCTGACTCTGAAATGTCATAAACCCGCCTCAACCATCCTGCGAGCCGCTCGAGTGGAAAACATTCTCATCATATGGCAGACAGAAGAGGGAGCGAATGAAGGGTACTTGCCAAACAATCTCAAGTTTGACAATCTCAAGGAGTCAAGGGTCGTGTAACTTAAGAAAAGGCCTGTGTGTCGCAAATGTACTAGTTAGCAACTGGGTATCAGACGGAGAGATCCGTTTTTTCAATGCCGGAAAGGGTCATTGTAGCAGGCACACAAACAGAGGATCACAGTCACCCGCCCCGTTTGAACCATGACACATGTTCACATCATGACAGACATCAACGAGGAAAGATTGTGCATGTCACTTACGTTGCATGGTGCCAGAAGCAAGTACAACTCCCATCATAGGACATCTGCGGAAGAAAATACAAGTCAGTGAATGCTAAAGACGTAGAAGTTTGTTCAGGATTGGATAGATGTGTGCTCAATCAGACTGAGAGAACTAGACATCATATGCGAACTACTCATGTAGCAGCTCAGAGTCTAATTAGACTCATCACGAGCGGAAAATGATGGAAATGCAGGTGGAAACACTTACTGGAATCTTCAGACTGCAGCATTTGACGGCGAAACATTGTGAGGCGGGTTCAGGGGTAGATGGCTGTGGGCCGTGGGTTATGATGTTGGACAAACTTGCGTTGTACTCGGTGTTAGCTCGATTCCCACGAAAACCCAAGCCATCAAAAGGTAGTGAAGTTTACACCTTCAAGGTGTGCGTGCTCTCAGATTAGGATCGACGTTCAGACATCGTTGCAACAATTGTGAACAAGTTATGGGCATTACTTAGACATACTGTCCCAACCTTGCAACTCCCCAAGGTACTACCGCGGTCAACCAAGGGGGTCCTTGTCTGTGTATGTCATATCATCATCGAGCACGTCCCCATCGTTTGTGGACCAGGCAGAAGAGTTGGGCCGTGCTTCAGGTGTGCCAATAACTCTTCCAGTTCTGAGATAGCAGAGAGGCGGTACCCTGGCTTGCAGCTCGCAACAGCTCCGTTGAAGTTGCGAAAGTCTTGGCTCTTTTTAAGGATCGTTCTCAGGAGAGCTTGGCCTCTAGACCCAGCGTCAACATGCCCCTTGCGGAGAGATGTTGAGGTGGCTGCAAAATACAGATATGTATCCGGCGAGTCTGTATATGATGAGGACTCTCAGATTCCGCCTTGCCCATGTCTTAAAGAAGAGCATTGGGACTTTTTAGGTGGCTTTTCATCACTGAATCCCATATACACCTTGAAAGAAGAAACTTGTGCAGGAGAGGGAGGAATGAAGATATGTGCCATGCTTGAAAAAAAGAAAGAGAAGCATATAAGAAGTGCTGACGTACCATACTGTTTGAAAGGAAACTCCGAGCAAGGCATGTTTGCAGCATCCGAAGAGAGACTTGCAAGGCACACCGCCAGCTCATATGCTAGGGTTTAGGCAACGCGGGTCCTGAACTAATGCTCGATTATTAGCGGTAGACTCCAGCCGCAGGACTTTGAAGATGGGACTTACATGAGCATTGCAGCGCTGTGAAACCACTAGAGAACCTAGCAACACAAGTCATAGAGCTTGCAAACTAATGTCAGCTGTTTGAGTATGAAGATATATTAGCGCAAACCCTAGAATGTGGCATAACAGGAGCAGAATAATGAAGGGGGCAGACCGCAATATCTCAGACTTCGTCATTTCCTCAGTCACAATGGCCACACGTGTCAAGGGCCAGTGTATTAGGATGCGATAACAAACTTGGGGTCATCATGTCGGGATTGGAGTGGAAAACAAAACAAAGTCAAAGATGGTAGGCTTTCGCAACGCGCGCATCAGACTTATCGTATGTGTCTTTGACTTGGAGCAATGTGGAAAAGAGAATTGGTGTGTGACTGTATCTTGTCAGTGAACAGATCATGTGGCTCATCCCAGAGCACAGCAAGACTCACCTCTTGGTCCAGGCTTGGCAGAGATGCCCAGAAGTTGATCAAACACCTGAAAGAACCTTGATGAAGTTCATCTCCAAAGATTTGAACTCCAAATGAACTGTCTGACCGGTGGCGATGATGTGTCTGAGCCAGCGGCTGCGATGACAGAAGTTAGAACTTTCGACAGAGTCTTCAGATTATTTTGGGAGGGCCGAGACCAGATGAGCAATCATCTGCAATGTGACAGAGTAAAGGTAGAAAAGAGAGAGAAGTGAGAGAAGTGAGACATATCGATGTGAAGTTGACAAAATGCTGTCCCCAACTCACCGTTGGATGGCGACTGGCTTGAATATGTGGTAGACCGTCTGGCAAAGCACTGAAATATCATATTAGCAGCGACGACAGATATTTGGGGTCGAGTTTAAACCAGGGCGAAAGGTGCTGACAGTTTTAAAGAGATGTGAGGTCCAAATGGGAGGCTGAACGATTGAGGGACAAGGTATTAGGTATGAAGCAAATCTAAGTGGAACGAACAAAGAGTTCAAGCAGAGGTAGAAGGAAGGCCATGTTGGAAGCTTTTACTGGAAGGACTCTTACCATATCACTTCAAGAGCAAGAAGCAGAAGCGAGGAGATGGTGAAGATGTACGAAACTTGCAAAATGGAACAAGACCAGTTGGAGAGATGTGAGATGCTTGGCAGTTATTGGCAGTGGTGAGAAGAGTGAGGAGAAAGCTGAAACTTTGTGTGGGAGGAAGAATCAGAGAGGGAAGGAGCTCAAAGATGACTTACCTACTCAAGGCCTCTGGTACTTGTATTATCTTGCCCCTGATACGCGTTCGGTGAGCGGTGCGTGAACGCCAGACACGCTATGACGTAGTGCCATCTGGAGGGGGACAAACCTGCAATAAAGCTCAGAAAGTCGGATCTGAAATTTGCGATGCAGTATTAAAACCTCGGGGTCTTCTAGGACTCAAAAAGAAGTCCTTACTGGTGTTGTGGCTGGAATTATTGAGGAGTGTTTGAGACACAAGTTGGAGATCGCCTGGGTCGACATGAGGGTGAGCTTTGCAAAAGTGAGACTGCTGCTGGAGAGAGAATAAGTTCACACAAGCTGGGGATAGATCAGAAGGTTGTGAGATCTTGAAAATAACAATAAGCAAGAAAAACGGTTGCCAAGTGCTTCAGGAAGAGGGGGAGGCTCATACGCACGTACCCAGGGCCCCATGGTGTTGACATTGGCAACAAAGAGACGCATCTAGTCTTCCGGAGTTTGCCCGGTGCCGCCATGACTTCCCTTGAAGCGGAAATTCCAAGGGGGATTTGTCGAGACGGGTGACAAGAGCATGTCGAATTGGGTTGGAACATACCTTGGCGCCTGAATAGCTGAACTTCTGAGTAGAAATGTGCACATGTTTGGTGAGAAATAAGTCGGCAGAGCTGCCTGAACAATGGGAGGACCATCATTGCAAGTTCAGTCGGAGAAACTGACGATAGAAGTCAAGTTGACGACTCGTACGGGTGAAGGGATTGTACGAAAGTGTCTGTTATTGTGATGAGGACATAAGATCAACCTGAGGCGCCCAACGCGCCACTTACAGACCAAAATAAGGAAGTGACTTATCTGACCGCGTATCCAGCCGCTTAAGAGATGTAGACCCATTTCAGGAGGCAAGTCTTACAGAGCGCCTCTAGAGCGCCATGTAGGTGAACGGCCGTTCCGAAATGAACTTTGAGACTTGACTTCCCACATAAAACCCTTGAACTTGTTTGATTCCAACTCTTCTTCACTCTTTATCCTTCCATATCTTCCATTCTCCTCACTCACGAACCCAAACCATATCTTCACCCAAAGCTACACTTCGACACACCTAGCTTGACCAAGATGGAGCCTTATGTGTGGTAGTAAGCCAACACATACCTGTCCAGACTTCACATCACGGCTACTGACTGCGATCAGCTTCGACCTTGACACCTCAACAATTCAAGACCAACCCTATGGCAAGCCCGTTGGCCCTTGGGCCGCTTCTTACAAACCTGATGCTTGGATTCATCTTCATTAAGAGCCTGGCGCCAAAGAATATGGTCTACTGGTAGCTTCTCATAGGCTCAAGAGTCTCAAGGCTTCGGATAGCTTTAAGTCCCAGCACACACTGGCTGTGCTTGAGGGTAGGAGTCTGTCCAGTTTGTTCATTCACGAAAGGTATCTTTTACTAACTCTGGCAAACAGTGATCGCCATTACCTACCATTCACGGAAGACCCCGGCCTCTTTGTATTGGCTGGTTCTGACTGGTTTTGTGGGATACAAAGGTCACTTGTGGATTTGTGTATGTAATATTACATGAGCTCTTACAGCTGTCTCAACCCTTGTCACTCGAACTTTAGCAGAGGTCTTATCATCAGAGACTTTTGGAGAGCTTTGTGAAGTAAGGCAGCGTGGGAGTAAATGTAACAATACATCTACAGCCCACATCGGAGTCCAGACAAAGTTCAACAGTTCGGAAGCTTCTCATTTAGGCTCAGAACTTGGACAAGATCGCTGGAGGAGGCCACAACACCTCAGAAAGGCCGAGTCAATCAAACACTTCTTCGCCATGGAAAATCAAGGCTTCCGCCTACTGATCGCAGCAAACCGGGCCGATGTTCATCGAAGCAGTCGGCAAAGCAACCAGAGACACACCACCACCATTCAAACACATAGGACGACTCGATAGCTCTTACAACGCCTCATCTCCCGGACAGACCAACGCTACGGCTGCTGTCCAATTACCCCCTGGACTTGGGATATCTGACATCGTACTTGGTATCAGACCAAACACACTGTCTGCACAAACCAACTCAGACGCTACCGTTCCAACAACTCAAAGCACTACCACACAATCCAACTCAGAATAATCCAAATGGAAGAATTCCGCCAATCTGGACATGGAACTGACGGCGCATTTCAAATGCAATGCCACCCAGACCCCTTTTTTTTTTTTGGCAGTTGGGAGGCTTGTTTACTTACCCCTGAATCTGATTACGTCATCAGGCTGCAAGGAGATCGAGCCACACAACGAGGGGCATGCTGGACTCGAGCCCGAACAACGGGGCAGTCACTCGTTTTGAGCTCCGAGTTGGGCAGATAGGATAACGTCTCGACTAACCAAGACGGAAAGTGCGTTTAGCATAAGAAGCTACCCCCAACCCCCATCGAACTGGATGGCGAGGCGACTCTTCTCCGAGTCCTCCAACGCTCCTTGCGAGAGGTGCGCAAAAGGGTCGGGCACGTGGTCGGAGTGTGTCATTGCTCAGACCCCGGAGTCGAACATGTCTCTGAGGGGTGCTGGCTGTCAGCTACCGCTCCCAGGCCAGCTTGTGGCTAAGGAATGCGAGACTTCCTGGAAACTGACAGAAGTGGGAAAGGCAAGGGCAAGGAGGCTGCGCAGAAGGCGCTGACTCTCAACGGAAACCCGGTGCCTAACTCTCAAACCTCCGTGGTGAACAAATTATTCCGATTTGTGTGGTCGACTGGGGCAAGTCTTTTTGTCATGTCCAAGACTAACTCAAGGCATAGTGACGATCGTGGCCACCATTCACTTGGTGGGCTGGCCAGACTTGGTGGTTAAAGCTCAACTGGGCCTCCGGCGGCGGTCTCGTCGATCGTCGGTACGTATTTGGTTCACCTTGTCTCTGTCAAATCTACGACTAACTCAATTCATAGCGATGATCGTGGACCTGAGTTCTCCAACTCTAATCGTAAGTTCACGCTTGAGCTATATCGCCGTGAAAGTCGGGGCTAACAAGGTGACCAGCGCACGGAAATGAAAGCTCGTCAGCTAAAGGAAAAGACGGCTCTACAGTATATAGTTTCCCACCCCGGTTCTCAAAGTCACGTTCTCGGATATCGAACTTGAAAAGACCAGCGGTCACCAAGCGGGCAGAGATTGATAAGGTGCGCTATTGGGATCTGTCCTTATCCCTATATGGAGCACTAACACAATAACCCCCCCCCCCAAACCCAACACCCCATCACCCCATCACAGTCGGCGAGTTGACCACAGCTCGTAACATCTTCGCCAAAGACCTCAGACAGGCTCTAGGAGAGCAGAAGTCTTCAAGGCCAAGGCAAGCCCAGAAGACTTCAGCATCAAGGGCAAGCGACAAGATTCCGGTTAAGGGTTGAGCCCTACAGCCAGCGATCCGGCAGGCAATACCACCGGCCGGCCAGTACCACAGCCACGCGCGACCGGAAGATCCCGGCCAGAGCGGAAGACCTATAACACAAAGAAAAAGTTCGCCATCTTCGTCGGGGACCTCGGTCCCGAGATCAACGAGTTCCAATGTCGCGAGCACGTTGCTGTACGTCGCTGGCGGGTTGAAAGCCCGCCAGACGGCGTCAGCCCAGTGTCCGTTGACGCAGCTTGTCAGTTCTCGGGAAGACACTTTTCTTAGCGGTGAGCTCAACGACACCGAAATTTAGAGGCGATGGAGACACTAAATGCGAACCAGCACGAGCATCCGTTTCTGTCACAGCCTATGACCGCTGCCCCGGTGACGGTTCCTAGAGAGGCATCATTTATGCAACGACACTCTGCATACGTGTTCACTACCCCGAGAATTGATAGGTTCTGTGTTGGTCTCGCTGTTCCAGGGTCGTTTTGCGAGCTGTAAGTCAGCCAAGATCATGACTGACGCAGTCACTGGCCAATCTCGCGGCTACGGCTTTGTCCGGTTCATAGACGAGACCGAAATCAGTTGTAGCTTTACCACAGGGTTGGCCATCTACTCTGTCACATTGGTGGAGATGCAGGGTGTCTTCTGCAGGTGCAGGAGGGAGCCTATCGGAGAGGAGTCAGTACGGCCTCAGAGTTCAAGAAGGTTCATCTTCCATTCGGCTCGCTTGTCGATACAAACCTTAAAACATGCGCAGCCCAGTTTTATCGGCTCGCGCCCTATAACCTTTTTTTCTGGGACTGCCTCGCAGCGGTCACCCCAGTAAGTGGACTACCTGAATTAATAAAACTCGGACCATACTAACTCTGACAACAGCAAAAAATGGCAGAACAGAATGATCAATTCGATGAGGGACTAGCAGAATAAGCTGCCATTGACCCGTCACGACCCCCATAAACCACCACCATCCCAAGCCCAAAGATTACCTACAAAGGAAGTCATTTCCCCAAAAGCCAGTACTACTATCTCGGTCGCCCCAAACCAAGGAACGCTGCGGAAATCGCCCTATGCGCAACTCAACAGCCACTCCGAAGTCCCGGTATGTCCCACATCTGTATCTAAGCCATTGGTCATAAGCTGACAGTTCATAGATCGCACAAGGACATGATCTACAGGTCTAAGGATACTAGTTAGCATATATATTGGATAACAAAAGTTTTGGATAATCAGAGTCTGATGTCGTGATTTCATGTCTGCAAAGTAGTCCGCAATGACGTTAAACTAGCATCTTACGACATGGCAGTCGGCGAGACTGTCACCCACAAGTGGCACATTGAGCCTGCTTTTCTAGCATGGGGAGATATTAGAGACCTGTTCCTTATTGTCCTTGCAACCAGATCAGTTGTTCGGCCAGCTGCCCACGAACCTTGGTCCTCAGGGGACAGCAGGCAACCGGTCTCAGAGACAGGCTACTATCATGTCCCCCAATGTCTCAGCAACAATGGCGAAGCTCCTGTGGCTGTCTGAGACTGAGCGAGATATTACAACTTCATGGAACCCCATCCGCGACCCTGAATATTTCCAGTGGTGGCGCGCGGTGGAAGGGAGGAGGGAAGCAGCTGGACGCAATGGAGGTTACCCGTCAACGCCAGGCGCAGCACCAGGTGGTGCCTTCATCAACACCCTGCCGTAGCGGTTAGTACGGTACAGGAGATGATAGAGGAAGGGATTCGAATGGGGCGTGGTGTCGTCACACGCCGGCCCCTTTACCAACCCTCTCCCAGCTCATATCACCACCCGGACACCTCACGGG
The DNA here is from genome assembly GCA_001879275.1 of Coniochaeta ligniaria NRRL 30616. NCBI lineage: Eukaryota > Fungi > Ascomycota > Sordariomycetes > Coniochaetales > Coniochaetaceae > Coniochaeta > Coniochaeta ligniaria. The sequence continues at coordinate 848,745 of KV875103.1, forward strand.
CCATCCACCTCAGCGAGAACGATGTCACCTATCTCGAGCTGTACAATTTTTCATGGAACACCACGCAGAAAGCCTACAATGCGAAGTGGATGGGAGGAAGCTATCTCCTTGCTCTTGCACTTCGTGGCAACAAGGAGCCTCTACGATATCAGACCAAGCTAATGAGCGACTCCAACTGGGCCAAGGAAGATACCTCGAGATTGTTGCAAAAAGTCAAGGAGTGGACCATTGCCACTATTGAGCAGAAGAAGGAGACTGTACGTCCGGCTTGTCACATTCAACCGGAGGAGGCTGATGAGTATTGGCATCCATAGGTCTTGACGTGTCGGGAGAACTTCAAACAGGCTCATGGCTGACCCTTTCAAGCCCGTGTCACGTTTTACACCACTGGGGACCTCCCATGGTACAAGTGTCACTCATGACAGGGGCACTGCAGACCGGTTCGAGCCCGTGTCACAACCTACACCAACCGAGGAGCAGCGGAGCAAGTGGGCGTCGCATTTCAACATCACCGATCGCAAGAAGCCTGTCGAGGTAGACGAGCTAGCCGACCACACACTTTTCGCCACAAACTGTACGCAGCATGATACTCAGCATCCTGAAGAACCTGGAGACCGCCCGTGGCGTGTGTTCTCTCCATTATGCTTCAGCAGCAGTCGCCCTCAGACCTTTTGATCTCCGAAGCAGCAACTAACTCGAGTCGCGGGACGGGAATGAGCTCTTGGAAGTAGGGTTCAGCCTGATCGAGCTGCCAGAATGCCGGCTGAAGCACCCGCCGGAGATACTTGCGGAGAGGCACGGCGAGGCCGAGCCCGAGTACCTTGCCGAATGGGCGGGGTATGCTGTCGACCCTCAAAGATCACCATGTCACAGCGCACAGCGCCTCAACGGTACAACCCACGTCACCTTCGAAGTCCTCTTCGAAGACGGGTCCAAAGTCTGGCTCCCCGAGCAACAGTTGTGGGAGACGGCGCCGAACCCGATACTGCCAGTGCTGGTTTGGCGCGCGTCGAGCGTCCAAGGCGCGTCGACAGTTCGGCGGCCTGGCGGGACTTCGTCGAGTCCAAGTTCCCTCTCCTGACTATCCCATACGAAAAGGTCCGTGACTGGGACGCTCTGGCGAGGTCTCTGACGTACCAGTCGCACTGTTGGGATCGACGCTCAATTCGTTATACGGGTTTGATCGGCCCCCAGCAGCCCCAGACTAAGGGTCTGGTGCCCAAGAGCTTGTACATGCCTCTCTGAAGGCAAACTCGGCTGATACAGCCTTGGTTTACATGGCCACCTCAAGTCCTTTCTGCGTGCGCTCGTCGGAATGCAGGGTGTCTTCTGCGGAAATCACCCTATGCGCATCTCAACAGCCACTCGTCTTTAAGTCTGTCAGCTGCAAGGGTTGTGCCAGACACTATAGCCTGATCGCGACTTCTCCCCTTGCGCATAAGAACCGAGCACTCATAACCAAGGAGGTGGCTTTCAACCAGATCAATGACAATCAAGTCATGGAGGCCCTTAAGTCGTTGCCGCAGACTATGAGAGAGTCGGGCATAGCGGCCGTGGCTTGGGGCGCTGGCGAGGACATCGTGGCGAGATATCGTCAGCGATCAAGGAGCTGGTGAATGACCAGTATCCCGATTGCCGCGCCTTCCCACGCGATGAACGAGTCTTCATGCAAGTCGTCATTAGGGAACCGGTCATAGAGGCGCAGGTAAGAGTTGGCTTGAGCGCTTCCAGGATATATCCATACTAACGTCGAGACATGTACAGAGCAACTGCCCGAAAACCTTTGTTGAAGACATCTTCCCCCGCCGCAGACCGGTTCAAGCCCGTGTCCATACGCAATGCGATGGAATTCTCCAATTCGTAGCCGGACCGATCGATACTCGTCTGTGCCGCCTTGTCATTGGACTTGTCTGTCGAAGGGATAAGCCGGGTATTATATAAGTGCAGACTCCAATCCTGAGAACAATATCAGCATTGCACGATACTGCTCCCCGACGAGAATTTTGGAGCACACGGGGACGAGACGCATCTTCAACGCTTCTATTGGCGCACGCAACTATTCGACAGAGATTTGCCCGAGGCAGCATCGATGATACTCCGTGGAACCTTCCAGCGACGTGTACCTCGGGAGCAACTCTTCGCATTCGAGGCCATCAAGGCCGACAAAGCGGCGCATGAATACGGCGTCATGCCGCCGCCCAGAGAAGATGACTACTATGACCAAGACGCCGCTGCACAGGCTGAAGATCCCGCCTGGCAAGGGCTGTGGATTCGTCCAGTTCGTCCATCGGCACGCTGCAGAGATGGCCATCAACCAAATGCAGGGATATCCAATTGGCAACTCCCGCGTTCGTCTTTCCTGGGGTCGTTCCCAGAACAACTCGGGCGGCGGCACGCCCTACCGCACGGCTTCTCCTCCCCCTCACTATATGGGTAACCCCGACGGGGGAAGGTTCGAAAGAAAGCACCATTATCTCTGCCAAGATGGATTGCAAGGCCATCATTCTTGCCGCCCTTGTACACCTACTATGGGGGTTACGATGCAACAAAATATCTGAATCCGGACCTCCCTCTGGCGCCAATCCCGGCTTCACTGGATCAAGGGAAGGAGCCACGTGGTGCCCTGGGAGGACCCAGAGGGAGTGCGGGCGTATGAATAAAGGGTCAGGGCAATGCCCGATCCTTTCACAGCGAGGGTGCGTCTCGACCCAGATGCTGTACACCTTGTGGACCCTTATGAACCACATCACGATGAGACAGGCGTCATGATTCTCTCGAGTTCTCCGTTGATATTAGGCTGGTTTATTTATTTATCTATGATCTATTTTGACAATACATGCACTTCCCATAGCCGGACTTAGCCCCTTTGCCCTCGATCAGTGACGCATTATTTCAATATTTCAGGCCCTCGGGGAGAATAACTCTCTCTGGTATTACAACTATTTACACATACTGACCAGCGACAGCATTGCCGATACCGTTTCGTTAAGTTCAGAACGTTCAAGTTGCCGGATATCACGATTCCTGGGCAAGAATATGCTTTGTGTCTCGGGTCTTTTCCTTGTTAACGACACCGACACGGATTCAGGACCCCTGAATCTCGTCCCAAACAACCTACTGACCCACAGGCCAGTACTTGCGTGTCGGTCATCCTTTCAAGGAGGTACACGGTTAACATCACGTGCGAGGACTGCACTCATAGTGGTTGGGGGAGAGCAAGGTATAGGTGAGTTCGCAAACGGTTTGGTATATTTCGGGTATTGTCTAGTATATGATGTGTTCACTCTGAAGAATGAAAAGAACAGGCACATACGGATAAGGATACACCAGATGGAGAAGACCGCGTAGCCTTCAAGTCTGATGAGGGCCGTGAAGCGAAGGTTACTACGCACTTTGCTCCCTTGAACACGGATTTGTGAATATCTAAACGCCACGAGTGGTTCTTACTCCTTTGTCGTCATTTGTGATTGACTGGCAATCATCGGTTCTGGCACCCTCTTTTCTCTGGATTTACCATTCAGGTTCCCTCATTATACCGGAAGTGTTCTTTTGTCTGAGAGACTGTCATGGACGGACAATGTATAACCAACTCATGAGAGAAGAAAACCAAACTTGATTAGGACAAAGGGTATTCGCTAGTTATTCGGATAGCATCCCTCCTGGAAGAGGTCTGCAAGCATCGCCCGAGCCATTAGAACAGAGGTAAGCGAACATATGAACGAAATAGACACCCAACTTAAGTATTACAAACCCCTAACCTGGCATAAATCCTCTTATCCCCTCTACTCCATCCTGTGATCTCCGTTAACCATCCCATTCATCCCACCATCATCCATCCTACCCCCCTCGACCTTAAACCCGCCATTCTCAACACACCCCACGTTAACATAGCGCACCAACCACGACACCTCGCGCCCACGATGTCCATCACAGTCCTTGCACCCCTTCCTCGCCATCTCAAGACCAGCAACACCATCCATGACAACCTTGCTCATGCTCCCATCCCTCTTCTGCCCCGCCGTAGCGCCCAAGCCAGTCCAGCTCAGCCGCTCCTTCTTGCCGTCCTTGGGCGACCCGCCGGCCGACGACCGCAGCGCGGCGAAGTTGCTCATGGCCGCGAACTCGCGCTTCTCGGCCACGTCGCGGTCGATGAGCATCACCTCGTCGAGCACGGAGGGGGTGTGGCGCGAGGAGGTCATTTGCGTGGGAAAGAGGGCGGTCAGGTAGGTGTGCAGGGACAGGCCGGTGGCCGACACGGTGGCGCGGGCGGAGAGGGTTGCCTTGGCTGCGACGGCTTTCTGGGATGTGTTGGCTGATGTGGTGGTGGCTGTGCGGGCTGTGGCGGCTGTGGTCAGGGTTGGAGGCGCCATGACGAACACGCCGCCGCAGAAGCGCGTCTCGAGGGTTTCTTTCGCGGCGCGCAGGACTCCGATGTGCGCAAAGGGGTCGGAGGTCAGGGCGTAGTGCTCTACGTGCGGCAGGCGGTGGGGGCGGCGCTCCAGGATGGGCTGCTGTTGGTGGTGGCCGTTGGTCAGGGACGGGGAGGACGGGGCGGACATGGGGGCCTCGCCGGTGGGGAGGACGAACTCGCTCGTCGCAGCGCCGAAGGTGTAGACCTCGAGCTTGGAGAGCTTGTCGGCGGGGAGGTCGGAGAGGAGCTGGCTGAGGGCTTTGGAGACGGGCAGCGAGCCGAGGTTGTGGCTGAGGATTACGACGCGGTTGATGGAGGAGTCGAGGAGCGATGAGCGGAGTTGGGTGTAGAGGATGCGGGTGGTGTCCGAGGGTAGGTGGGTGTTGCGCTGGGTGAGCGCGGAGAGGAGGTCTAGGGGGAGGCCGTAGGTGCGCATTGGGATCGCGATGAAGGAGCGGCTGAAGAGCTTGGACAGGGAGGGAAGTGTCATTGTGGCGAGATGACGAGAGCTGATGGTGGTGTTAGTTGTGCTGTCGGATCAAGAGTGTCGACGGAGAGACTAACCTAAGCTCCATGCCTCCGACGTAGATCCATTTCTCGTCCTCAGCCTCCTGGCCCATCATCCAGCCGTCGGAGCCAGCCATGCAGCGAATAACCCGACTCTTGCCGTTCAAGATACGGGCAAAGCCCATGATCATCATTGCACAAGCAGTGCACCAGAGTGCGGAAACAGCGCCGGGCATAATGAGGAAGAGAGGGACGGCAGCGACCACCATGTGCAGCTCCATGACAGCGAGACCGACGTGGATAAGCACATCGCCCATGTCAGCCCAGGACATTCTCCGCGCATGGCACATGAGCTCCGTCCATAGCGCGGTGAACATGGTTGTCATCATGCCCATCATGACCCGCGCATCGTCCCTGAGCAGCGACATTGTCGGCTGCTCAGCCCGTAGCACGGTGCCGCAGGCGCCATCAATCAATGGCGGGATGTAAGCCAACGGCGACGAAGGGGCCGTCATCTTGGTCCCTGATGTCCGACGAGGAGACTGCGTGGGGGACGACGGTGAGCTGGATAACCAAGGCATGGTGATGTTCGTTTGATGTTGGTAAGGACTGTGGATTTGAAGGCTGGGGAAAAGGAAAAAAGCTAATAACTCTCTAGTGGGTAAACACCACACTATATATGGTGTTTATATGTAACAGCGCTGCTGATCTTGAGATCGTGACATTGGATGTTTGTTGAAGGCTGCCTCATTCCAACAAGGGGTGTTTGCGCGGACGCGATGGTCCGTTGGTTGTAAGCCGACATTCCAACGTTCAATGTAATACGAAAATCATCCTGGGGAAAAGCTATTCAACCCCGGAAAGTCAATAAGTGATTGTGAGACATGAGACGACAACTACCGCGTCTAGTGCAATCGGCACGCCCGGAATGTCTCAACCGTGTTCCGGGCAGCGAAATCATGACGCTGAGACTGAGACTGTTGCAATGCTAGGATGGGACGATCGTCGATAGCCGCAACTGTGTTAGGATTCGGAACAATACGTAGCAAGCCACGATTCGACTAGATGGTATGTGGTGCAAATGAGTCGCTCGATTCTTCATCGTGATTGATGAGCTGTGCTAACACGTGAAAGGAGAAGAAATGCAGAAAAACAAGATCACATATCTGCCAAATAATTAATCGTGTATTCGTACTTCCAACGACCACACCTCTTCAATCTTAGAAACGCCCGTGGTCAATTCCTCCGACTCCTTGTGGCTGGTCATCTGGCACCCACGGCACCATCAGATTCCCCGAGATCCCATGCCCTGTAAGGCATCTAGAAAGGGAGGAGACCCAGCAAGCCGCCGGCCAGACCGCCGAGGACGCTGTCGAGAATCTTCTTGACCGCGAAGAGCAGACCATCAACGACTTTGTCGAGACAGATGATGAGGCCACTCAGGGCGAGGACCAAGGGCGTAAGGTAGACCAGGACACATCCTAACGTCGTGTCAGTCATGTTGCCGTCGTGATTCAGCACTCCGATTACTAGTGAAGAGTGAACATACCGAGACCGAGCTTGATGATGACAAATTTGAGAGTGCAGGCAATTTCCCACACCAACAACTTGACCTTGATGCCGAGACAATCGGCAGTGCAGCCAGAGTTGCGCTGCCACACCTCACGCTTGGACAGAACCTTGGTGGCCGCAGTGAGAGCGTCAGTAATGCCCTGGAACTGGGGAGCGAGAGTCGTGGCGGTGGCTGTCTGGGTGAGAACATCCGGATTGTTGGGCACAGCAGCAGTGGTCTGATCTGTATTGGTAGCGCCACATTAGTACAAAGAGTCTCTAGTTTTTTGGTATAAAATACTGCAGCTTACTGATGCTGGCGGTGTAGCCCTGGATCTGGGAGAACAGCTTGTCAATCTCATCAGCCTGGGTGTCGAGTTGCCGCTCAGCGATGAGGGGACCGGCCAGAGCGCTGGCGGCAAAGGCAAAGACGGCGAAGAAGACGGCCTTCATTGTGATCGTTGGTAGTTGTTCTCGACAGTGGATGTCTCGAATGGTCTGCAAAGGTCTGGAGCCTGGAGTCTGAAGTCTGGACTATGATACCAATGTTGATCTCTGGAGTCTGCTGTCGACAAGATGGACGATATTCGAGAGATGGAGGGCCTATTTATGTGTTTTTGTCGTTCGAAGACGGTATCGTCAAGGCGTGTGAGCCCCAACTTCAGTCTCATACAAGCCTCCGAGATATGGGTTCGGGCCAGTCTCCTCCACGACAGAGCATCTATTTGCCGTCCTAAACGCCAGCTTTCTGGAACGCGGTGCTGTCGGCGCACACATATCTGCTCGATGATGTCAGTTCTGGAACTCTATCAGACCAATGCGTAGATGCTCTGAAGGAATCCTGATCTCCAGTAGCTCTTGCCAAGTCATGTAGATGTGAGTGAGATTAAACTTCCAGAGTTAAGAGGAATCGGGAAAACTCCGACTGTCGATCGTCGCTGCATGACTTTAGCAGAACCAAGAGAGCAGAACAAAGTAACACAGAAGAGGCCCGATGAACCGCCAGCCGAGCCTGGTTTTGTTCATGGAGATATTCATACACAGCGGCAAGTGAGGGCGAGGCCACGCAGCGGGTCGGTAGGTATCGACGGACTGGCTGTCGACACACTCCGGGAACGCTAGGTACCTCGATAGCCGGGAGTCGACACTGGCCGACACACTCTGCACGAAGCGATGCCAATGGCGCATCTTGCCGCACCTCCACCTTACTGTCCGGTGGACGGCGCCGAGACGTGAACACAACCCTCCAGAGCCAACCACTGGCGACTGTTTAAGTCTGTTCCTGATATTATATGCGATGGAACGTTCGCAGAGAGCTGTGGCAACACTTGGTTCTCTTTACTTTCTTAATTATCGTTTGATGGACTCTAACCGACAGCTGGGTCGGTCAATACCAAATCTTTTCGATGTGACGCAGTGATGTCACAAGGGTGAGAGGTAGACCGAGCCAAGTATGTGCAAAAGCCAGAGTGGCCAGCCTGCTTCCTACGCATCCGCTGGACATTCATTCTCAAGAGCGGGTTTCTCGAGCAAGAAAGGTTGGTTGTGAGATCTCTAAGAACAAACGGGTCAGCTGGAGATGCAAACTAAAGATAGAACTAAAAAGAATGAGATTGTCCTCGTGACACAGATCAGCACTGCGAGTCATTCGAGTTTCCTAGCCGCTGGTAAACTTACCGAGACCCAAATCACTGCCTGCCGGCAACATAGGCTATGTCCGGGTCGTGAAGGGATCATCGACGTGGCAAATGTTGCTCAGTCATCCAGGCTTGAGGGACCCGCTGGCCATCGTCTTCCGATAGCGGGCGAGCAGGGCGTCGAACAGTTGAAGTTGCCATAAGATTCGCCAATGTGCACGCTGGATAAAACCTAGATGTCACCTTACCGTCTCTGACTCTAAAATAGGAGGTGTGGGGATGCTCAGCAACCCAGTCCCCAGTGCTGATCCAATTTATCCACGAGCGGTGGATGGTGGCCGATGCATATTGCTTTTTGCGGGGGAGCCAGGGGCAATAACATCAATAGTGGCTAGCTGCAAGGAGACAGGCAGCGTCAAAAGTAATATAGTAGGCTATTACGGAAACGGTAATGTCAGACTTTTCCTCTCGTATACTGTTGTATGTCGGACTGGGTCAAAATCGATCTGCCCACAAGTCCCTCGGAATGTCCCAGATATGTCGAAGTCCGGAACCGGGATATTGAGATGAACAGGTTAGTAAACAGACTCCGTATATGTATGCGCGCGTGTACAGCCCGTATAAATGCGGCTAGAGATTGGCTCTCGCCTTTGTACACCTCGGAGACACGTCGAGAAATGTCTGCCGTGATATCCGTCTGCAGTCACTTGACATGGGGCATGTCGAATTTACGAGAATGGTTTATACCCACTCGTCATCGTGAGCTCATAGGGCAGTCTCAAGGTCGAGGATAGGTGGTATCTCGAGACAGGAACTGAGGTGGTGTAAAGAAGACCAAATCATAAAACCCATAACCATAACACTCAGGTCAGAATGTTATTCCGGAAACCGCCAGTCATGACGAGGAAGAATTTAAGGCAACCTCTACCGAGACTGGACATACTATCTGCCCCGGGGATTTCGGGCCAGAAGACATCGGATATATGAGCTACTAGCCCTGCAGGTGCGCTTGAGTCAGGCCAAAATAGATCGGTTGATGAAGCACAATGACGACAGCAATTGCATCCGCCTTCTTGGCCGTGATATGACTTAAGAGAGAGGAGACTCTACTCCTGGCCGCAACTGCCTCTTGGGACAACACAGACATTATAAACGCAGGTAGAATGCCAACTCACCAAGAGTCTCAGCACTGTGACCAGTTGATACAGTGTTCAACACGGCCCCCCTCGGACCGTCGTGTCGAAGACTCTCTATTGGCGGAATTAGCTGAGAGCGTATGCTGCTACAGCGCAATGGACTTATTCGTGGTGAGGTGGCTGGAAGAGACCAGGTAGCGCTGCGTAGAGTCGTGAGTGCTCTTATTTTGACCATGTGCCGGAGCTAGGCTGGCCGTCATAGGATATGCATGCAATATCCGGCTCTTCGTGTGTGGCTATGCAAATGTTTGGAAGCCGGTGTTCAGCAAAGAATGCCATCTGCGGAGTAGCTGCCGAGGCCGGTTCGCGTCTGCTCCGAATCTTCAAGGGTAGTTTCTCGTCTGATGTTGGCAGAAAGACGGCACTACCGTAACAGCACCGAAATCTTCCAAGCCAAAGCTTCTGTTAGCACAAAAGGTACCAGAACCATCGGCTCTTCTCTAAGATCCATATTGTCGGCAGCCCACACTGTCCTCGACTACCTTCAGATCCGCATGCTCCCCATAGGATGATGCAGGCGGTCGTGATCCACTGGATGTCGGCTCCTATTGTTTGTCAGTGAGATTTCGAACTCGAATCAGTAGTTCTACTTCAAAGGTCTTACTAATGCGAACAAAAAGAAATGGCTCCGCTAGAAGGTAAGGATAGCCTCAAAGGACCACTTCCTTTGAACGCTATGAAGACTGCCAGGCTTTCATTGCATTCTTTCAGAGGGTCGGGCGTCAACAAGGGCCTTGTCTTCCAGAAACAATGGCTGAACAAGAGATGGTGGCAACACAGAGACAAAGTAAATGACCAAGGGAAGGATTTCGATCAGCGAGATCAACTGTATAAAAGGCAGCGACGCCTTCAGCGAAATGAGAGAAATGCCCGGGGGATATCACATCACCAACACCCAACACTCTCGATCAATCCACAGGACTGGTTCCAGTTGCCCATCGCCGTCCAAGGTTCATACGAAAGCGAAACCACCCATAGAGCTAGGGCACAGAGAACTGACCTGACACAAGGAGAAAACAGGCACAATGTGCTACATAGTCATCACCCACACGATGCGCTGCGACGTGCGTCCCATCGTGGCCATAGACTTCGATTGCACCAATCCCTCAGTCGACCCGTACGCCACTCCAGGGGCCTGCCAATGCCAAGGGCGAGATGCCGAGATTCGACTTCGACTCCGGTGTGGCTTCGGCCACAACTGCTGCTACATCAGTCATTCCAAGAAAACCAGCTGCGGAGTGGAAGATTGCAAGGAACCTGTGCTATTCCACAAGTACATCCGTCGTAGCATCAGCTCCAAGGGCCTGTTTGGGGACTGTCCTGCGCAGGAATCCGACAGCTGGCCAACATTTCCTGTCATTGACGGACACCTTTGTGAGTTGAACCTTGCCCCTCGCATGACAGCAGAGTTTGTCCGGACGCGTGAGAAGTTGTTGGCCGGATCGAAGAGTTTGTATGAGCTTGCCAATCAGTGGGCAGATAACATGTCTGAAGTTATACTGAAGGCCAGGCGTCTGCATGACCTAGTGCACGTCAGCAATCGCCCCAGCTCGGAGCAGTATGATACACGCTGCCTCATCAGGTATGAATCTGATAATTTCCTAAGCGAGTCTAACCGTTTGTTGAGACAAACGATAGACATTCGTGATGACGTCGCGAGGTCTTTCTTTCAGTTACTTTTGCTAGAAGGCGACGGACAGGGTACTATCACGGGTCTGCTTCCGCCGGGGCGAGTTGCACGCTTGTACTTTATTTAAACCCCATGGTAAGAATACACGGTGAGTACCTATAGAGGAGATTGTCGGTTCGCGTTAGAGACACTGATAGAGGAAGAGGCACATCTTGCTTACCATGAGATGACCATCCCCTGTAGAGGTGAGTTCAATAAAATAAGAAATAATACACATGATCCTTAATTGATCGCGTCCCGGTACCCAAGTGACTTGAGCCGTCGTCAAGATTTTATAATAATATAACACAGCAGTATTAACTCTGAGTGAACCAAGAAACGCCGAAAGTCAGGAGGCGGCCAGTGCTTAGCTTAGTCAGACACACGTGAGCTCGACTTTTGGAGCCAGAAAGAAACACGGAGTTATTTCCGCCGTTCTTTCTTCACCAACAAAGTCCCCCTCAACACAAATATTATCTTCGAAGCTAACGGGAGTTCCTTCCAGTGGAACATGTCTTCTGGGGCCAATGCTCCTCCTGATGGATGTAGAGGTAATTGGGGAGTGACTCAGTCCGGCGTGCTGGTGAGCCTTGGCTGATTTCGGCGAGCCTCTTTCAGCGATGCTCAGCCAGTTGGCTGCGTTGTTCGTCCAGCGGCGGTCCAAGGCTCCCGTAACCAGCACAGTCCGTCTCAAAGTTGAGGCCGCTTGACTACCTAAGAAGGTCAACCGCAGTTTCGTACATGTATTTAGATGTTGCAGTTTCCTCCGTTCATTCTTCGTCTTGTCTGTCAGTCAAGTCGCGCTTCCCGGATTGTCCAGAGACTTCCTTCCACTTCACTCGAGACCGAAATTTCACTCGCGCAACAGTCCCATTAAATTGGTGTTCACTGTTGCGCTTCTCTTCATTTCCTGTTCTTTCTCTACTACCAACTCGACCATCGTTTGCTAGTATCGACAAGATGGGTAGCATCATAGCCACAACGGCCCTTCGCCAGCGGTTGCTGCGCGACATTGCCGAAATGCAGGAGCAGCCCTACCCGAACATCCGCCTGCACGTGCACGAAGATGACCTCTCAACAGCCTGCTTGGTCCTGACGCCCGAGAACTGGAAGCCACTGCACCTCACGGTGAAGTTTGGGCCCGACTATCCCCTCAGAGCGCCTGCGATCACTATCGAGACCGGTATATATCATCCAAACGTCCTCGGTCACTACATTTGTGCCTCGATCTTGAACACAGAAGAGGGCTACACCCCGGCATACACTCTCAAAGGCATCGCTATCCAACTCCTCAGCTTTTTCAGCAGCGATGCGATCGAGCAAGATTATGGCGGCGTGATGACTCTCGACATGTTCCGCTCTGCTTCACAAGATCGGAAGCGAGACGAGGAGAGATACCAGTGCGCCAAATGCTGGTTTGGATACGGCAGTAGCCCGCGTAAGACGTTCGTGGCTCCGGTATCCTTCCCACTCACAACTACCACCGGGGTTCCGGCCGGGTCTGCCTCTACGGTACTCGACGCGGCGCAGCATATCACGCACATCCAGAAGCTCCCGGATGAAGTGCTGTTGATGATCCTCCAAAAGCTGGAGTTCGAAGAGCTGACGTTGCTCGCGCAAGCATGGCCTAGAATTGGGACCATGATCACAGGCTACGACTTGATACGCACGCGCGAGCTTCAGTGCTTCGTCGTGAAGAAGGACTATCGGAAAGTCAACCTTGGCATTGGTGTGTCTGTCGTCATGAACGGCCGGCAGGGCACCATCCAGTCCGAGTTTGACCTCATCTCTCGTGAGGCCGTTTACGAACTTGACGTCCGCAGATCCATCCACGGCATCACCTTCCAGACGTGGCTGCCTTTGCCAATCTCCTACGTACATTGGAGACAAGTCCAGCAGCGCGTACCGGCCAGTCTGACCTCTATCGCATCGGCAGCAAAATGCTCCGATCCGGGTCTGGCTCTCTACGGCTTCATGAACGACATTGTGGTCCGTCTAAACCTCGACATCGAGAACCGCATCAAGTCTTACCACGACCGTCTCGAGGCGCGCCGCTCCAGCAAGAGTACTCTACGCCATGCTTCGGAGAAAGCCATCGAGTCATACTTCCACCTCTTCCACCTTCTCCTCTGTCTCGCGACCAGCCCTGCCGGTCAAGGCATGGTCCCGGCTGCCACCAAGATGATCAATTCTTTCATGGCAGGCAAGACCAGCAAGGCAGACGTGCCAAACTTGGGTTACCTGCTCGTTGCGCTCTTGATCAGTGATGTCGAGGTTACTGAGAGCCTTATGAGGGCCATCATTGGCGAGGCTATCACCCGGAACGTCGTCTGGCTGCTCGACAAGAAAGGTGCCGGTATGGCTGAGCTGGCTTATCTTGAGTCGGACGAAATATCGGAATACCGACTCAAAAAGACATTCGAGGGGAGCAGGACCTCCTACCGCCTGCTGATGTTCTCCGAGCTATTCCGTCGCACGGCCCGGCCCAGGGCTCATCCGTCGGAGCAGGGACTGTTGGATACTTCCGCGGCCTCTTCAGCTCCACAATCGCGTCCACCTTGCCCTCGATCGTCCTCGGGAGGCAAGATTTCCCTACTCCAGCTCCGCAACGAGCTCTTCGACCGCCATGGCGCACCGCCCCCGGGTGCAGCCGCCCAGCTCGCCTCCGAGGTGCGTCGCCTCCAGAAGATCGAGGACTTCCCGTCGTTCCTGCGCGAGATGGGCATCGCCGCCATTCCGTCCATGAGCACCTTCACGGAAGTTTTGCGCTCGACGGTGAAGACCAGCCACGAGCGTGGGTACTCGAAGGCTGCGCTCTCGCAGCCCGATGCGCTGGCTCTTCGGCTGGATTGTGATACGACTCTGGATCGGGACCTTGCGCAGAACCAGATAGATGGGTGGGGTATGCCTAGGCTTCCAGAAGCTGCTACGGTTCGGCGGTGCATGGTGCAGCAGAAGGTGACGTTTTTTCCTGGTCGCGTTTTTTCCTGGTGGCGGACGGGGTAATGGACGCGGTAGACGTTAGATGGGGTGTTCTTGGTTGGGAATAGTCTTGTGTTAGACGCTGTTTAGCATAGACTGTACGTGGAAATATACATCTTCTCTATGGATTCCTTGGAAGTCCGTGTGGCAAGTGTGATAACTGTGCCATCAACGCCGCGGTGGTTCATATCTCAGAAGACACACCGGAGCAGTCACAGGGCGAGTCGAGGCCGTCCCAAGCCGTGCAGCTTTCGTTCCACAAGCACGCAAAGACTCCAACTATTGGTATCTCAGCAATGTGGCACGGTACCAGGACATGTCGCACGTATTTTTGCGTGTACAAAGGATACCTTAGTTCATCGCGTGTGGCATTGGTGCCTACTGACATCGCTGCGGCTAATAATGCCCTGGTCCCGAAGTAGACTGCGTGCCACCGAGATGCACAATCGTATGGTCCTCGAAGTGCGGTTGGTACCACAGAAGCCCTGCAGCTTGTATGAATGCTCGGTCCGATCGCATGTCGTTTCGGTGCTGCTTATCTCCGGGCCCCCGGCATGCGCGATGGCGTTATCTAGGCAGAAAGCAAGTCATCAAGGGGATCAGCATCAAGGTCCGTAACGGTTAGGTCAGGACCTTGTGTCTAAGTACCGCTATGCAATATCGAGTTGGCCACTGCAGTTTATGTGGCAGGTTAGGCGGTCGCAGTGCTCGATCACAGGAGTCTTAAGGGCGAAGGACACGTGTGGTCGGTTGGTGCCAGCAGAGCATAAGGTTCAGTTTGTATTTGACTTTAGCCAAGGTTATGGCTAAGGTAGTCTAAATCAAATCCATACCAGTGAGCATGTCCGCTGTGCCAGTGGCTGCTTGAGTTAGGCCAAAGTCCAAACACTGGGCACGACGTAGTCGATACGCTCGACACTCGTCGTCCCGGAGAATTGGCGACGGTCAACACTTGGGAGTGATGTCGCCTATTCGCCACATCAGTTCATTAGGTTTCCGAACCTTCCATGTTGTATGACTCGTCCTAAATGCCACGAGTCTAAGTTTGGAATCACGGCAGCCTGCTAATACGCTGGCTGACCAAAACCGCACCGCCGTTTGAGCCAAGTGTCTGCTTATTCTGAAACCATGTCGGGGATGCGAACGTCCATTGGGTGGGCGTAACTCTGGGCTGCACGCTTATGCAAGCTGCCATTAACGCACCTTGCATCCGCATATCATTGGCGACGCCAAGCCAGAGCTTAGTGGCTGCTGATAGCCTTTAGGGTGGTGCTCTGTCACCTACGTTTGGGGAGGATACTACCCATGGAAGCCAGTTATGCCGCATCGTGGATCGCATCATAGTTGTGCTATGTTCGAATCTCCCTAAGCTAAGAAGTAGCAGAATGTAGCTCCCATGTCTGCTAGTAGAGTTGCTCATCACTCTATTTAACTGCAGCCTGTTCGTGTCTGGTTTATGCAACATTACCAGGCAGGCAAGCCTGCATGGAGACTGGGAGATGAAAGTTGGCAAAGGGACAAACCCATGTCCCGAGCATAGGCGTGTTCTGACAGGTGTTGAAATTCGGATTTCTTCGCGGAGGAGTTGCCGAGGACCACCCTCTTAAGTATACGTCTGCCTTCCATTATGATGGGTGGTTAGAGTTGGAGATGAAACGACGATGACGAAGCCACGCAGGATCAAGCTGCCAGGCAGATCGGAACGCTGCAACCTGCCCAAGAGAAAAGTTAGAAATAGTCCCGCCAAAGTGTAGTGCCCAGATTCCCACACAAAGTTAGCAGTAGCTAACTGCCTCTTAGTCGCTTTTGCGTAAGGTACCTTAGGTAAAAATGCGTCGCACGTGTCGCTGTTTCTCGAGCATCAGCAAATACGCCATGTGATACTGGCTGTCTTTTAGCGCTCGGCGGAATGCCCCGCCGATCGTTATTATTACTCGTCCGCAGAGGTATTTATGACTTGGTGGACAGCGAGAATCAGTACACGTGTAATAAAGGTATGAGCTAATGTGGAGGCTGGGCGCATCTTTGGTTGCTCAATCTGTCGACTGATTTGCATGTACGGTCATTCGTGTCCCTATAGGGTATGCAGTTGGTGGAACGAGCCAAGCTTGGCAAAGTTCGGCATCGATAGAGAATCACAGTACCACAGTAGAAGCTACGTAACAAGTACCGGGGGAGGAGCAGCATGGACGCCTCGGATAGGCGTCGGAATCAAGTCTCGGATTAGCGGCCGCAAATGGCTGGACCCCACTGCATTGGTGGGGCCATAAGGTATCGTGTGCTCACTAAGAGGGCCGTCGTCGCCGCAATGTAATCTGTACGGACGCAGGTTATATGTACGTGTCCACACCCGCACACCCTACTGCCGCATTCTCTTCGCTGTGATAGGGCGGTAAGCAAACCAGTGGTATTTCTTTAGTCGTAGCATGTCTCCATCCTGCCTGCTGTTGGTTCCTTATCGTTACTAACGCATGCTCCTAGCGAGCTGGCTAATAGCCCTGCTAAGAAATGGTTGGTTGGTGGCGGCACCCCGGCATG
The DNA here is from genome assembly GCA_001879275.1 of Coniochaeta ligniaria NRRL 30616. Taxonomy (NCBI): domain Eukaryota; kingdom Fungi; phylum Ascomycota; class Sordariomycetes; order Coniochaetales; family Coniochaetaceae; genus Coniochaeta; species Coniochaeta ligniaria. Next base: position 865,236 of record KV875103.1, read on the forward strand.
TTTTCCTCTTTCCTTGGGTCGTCAGTTGTCACTCGTCAGGCCGTCGTCTTACGGGGGAATTGGCAACATTGGCATAAGACCCGATAGCGATCCCTGCATCATCTGTGTCTCGTCAAATCGAGTTGCAATTTTATATCGCTAGTCTCACTGGGCTCCACGCCACACCGGCCCTAATATGGCTCAGTAACCCAAGGTATTTTTTAGCGGCATCAATGTAGAGAGTATCAGCCCGGAACCCCGTATGGATGTCTAACTCCACGAGGTTTATCTCGCTACCCCTGCTGCCCCTTTCCCTTGTACCGGACACACCTTGTCGGTTAGGGTGCTCGTAACAAATGGAATCTAGGTCGTTCTGTGTGACCAACTAAGCATAAGCTTTTTCCATATCACCATAGCATCGTCCTCGATAATCTCCCTGGTGCCCATTTCTTTTCTCCCTCTCTTTCCCACTCTTCCCTTTGCATCTTTACACCTTTGCTAAACACCCACCTATGCACACACGCTCCTTATCCATAGCGTTAGTTTAATTCCATTTGATATCGCCTCTACGTCTTTAATCAGCATTTTCATCAGGCATTTGAATCTTTTAATTCGACGACATCAACTGCAACCCTCCACGGAGTAATAATAACAATCCTTCACTCGTGAGGTAAGTGCATCGACTACTGCCGTGCTTTTCAAATCTTATGTGCTGTCTGTCACTGTCACTCTGCGCGAGTGCGCGTCGTTTGCTCCTTCCCTACCACCTGCAAAAGCTTTAGTGCTGCAGATGCACGATGCATCTGAAACTATCTTTCTACGCATCCTTTCGCTCCCAATCCACACCACGTCACCACATTAGCACCATCAAGCCACACCCAATCGTGGTATGCAGCTACTGTTTTTATGTGTGCTATAAACACGTTGAAGCAGCCCGTCCATACTCGCTCCACCTAGATTTCTTCGCATCTTCATTTCTAGTGCAGGCACTACACCTCAGTTGTAAAACTCGGCATCAGGCTTTCTTTACTTTACATACCTGTGGCCGTCGACGCCATCTTCTCGCCCGACAAACCACACCTTTTACGGGCTGAAAGACCGCGGTAGACTTTTGGCGAGGTACGTGGCGTGCTATCTTGGCCAACTTGCATAATCAAGACCCGAGCTTCCTGAAATCCGACGCGCTCGCTGTTCGGGGTTACGCGCAGCTCGACCGACTGTACCGCGCCTAGTGGCAATGCTCCCATAATTTTCCGGTCTTGTTACCTATTCTCATGAGACCTAATCACTAGCCGATCGTTTACTGCCTTAGGCTGGCACACATCAGTGCGTCATGGGGAGCCGGTAGTCCTTCACTCACTTCCTAGAATACAGTCACTTCTGACATTATCCGACTTTCAGTGCGAGACTCGTTACCAGCTGAAATCGGAAACTAACGAAAAGTGCAACAGGGACTACCAGCAAGAGCTACATGGGCTTGGTCTTCAGACCGTGGGATTTTGATTCCGTTTCATGCCGTTCTGCGGCGAGCTTGAAGTCTTCGCTTTCGGAACATCGATAACGGTTGTCACGACGCAAAATTCTGCTGCGCTAGCCGCTGCTCGCCACAATGGCGTCAATGGGAGACCAGATCAGCCTGGAAGCGCAACGCCAGGTCGAAGCGTACTACTTCGAGTGGAAAGCTGGCCGCGAGCAACTTCAGGCTCAGTGTGAGGCAGCAGAGAAGAAGGAGGACTTTGAGTATCGGAAGGCTATCGAGTCAGTTGAGGCTGAATTTCAGCGGAACATGCGGGTGGTGGAAGCCGGCGGACCTCAGTCCCTGGATATGCTGCAGCAAGTCATGGTCGACAAGAGAAGCCTAAAGCTAAAAGCTTTGGAGAAAGACTATCGGGAAACCCGCACAAAGATGCAAAACCACTTCGACAAGCAGCTTCTCGAACACACGGAGAAATTCAGTAAGGGCATCCTCGACAAGATGACCCCTGTCGCCAACTACAATGCAGTAAGTCAAATTGCTGGGCCATGGGCGGCACGTTTGAAATTCCCACATACTCACTGTCTATAGCCGCAGCTCAGCACCTTGTCAGCAAGTCGCCTGCCATCCTCTGCCGCCCAGCCGACAACTAGCCCATTTTATCCATCCCAGACCTTAGGTAGCAACACGGACAGCAGATTCTCCGTTCCGGACCATGGCCGGCATCCCCCGCAGCCAGCGCAGTTCCATGGCGGAGACTATGCTCGCTATAACGCGCAACTTAGGTCGTTTCGCGAAGGAGACTATGCTCGCCATTCTAGCCAGCCGAAACTGCATGACGAGTACTCGACTCCGGTTGGCCCGGATAGGCACCCCGTGTGGACCAACACACCACAGTCCAGCAACCAAGTTGATGCAAGGGCTCGCCATCCCCTACCCAGCCATCAGAAAATCCTACCCTCTACGCCGATGGTTGTCCAGCAGGAGCGTGTCATGGAACCGTTAAACACAACTAGCAGTGTAAGTGCATATCCGCGACTGTATTTCAGCTCTGTGGGTGATTTCCCTACTAACTCTCTCAAGGCGAAGAGACACCGCGACACCCAGAATGACGGCCAATTCGAACAGGGATTCCCAAAGAGGACGCGGTCTTTCGGAGCCCATGGCCACAGCGAGAACAACCAAATCCCGCCCAGTGAGGAGCCCCAAAACCAAAGTGAGAAGCTGCTAGGCCTTAATGGGGCCGATAAAGCCAAGCCCCCTACCCCTCGGACCTCTCAGAAGATTTCCACTGTCAAGAGAACGATCGACTTCCATGAAGTTTACCAGGATGGCGATGCCGAGTACAAGCACATGATAATTCGGTACCCGCCGGGCGACGACGGTAAAGGCGAATGGTGGATACTGAAGTGCGACGAGCACGGCGTCCATTTCAACCTGAATCCTCTCCACGGCGCCGCAAAGCACCTGCACAGCAATCAACACAATAATATGTCCAAGGAGCATTCACTGGCCATTCGGGAGCTGGGGCACATGGTCTGGGACTGTACCATGGAGCTGGCCGAGAAGAACAATGAGGCAGTGAAGAGGGCTTTCGAGAACGGGTACAGGCCCTTCAATCGAAATCAACTCACCAAGACGGAGCGGAGGAGCATGGGTTTCGCCGATCCTGAGACTATCCCGGCACGCAAAGCTCCTGTGACGGCCGCCCTTCAACGCAAGAAAGTTGCTCCGGATTCAGTCAAAATTGGCCACTCGAAGGAGTTTACTGGAGTCGTTTATCCGGTAGATGCTGAGTTGTATCTCGGTTACTGGAGTAAGAATAAGACCCGGTACGTGGTGAAACTTTTACCTTGGGGGGACCTTGCTCCAGCCGGCCTCAGCGGCACTTTGAAGGGTACAGACCTTCTTGACAAACCCCCCAAGTGCTATACGACCGACAGAGCCACGGGCGAAATCACCGGGTGGGCCGAAGGATACGAAGACGGAGGCCGGCTTGTGACCAAGAGAGAGTTTCCAGTGATGTACTTTGATGGCTCTCAATCGGTCGGCTGGCTTCGTGCTCGGGATATATCCCTCTTCAACTTCGAGGACCCGGATTCACACTCCATCCCTCATTACTACGATGCCCGGAATAATTATGCGACAATACAGCCTCAGAAGTTCGAGAACTACCAGCACATGAAGGACTACTATGCAGCAAACGGGCTGCTTCCGAAGCTTTTCTCCTCGGTTCGACAATTTTCCCCTTCATCCCATACTCTCGAAGACTCGGCTGCATCTCTTGGTGCAGACAACTCCGCCGTGCAGTCTGTGGATAGAAACCCCGGCCCGGACATGGACGAAGACAAGTCTTCACGGCCAGGAGGTCCTGCCAAAATGAACGGACACGCAGGACAGCTCGATGTCGAGATGCTTGATGTGCCCAGGGCCGATGACACGGAGTCTTACCACGACTCCGCTGCATCTGACGTACTCGAAAGCGATGATGACGTGGAGATGGGCAATGCGGAGAGTCGGCGCACTTCCGTGTCTAACAAGGGATTAGGGCGGACCGACGGGCCTTCCACGACGGCAACTACTGACAAGCAACCTGCTGATCCTTCCGCGGCCAGCCGCGATGTTTCCGCTGTAGCTGCTCGGGCGTATGCGAAGACCACCGCCATGGCGTCTCCTAGGATACAACACTCCGTTGAGAACGCTGGCCACGACAAGGACAAGGAGACAGTTCCGGCCGTGATCCAGACTACCGAGGATGCATCTATAACCCTGAAGGAGGCGGCCGGTCGCGTATCGAGCGGGAGGACAAATGGAGCATCTGTCAGGCGCGAGTCGGAGTCAAGCTCAAGCGCAGGTTCTGATACCAGAAAGGTTGTCAAGTTCCACGCTCACAGGTCGCGAAGCGCCAGAGCAAGTGAGAGTCCTTCCTTGTCTGCAGCAACTTTGGCTACCACCAATGGTGCAGCGCTCTCGCCCTCATCTCCACGGACCAAAGATTCTATCATCCACAAGGGGTTAGCACCACCACAGACGAACACATCGGCTGGTGAGCCCCGCTCTAGTCCTCTTCTTGATGTGGCGAAATCGCCTGTTTCATCTATACCACAAGGGGAGGCGAACACTTCGCACAGCGAGGAGCCAGCGTCTCTTCGTGTCGTTCATGAAGCGTCGCCAAACGACCAGCAACCGGTGCAGAGCGTTATAGCTGCTCAGGTCACGGGTTTCGAACCGGCACTGGCGTCGCAGATGTCTGACAGCTCAAGCTCAATATCATCTGCGCTGAGTATGTCGCCGACACCGGTCGCAGCAGGATCTCGAACCCCTACACCAACTGTCCTTCATCCAGACGAAGTGCCGCAGGCCAATCGGTGGCGAGCCGTCCGAGGCGACTCCGGCCCGGAAGTCGTGGTCTCGCCTCAGCCTCAGCAGTCTAGCAGTGTTGCATCAGCCGCCACCTCGTCCACCTCGGCTCCCAAGGAACTGTCTAAGGAAGCCCCGGTACCATCAGTGGGAATTCAGAATCCAGTCAGCGCTACTAGCCGAACCAGCACGCCTTTCTCTAGCAAGATGGCATCTGAGGAGCTGTTTGAGATTGCTTACTACGAGGATGACTCTGGCGGCAAGTTTCACAAGCAGAAGGACGGCCCATTTCTGCGTGTAGTGGTGGACAAACAAGCCAATACGTGCGAGACGACTCCCGGCCAGTCGGCGGAAGTGAAGATCAATCCGCACGACATCGCGCGGGTCGACGTGAACCCTTTGGACGACAGTCCTGGAGCTCCTTGCATGGTGTCGCTTGAGCTGAAAGATCAAGCCAAGGGACCCAAAATGCAACAGCTGGTGTTTGAGACAAGTAAGGCCATGGGCCGCGAGGAGTTTGGCCGTATCCATGCTCGGCGCTTTTGTGCGTGGGTCAAGAGAGTTAATGCCGCCATCGACTATCGCAACCATACGTAAGTCTTTGCCTGCCCTCTGGCGAGAATAGCAGGTACTAATTCCTCGACAGTTATAACTCGAGCAGACCTGCGACGTCGTATACCCGCAACTGAGGGAGACTTTGATGACACAGAGATGATGTGCCGCAGTTTGACAGTCTTTGTTTTACCACTCTCCGTTATGCTCTAAGGGGCTACGTGTCCTTAATGCGCCGGGACTCGACTGTTCTCTGCATCTATTCTGCGCCGCGTTTAGTTCTTACCATAGCGATCTGTCTTGTGGCGATTCAAGCGCTCTGCACACGAGTTGGTCAAGCTCCTGTAGGGAAGACAGCGGGAGGTCTAAACACAGCATGGCGCCCAGGGGATTCGATTCGCTTACAGAGATACCAATTTGTATTGTTTTTTCTTTTCTTTTTTTGTATTTCGACCAATGACATGGAGCGCAGAAGGACTAGATGTAGGCAAGAAATTAGCCTTAATGCAACATCTTCGTGTTTCGTACTCTCGTGCATAGTAAAGTCTACGAGTAGGTAGGGTAGTTCCATGTGAGTTAGACTTTGGGTTTGCAGATTACGAGGAACGAGTCTAGAAATAGCATGTGATTGTTGCGATATCAGCACCTCGGTAAGTTCAGTAAATTCTGACTGATACAGCGATTCCCCAGCCGGACGCTATGCAACTAGAGGAAGTGACCCGTCTCACCGCCGGCCCTCCGTGGCTCTGTCTTGCTATTCCTTTATTACTTCGTATATCCTACCTGTAAGCAAATACTTTGGAAAAGATAACTCGCACATCATTGCTCTTGCCATTCCATTTTAAGTTGCCTGACCTTGGCTTTTGGCTTCGGCAGTCACGTCAGATGTTCGTGGCTTCATGTGCGCCTTCCCTCCCTGCACGGTCGCTCGATGACGTCGGAATTCAGTGGAGGACGCCGCTGAGAGCTGAGAGCTGCAGCCGATGAGCTGGACGTCCCTCCCCTCCATCATTCTTTAATGGCTGCCTTTGTAAGTTTTGTCCCATTAATTGAGTTTCTCTGCCTTTATCTATGCCGTCATTTACGCCTCGTCTTTTACTCCTCGATTGCCTCCCATCACAAGTCCTGTGTAAGGTATCGTACGGCGGCAAAGTTGCATTGAATCCGGCGATCCTGTGACCGGCGCTCTAGACGCTTTGGACACTTTGGACGCTAGTCTCGCCACGACGTCAGCATCGCTGCGCCTGCGCAGGCATTGAGACCTCAACAACACAACAGCTTCAACTTGCTGCCCCAAGACCATGCTACGAGAACCATGCATACCGTGACAGTCTAGCTGACGTTCCTCTCTCCTTGCTCGCCCACAGGACACACCCTGGCTACTAGAATCGCACATGTCCACCTCTCGATCCCAACGCAGCGACCCGCTGGACTCGACCACCTCCCCGTCGAAAGGCGCCTACACCTACGATGCCTCCACCTCCACGCCCTCGGGCGCCCCGAACCCTACTTTCGCCACCTTCTCCCCGACGACACTGAGCGCGACCACCCCGACCGCGAGCACAGCCGCCAAGAGGAGGAGCACTATCCTAGTTCACCAGAAGTCGCCGCTACTCCTGGCCACACCACCACAGATCACTCGAGCCCTGGCATACAGCCATCCATTCCTCCTACCTCTGAACAAGCTCGCCGGCCTGCTTAGCTGGACGACAGGCGATCCATGGGAGAGCTTTCTTATGGTCGTGGCCTTTTGGGCTACGGTGCTGTACGGCGATGTTACAATCCGAGTTGCCGGACCGCTGGTGCTGGTCCTGCTCCTCATCGGAGGCATGTACGGCCGAAGATACAGTCCGCTGAGCAGCAGTGGCTGGAGCGAGCCCGGCCTGGGCACTGCCGACGGCAGCGCTCTCACCGCGGCGGACGCGGCCAAGGCGAAAAGAGCAGGGAAACAGAAGAACCTCTCCGTGGATGCCACGCCGGATAGGCAGGCCAAGACTGGCGCCAATGGCACAGACAATACATCTGGTGCCAGTGGGCATGTCCGCGCTCGATCACATAGTACCGTGTCGGCTGCAGAGGCGACCTCGACGCGACACCAGAAGACGCTGGACGAGATCGTCAAGACGCTCAAGGAGTTCACCGGGCGGTGTAACATCCTGCTCGAGCCACTCCTCGAGCTGACCGATTTCCTCAGCACGCAGCGCTCCGCGACGTCGGCTACTACCAGGCCGGCCTTGACGACGCTGTTTGTCCGGATCCTGCTGTGCACGCCCTTCTGGTACGCGCTCACGCTGCCGCCGTGGCGCATCATCACCACGCGGCGCGTCATCCTCGTCTTTGGGACCGTCGTGATGACATGGCATTCGCGCGTGATGCGTGTCTCGCGGGTCATCCTCTGGCGGAGTGCTACTGTCCGGAAGGGTCTGGCGCTTATCACCGGACTGCGATTCGAAGCACCTGCCAAGACACCTGCGAATGGAAATGCGAATGCGAACAAGAACGCCGGCGAGACTACGGCCACCGCTAGCGCGAACGGCGGAAGTGACGCGGTGTCGGGGAAGAGTAACGGCGCTGCCACAACCGGCACTAAAGGTCCGCAGCGCGAGTCGGAGCTCACCAAGGCCCTGCGCCGGGCGAAGAACGGCCGCGATGCAGGTGTGCGGTTCACATTTATTATATACGAGAACCAGCGCAGATGGGTTGGTCTGGGGTGGACGAATAGTCTGTTTGCGTACGAGAGGGCGGCGTGGACGGACGAGCACAATAACCCCGTGCCGCCGAGAGACGAGTTTGAACTACCCGAGGTCGAGGACGGGAGCAACATGCGCTGGATGTGGGTGGAGGGCAGCCGTTGGAGGGTTGACGGTGTCCCGGATGAAGCTGTCTCGTCGGGAGACGGCCAGACTGAATGGGATTATGACGGCTCTGGAGGGAGGATGGGGTGGGTCTACTACGACAACAAGGTATGTTCTCAAGCCGGATGTAGCTTCTGATTGTAGGTCACTGACATTAGTCCTCAACAGTGGCAAAACGGCCGTCGTGGCCAAGACGGCTGGGGACGCTGGACTAGACGACGGAAGTGGTACCGCGACGCCGAACTGGTCGAGGTAGAAGACGACTCCAGCAGCGGCGCCCTGCCAACATCCTCGCAAGCCACCGTCAACATCACTGAACCAGACGAGGCAGCACCATCCTCCCTGCAACCGCAGCTAGACGGCGGCGCTTCCACAGGCACATCTTCCAGCAGCCCCAAACCCGAACTCCCGCCCCGACGAGCCTCCGTCTCCCAACGAGCCCTCTCTCCGACCCCAGCTTCTCTGTCGAACGCCGCCGTCTCGAACGCAGACGACGACCGCGAAGTTGAAGACGAGTATAACAACGACTCGGCCTCGATGCTGAGCACGTCGTCGAAGTCTGCGCGGTTGGGGTCCGTCAAGTCCGGCACCGGCATGCCGGCGCTGAGGAGACGGGGTACGGACTCGTCTTCGCGCCGCGCGGGAGGGAGACGTGCTAGTGACGCTGTCGAGGAGGAGGATGCTGCTGCGCTGGGGACGAGCCTGGGCTTGAGTCTGGTGAGGGAGGGGGATGAGGGGTGGGGGGTTGGGGACGAGGTGCGGATGGGGCTGGAGTAGAATATGAATTACTGGGTAGATGGCGGTTGGGGTGTCTGCGACGCACGACTGGTGGCTGCGTCGCTTCATGGGTGTGGACGTGTGTGGTCAGACAAATACAATGGCAAGGGCATACGGGTGGGCGTCTGTTTTGAGGGTACTGGGCGGAAAGAATACCTGTACTAGTGATACCACGGACTTTGAGGTCCATCTATATACGTATAAGATATGCTCATTCAGCATCTTGATGTGGACCGAGATACATGGACCCCTGGAGTCGTGAAATCCGCGTCGGCTTAAGGTCCAGTGGCAGCCATATGTTTCCTTCGAGTCCCTTCATTTGTCACTGACATCGTCCATAAATGCCAATCTTGATGATGTTTAGTTCAGCTTCTTGACTACCTCATCGCATGCCGTTGAAAACGCAGCTCTGTTGACCGGGGACTCGCGGTACCTGATGCAGCCAGGGAGCAACTCCCGTCTGACAAAAGGGGGAGCGCTCACGGCCTCTTGTTGGCCGAAGGGCCCAACAGCATGGCAACGCCGATGGGGATAGGGAGCATGAATGGCAGGGGGTTGACTGGACTGGCCATCATGGTTATGGCGAATGTTTGGTTCATCTGTTTGCCGGTGCCGCCGTCGTCAGGCCGGGGTGAGGTGGTCGAGGGTGGAGACTGAGGGTTTGGACGAGGTCCTTGTTTCTGCGATGGGCGCGAGTTTGGTGGTGGGTTTGCGTTTCTCGATGTTGATGACCGCCGTGGAAAGGGCCTCATGTTGGGCTGATGTGATTGAGTGATCGGTTCCTAGGTTGGAGACGTGTCTGGTGTTGCGGCGAGGGTTGATGATGAGAATGCAGTTACTAGTTGCTTGATAGCTGTGCTTGCCCAGAATCCCAGCCTCAGTGTTCGGCGTCCAACAAGATGATATACAGGCGAAGATTGTCACCGTGCCGTAGTACACGGTCCACGGCAGTTGCAAATATGGCATCATATGGGCTGATGATCGTTGAAACAGTACTCCAGCATCGTTTCAACCCCTGGTCACTGTCCCAACGACATACGATGAGCCCAGCGCAGTCCAGATACTGCAATCACCACTGGCCATGATCGTTTAGCATCAGACTACGACTGTTGAACGATTGCCTAGCCATCTGACAAAGGAGTCCCCCGTTTCAGCGTCTTTTCGGTCACATACGAAGTACACTTGTCTTGATGAGCAGCATATGCTGCCATTCTTCACCATAAAGCTATGGCGAAGCAGATGCTGGCGTAAGCAATGGCGCTTTGCATGTCCATCACCGATCCTATCACGTTGCTCCTGTACCGTCGTACACATGTTGCACCCCAGCTGCTTTGAGTCGAAGAGATCCTGTCCAGTGTCGAACCATTCGTCTCCAGACAACACCAGCAAGGACAGCGTCTCACGCCAGATAGAGACAACGACCAGATTGCCAACAACAGAATACATATGGAACGGGACAGGAAGATGTTGACAGTCCGCACTCTACCAAGGGGACAAGGAGGAGCCTCGGTTCTGGAATCAGAGCCAGTGACAGACGCTCCAGCCTCTAACAGTCGACGGAAACTGCCAGTCCGGACTCGCGTCAGCTTGGTCACCCGCGATATCCAAGCGTATGTCGTCAGCGGTCAGCGCACAAGAACGTTCGTTGTGGCGAAGGGTTGACGGTGACAGAAGTGGCGATCATGTGTCGTTCGTTGACATCCACGCACAAATATCGCAGGCGGGGAACCCCACAACTGTAGCGCTCTCACCGAGGCTTAGCACACATTCCATTGGCCCGTCTCACTGTTACGCCCAGGCACTAGCGGTATTTGTGCCCCCCATCGCCAGAATCCGCACAAACCACGCAGGTGTTTGAGCTTGACTCCGCCGTGTATATATTCCCTGCCCCTCTTCGTTCTTTGTGCCTCTGAATAGCTAATTCACCATCATCACCACCAGTTTCCAAAGCATCAGACAGCTGCAACAAATCAGACCGAACAGTATTCCCTCTCTTCACAACCTCAGACAACACTTCATCAAAATGGCTGGCGACTGTGGCTGCTCAGGCTCCTCTTCTGGCTGCAACTGCGGCGACTCTTGTGAGTGTCAACGCCTTCTGGATCCAGTGACTCAGGACTAACTTGAATGTAGGCGGCTGCTCATCTTGCAAATAGACGCTCATAGAAGGCTGTCAGAGGTCCGCATATGGGCTGACAGTACCTACTTGGGTGTGTCGGTCATGGAAAGGGGGTAGAGAAAACGGGGGCGTCACAAGGGGGTTAAACGAACATGCATCGGTTACTACATGTTCTTCATGTCTTCAAGATCATGCTAGAGAGTCATCTCAGCGCTCACGCACACACTTGTTTAACTTTCCAATAGGATAATGCATTGTCTCCGTTTCTACATACCAGTCCGCAGTCGTTACATGTACAGTACTCATCCCCCTGAAGACCTCCGCCACAGTCACGCACCTACATCATCATCACCCGCGGCACCGGCGGCTCCCCGCACACATCCACCAGAAACTTCAGCCCCTCGAACTCAACAACATTCTGCTCCCCATCCTCCTTCGCCATCCGAGTCCTGCTCTTCGGCGGAGGCGGCCAGTTGGCGCACGATGGACTGGCGAGCATATCCGGCTCAGGCGCCGTCGAAAGTCGCGCAGCCTCCTCGACCTCCTCTGCGAACGTACCGGCCGTCTGCCTGCCGCTCGCGCACCAGGGCCCTGCCGTCTCGCGGCCCTGCAGCACGCAGCGCCGGGGCTTGTTCTTCTCCGTCGCCTTCCTGCTGTAGATGCCCATCATCTTGCTCGTCACCCTGGCGATGAGCCGGTTCCGGAACGACCGGTAGTTGCGGTGGCATATCTTGCCGTGGATCTCCTCGGCCGGCGGGACGAACAGGTGTAGCGCGTGGGAGAAGGCCGTTTGGGACATGTGGTAGGTGCCGCCGCTTAGAGACGGCCTCGCGGTTGAGATTTTTCTCCTCTTCACGGTGACGCGGGGCTTGGTGTCGTCCATCTCGGCTGCCTTGCGCTTGCTTTTTCTGGATGGTTGGACTCGGATAGGCGTTTTATGGGATGGGAGTGCGGTACGAGTGGTGAAGGTGACAATCAGTGAAGGAGTGGCCGCCCGGGCTTCCGTGGGGGTGTTGAGCTGCTCGAGGTGCTTCTCGTGGCTTGACGTCCAGGTGTCCATAAGCTTACGGTTGCGACATGGAGTCTCGCCGGCGACAGGCGTATTCTCGGCCTCGGCCAGGTGCAAGAGCCTGTTTACCTCTGACCGGTACCATGCTAGCACTCGATGGCAGCAGAAGTCTAGGAGGCTGTAAACTTCGCCTGGTCTTAGCGGTGGTACGTCTCGCTTTCCATCGTCTTCGGGGGAAACGTGGTCTTTTCGAGGGGCTGGGTAGGTTGCGAAGCAAGACGGCCCGTCGAAGCAGTTCCAGTGGTCGTCAAGAAAGTTTTCCTCGAGTTCGTGTTCGTCGCCGGCGGATAGAGCAGGCGGTGATGGGGTTCCAACAGCTTCTGTACCAAGCAGCAGGGTATTGGACGAATGCATAGCTCGTTGGGTGGGTAAGCTAAGAATCTCTTTTGGTCGGTGATGTTCTTAAGTTGCTGAGACGGTGATCCCCTTGATGCAATTATTGCTGGTCAAGCGCGAACGCAAAGTCAAGGTATGGCCGCTTAAAAGAAAAGAGATCTTGAGGATGACGACTAATAATAGTTACTTCCAGTCTTTGATCGTCAAGGCTTTGACAAAGACTCGGTCGGAGTAGGCTTAGCAGAGTGAACAAAGGATGCTGATGGTTGTCGAACATTTCGTGTCTCCTCACTCTGTTGTCTCGACTTTCTCCATGTGAGGAACTTGCTCATGTCTTGAGTTTTGTGACATTATAGGATTGGCCGATTGGCTTAATCAACGAGACACGCTGCCGTGGTTGTGTAGGCGAGATTTGGGATTCAAGTTGGTAGATACTGTGATCGGAGGCAGCTCTCGCCTCAAGATAATAAGTATACATGTCTTTGTGGCCTTCTTCTTCTCGATACTCACCCTCTTCAACGTCCAAGATACACATCAGTATCGCCGTAATGCTGATATCTCTAATTCCCCATACGGATGTGAGGCTTTCCATCTAGCACCGGCAAAACGTCCTCTAACGGTATAGCAAACTTGCTGTTTCCCGCGCCACGCCGCTGAACTTGCGTGGAGGGGCCAAACAAAGGAACAGACGGCTCGCACACGGTGCCGTGGCTGGGCAACGTGCCATTGGCAAAAAAGGCCTGGGTGTGTGCAATCGTGCAGGCAGAGGGTTGGTTAATTGATGTATGCTTAAATCCCAGTCGCGCATCCGATTAGTCACGTATCCTGAATCAATAAAGCAGGAAAACAGAAAAGCTCACCCCGTATCCGTTGTGTTGCAGGACGACACTTCCCTCAAGCCCGTGGCTGACATTGAGAGCTGAGGCAAGGGGCGTGACCGGATCGTACGTATTCCCGATAACCAGAACTGGGTTCTGGGTTTTGACCTGGAAGTCGCCAGAGTAACGTTCCTTGGCATCTAGCCTCCAATTTGCGCACCAGCCAAAAACTGCAGACTGAATGTCCGAGAAGTTGCTCCGTTGGTAGAGGTCGTTGACAAACGGCAGCATTTCGGTCAGCTCAGACGCCCGCGGTGTCTTATCACCGCACTGTATACCAGCTAGATACTCGTTCAGGAGGGGATCGCTCGAGCTTCCCACGAGACTCACTAACTCCAAGAGTTCGCTGGCGTTCCTAGTCATGATTCCGTGAAGACCAGTGGCTAGGAGTGGCCAGCTATAAGGGGAGTAGAGTATGCTGAAGATGGCACCTTTGACGGTGGAATAATCGATGACGGTTGAAGCGAGCACCAGGGGGTTATATTTCAGGTGCTCAAGAAGATCGTAGAGAGACTTCTCGAGCTGGGCCGCGGTAACATTGTTGCCAGCTAAGGCGCAGGCCTCCGGTGCTGCTACACAGCCTTTGACAAAGCCTGAAAACACTTTGTCGGTGTCTGTATACTTTTCCACGTCGCTAGGATGATGAGTTAGCGTTGATCAAGGCAAGACCTCGTTCCAATGCCGCATTTACAGGGCAACTTACTATCCGTGGTAGTACTCAAAAGGATTGACGACGCCGTCAATTACCACTCTACCCATCCTGTCCGGGAACATGGCAGCAACGGTGGCTCCTAGCAGAGTACCATAAGAGAATCCTGGACCAGCAGTGAGCAGTGGTGTCACGTTGTGGTGTGCAGAGTCTAAACATACCCCAGTAATTCAGAAGGTCATGCTGGCCATCTTCGTTCACAGCGTCAACAATCTGCATCACGTCCCTCGCGGTGAATGCAGTGCCAATCAAGGACCCCGTGAGGTTGTTGGCCGCATAGCACCTGTCGGCGAACAGCTCTCCATTTGCCCACTGAGCACCCAAGGCGGTGTCGGATGAGCGGCCGAATGTCGGCACGGAATACGTGGCGACTGCTCTAGTCACATCGTCGGTATAGCAAGTAAAGGGCAGCGTGTTGTAAGTGCCCCTGGTGATTCCGAGTTAGCAGAGTGTCATGCTATAGGCTGCGGCACGGTGGCTTGCCTTGTGTCGAAAGAGATGAGGTCATGACCGCCGCCGGTCGCACTGTCAAATTCAACGTCAGCAACATGGAACCACTATCGCAAGTCTAGGACTGTGCAGTGTTGTTCAAGACGGCACTCACAGTAGCAAGTAGCTTGCTAATTCGGCCATGTTGGCCCTGTCTGGCTCTCCAGGACCCCCGAAGTTGAATATGATGCTCCCATTTGGAGCGGGACTCGTGGCCGAGACCTTGACTAGCTGGAGGACGACGGTTGCAGTCGAGTTCAAGTCTGTATAGTCAAGTGGGACAGACAGATTACCACAAGACAGAGGCGGCGTCGAATTGCGGAAGTCGGGCTCAACACACGGTTGCCAGTGTATCGGATTGGCGGCAACTCCACCTGGTGCCGTGGCTCCTGCCAAAGCGACAGAGAAAACAAATGTCTGGCGAAGCATCATGACTGCAGTTAGACGGCGGATCAAGAGTCTGGAGTGATGAGTCTAGCTGATGCAATGGGGCCGTCTGGACATACAGTAAATATTCGTGGCTGCCTCTGAAATATTTATACCCGGTTGAGCAGTCCATTGTGGTACCAAGAGACTGGAAACTGCCTAATGAGGAAATTGCAAGTATCTAGTTTTGCCAAGGCGAAGTCGTGGCGGTGTCGTGTCTTACCTTGCAAAGGATTACTAGTGTCTCGCTTCTGTCGTATTCAATTGGTCCATTCCAGCTGCAGTGTTAGCTTGGCGGGCGTATATTCGACTGTACGAAGTAACCGACATGGCGATGATCATTCATCGCAGTGCCTGGCTGCCTGGACTCAATTTCCATCCGTGTTGAATATTTGCTGTCGGCCTCACAACCAGACGACATCACTATGCCCTGCTAGGTACTTCAATGATCCTGCATTAGAACAAGCTTCCAAGAGACCCTTCCGGGAAAAAAGACTCCGATGATAATGTTTTCAAACTGAGTATCGTGTAGCCACATGCGCTTCTCACGTCTCCATCTCGCTGTGGCAGACACAATGGACTTGTGGTATTGCCTGCAGCCCGGAAGAGCCAAGAACTAAAGCAAAAGATACATCCGACTGGCGACTATTCACTTCCTTTGTTGCCGTTTAACTTCTGAACTAACTGACACAATGAGGCAACTCCCTTCACGGAATCGTCAACATGCGGCCCCCAGAAGTGCAGTCCTGTCTTCATTGGTATAAGTCTCGTTAGCACAGCCAATCGAAGCGGTTGGGCGAGGCAAAACCTTACCTGCAACTTCTCCCATTCCTTCATCAGATGTATGACCTTGACCAGATCCATGATCATTGCAGTTCTGCACTTCGTAACCATTTGGATATGCTCGTCAACCTCATTTGCCACGCTCTCCCACCACTGATCGTCTTTTGTCGAGTTCCCGTCGTTCGGCTGAGCTTCTGCTACCTTGACGCTCGCGTCCTTCACTGCGTCGTCCCAGTCTCCAATACTGGGCAAGGCTGATGCACGGTCGCAGCAAGACTCCAGCTTCTTCAACTCGGCCATAAGATTGCTGTCCGGGAACTCATAGTTTCTCATGAGCGTTTGGATCTGACAACACAGCTCGTTCATGTCGT
Organism: Coniochaeta ligniaria NRRL 30616; assembly: GCA_001879275.1. Classification (NCBI taxonomy): domain Eukaryota; kingdom Fungi; phylum Ascomycota; class Sordariomycetes; order Coniochaetales; family Coniochaetaceae; genus Coniochaeta; species Coniochaeta ligniaria. The sequence goes on from KV875103.1 coordinate 881,413, forward strand.
TTTCCAGCTGAGCTTGCAACTCAGGGCCACTGGGCTCGGTCAATGACGCTGCCTCAGTGCTTCTGGTTCTCCTTGTCAACTTTTCAAATTCTTGTGTCGCACGCTCGATTCTTGGCGACAGCCACTCTGGGATGGGCATCTTGCCAAGTCGGAGTCGGATTACTGCTTGAGAAACGGAAAGATCCTTGAGGATGCAGTCTGGGTAAAAAGGTATTGAAGTCCAAGTTGTCCGCTGTTGAGTGTTGGGTTCGCGTATCCAGTGGTCTTTGACAGGTGCAGAACTTGCAGGGAGTAACTTCCATGTGGCAGAGCTTATAGTATTTATATGTGAGAGCCAGAGGAAGGAGCACTGAAATGGAACACGACCGAATAACTATTCAAGAGCGTCCAACGCTGATTCAAGGTCCTTATGACAGTTGTTTCCTAGTCAAGTATCAACCAGGCACCAGATCGTCACTGACTTGCCCTATGGGCCTCATATTGTGTGCCATTTTGGCCACTTTGGTGATTAGTCTTGACCTGGCCAGGTTCGTCTGGGATGGTTGTCGACGATCGTATGCTTGGAGTACCGATAGCGCGTGACTGGCCTATACGTGGACCGGTATCACACCTTCTGGAGACATCTGTCCTGCCTCGAGCAGATTGGTAGTGCCGAATTGCATGATCCTTACTCCACCCACGCTGAAAGGGGTTCGTTCGGGTCTTGAACCACGCCAGGAGTAACAACAGTATTTTCAACCCCAGCGACCCTTGTCACATCACCATCAAGTCTATCAGACAATCAACATGTCGAGTCTAGAAGTGGACTTGCAACGCCGCCTGAACGAGAAGACCGAAAGTGCCAAAGAGCTCGTTCGTCACTCATCAGAACTTGGCGAAAAGATTGTCAACAAGAGTGTTGAGCTCAAGAACTTCAGTTCGGTGTTCTGCGAAAAGATAAGCGAGTCATGAGACATCATGGGAGACGCGAGCATATTGAGTGAAGTGCAGAGAGATGCGCTGGACGATATAGTCCAGAAAATCTATCAGCTGCCCGAACAATCGAAGAACTTGCTTGATGGAAAGACACTTAGTTCTGCGGCCCTCAACTACGACTTCTACTTATTCGAAAATGTTCCATATAACATCCGCGCTTGGAAGGACTGGATCAAGCATAGTCAAACGCCTGGCTTGAAGGGCATTGAGCATCTGCAGGAAGCGGTTGAATGGTGGGAACGAGAGGATCGCGAGCTCGCCCAGCTCGTCGTCTCGCTTCAAAGCAACCTGGACGCAATTGGATCCGACCTCGAGACACTCCAATTAATCTATACACAAGCTGATTCGGAGGAGTTGGTATGTACTTCGGAATCTGCGTACATTACTGTTAACTATACAGTCCAGAATACCGTTCGCTAACTGCATAGGCATGGATAGAATGATCAGATGCTTCAGATCATATATGCCAATTTTCAACCCTGGACAATCAAGATCAATAACATTGCCGTTCGAACCAGGGGTCATTGAGCGACTGAGTTCAGCTGGGGCAGTGGTCTTCCGGGGTACGGAGCAGTCCCGAATTCGTCTTTTCCTTTTTTTTTTTGGGCGTCATACGTGGAGGACGGGAGAATGGATATCAACTGGTTGAGCTTCAGCTGGAGAAGTGGTCTTCCAGTGTACGGAGCAATCCTGAATCCGTCTTTTTCTTTTTCTTTTTTTTTTGGGGAGGGGGGAGGGGAGGCGAAGGGGGGCAAGGGGGGTGCCATACTGGAGGTCGAGCTCCAATGTACTGGTTGAGCAACAGTAAGACAGAATCTTAAGAACTACAGCGTCTTCTACTTATTGGCCGATACATACTGAAGGACACTATCCAGAGTAGGCAGCGGTACTCTTGGACGCTACAAATTTATGCAACCCACTCAGACTTCTGTAGGTCTCTTGCGAAGCCCCTTGAGAAGGCAGCTTCAGAAACAAAGGGTGATAGTCACTGCAGACAGTACCTAGACACATGGCTGTCATTTAAGACGGGCTCATGACGGCATAGTTGCCCTGACCGAGTGTTTCTGGTGAAGGTTGGTAAATCTGTCTGGTATGACCGGAGAGATAGGTTGGTCTGCTTCTGGAATTTGAAAGACTGCTCGAGGCTGTTGCAGTAAGAGATGGGGATGGGGATCTAGTATCTACTATTTATACTTGGGAATGTGAGGGACTGCCGCCACCTTTTCATTTGCGTCTTTGCATGTAATTCCGGGTGTCAAGATCATGCACACTTGTTGTTTCTGGAGAGGAGCCGGAGCCAAAGATTTGTGAATGAAGAGACAAATAAGGAGTCACTCATGCATGAACTTCGTCTATACCATGAATCTGAATGCCAGACTGACATAGCATCACGGTCATAGACGACGAATATCGAACTCGAGAGGCAAGACGTCCCTGTTGTCAGTAGAGATCCTGCACAAGTCAAGCGATGACAAAGCCATCCGAAAAGTCCATTGCCAGGCGTCCTACTGGGACCTAAAAGTACATGGGAAAGCAACTCCAACAGCAATGAATCGACCTGAAACAAGCTTAGGTAGCCCAAAGGTCACAGTCTCCGTTGCACTCTCAATGGCTTCGAAAAAGACGACGGCTCGCTTAGAGACCAGTTGTGCTGCTCGAGAACAACGACAGAATCCTCCTGAACTTTTTCCCATCCACACTTCAGTCAGTCGTTGCCGTGCATTTCCTTTGCTGGAATTGTGAGGGCGTGAGAGTACCATGCCTCGACCCGCCCCTTGGCATAGTCGTCGACAAAAACAATGGCTGAAAACTAGAAGCAAACTGGGTTAATACGACAAGGACGACCCTCGGCGACGATAGGACAAGTAGATTTTGTACATACCCGAAACAAGTTCTGCTCCATATTGATGCGGAGGACAAGGTCGAGGTCTCTCTTCAAATCGACGATGACACGCTCAATCAACGCCTTGATGGCTTTGCCCCGATTGTGCAATTCCTCCCACCAGTCAACAGCCTGTTCGACATGCTTTAGCGTGGTTTGGCGGGTTTTTCGCTGATATGACATCCAATCGGTCCAGTCGGTGATTCCATATGGTGGTGTGAATGTCTCAAACTGGAAGTCCGCGATCTTCTCGTCCGCCTCTTTTGCGTCACAAACACTTTTTGCGTGCGCCAGCAGTAGGGTGCAGTGTCTGTAGAAGTGAACGTATATCCTCTCCATCTGTCCTTTCAGGTATCTCATCGTAGGATGAAGTGCCACTTCGTTGATGAGAATCGCGAGTAGACTGCGAGTGTTCGACCAGAGCACGGCCAGCTCGGCCTGAAACACGGGGACGATCTCCTGGATGTCGTAGTTTCTTGTCGACGCAAGGAACTGCATGTCAATGACACATTCCTTGCTGTGACTCAGGCGAGCCTTCAAGTCGTCTTCTTTCTTCCGCGTGGGTACGGCTGGCGACATTGTCCTTGCGGATCTGATAGTACGGTTTGGATGATGGTGCAGAAGATGTTTGTTCTGAACGATACAAGTTTTGTTGTCGTAATTCTTGCCACTTATTGTTCACACGAGAGGGTACGAATGTCCTTAGTCTAGCCTAGCCCACGAAAGGCACCGGAAGTGGCCGACCATTCACGTACCGACAACCTTCCTACCTATCAACAACCTTCCCTTCACCTGTCGAGAACCTTCCCGTTCACCTGTCGACAACTTTTCCCTTCACCTGTCAACAACCTTCCCCTTCACCTGATGCTCCTTCACCTGTCGAGAACCTTCCCATTCACCTATCGACAACCTTTCCCTGCACCTGTCAACAACCTTCCCCTTCACCTGATGCTCCTTCACCACGGCGCCAACAAGTACATCCTGCGGCAGTTCAAAGAAGGCAATCATTCGTCCAAAATCATACCATCAGACACGCCGTCGATGGAGTGAATCCCACTTATTGACACTGTCCGCAGAACAGGGAACAAAACAGTGCACCAGTCGAGAGCAGCTCTGCCGACGAGTAGGATGACAAAAATCATGACATGGCTCAAACAAAAACTCAGCCACAACACCAATCGATGTGATGGTTCGGAACCGCTCTTCAAATTTATCTCGCCGACAACAAGTTGAAACGCATCAGCATCAGGAAATAACTCAGGGATGGCATGACAGCGACTTTAGACGGTATGCAACCAAGCTTTCGATTGCATGGGGGAGTCGGGACGATCTGACGCTTCTCGCATGGTCGGTATATTGGCAAGGCTCTAGAGCTTCAAAAGGTGTGCAGGTGGCACTGACACCTCGCGCACCGGTACTGGGGATCGGTTGGCCAGAGTTTCTTGATGAAGGTTGAGGAGGTTGAGGTGCGTATACCCTTCGCTTCTGGATACCAATCCTTCACCTCTTCTAAATGCGATCAAAACGGGGAAACGAAGACCAGGATCAGGTCAGGCCGGAGATCCTTCACACCTCGCCGCGATCCTGCGAAGATGATCGCCCAATCAGAGCCCGGCTTTTCCGAGCCATGTCAGCAATGGCTTGGGAACGTTATCTGGTCGCCTCATGTCCCGACTTCGACGTGCGTGTGCAGCTTGGAGACAACAGATATCAATTCCCATTTCCTTGGATCGCTGATTGTTGTCGTCCAAGTCAAGAGTCGATATAAGTTGCTATAAGACGCGCACGTTCGATCGATATAGACAATGGCAGCCAAGAGTCTGAAACAGTCCACGGACAAATTGACCGTAGCTGTTATCGGAGCCGGTTAGTGTCTCTATACAGATCGCATCGTTCATCGTTCAGTAGAATGCTAACCATCTCGAAGGACCGACCGGCTTGTCGATGCTGAAGACACTTCGCGAAGATGGATTTGCTGTCACGCTTTACGAGCGCCGGAGCCATGTTGGTGGCTTGTGGGCATATTCCGAGAATACAACGTACACCACCGCACTTGCAGGTGAGTGTAGCAGCTAAGAAGGCGAAGGGCGTGCTTCAATGGTCGCATTGGGGACCTGACAAGCTGACTTGAGAAGTGACGCGCGCAAACATCAGCAAGTTCACCTGTGGTTTCGCCGACTTTCCTATGGCTGACAGTAAGTCCAATGCCTCCTAAAAAAAAAAGCATGATCAATGGACCAGTTCATGAACACTCGACAGAGTACCCAATATGGCTGTCGCCAGCGGAGTTCCAAGAGTACATGGAGTCGTACGCCAGCCACTTTGACCTCTTCAAGGACATAGTCTTGAGCACTACCGTCCGTAACGTGCGCAGAGACTCTTCCGATACCAAGTGGCTCCTGGACCTTGAAGTAGCAGGCACCGATGGAGGAGAGACAAAGGTAGAGACAGTGTCATATGACAAGGTAACCTTCTGCCACGGTTACCAGACGAAGGCCAAGATACCGGTGTGGGAAGGTAGGGAATTGTTTTCCGGCACCATCCTGCACAGCCAGGCATACCGCACACCAGAGCCCTTCAAGGACAAGACAGTTGTGGTTGTAGGGCTAGGAAGCTCGACAGGCGACGTGGTTCCGAACATAGCCAAAGTGGCTCGTAAGATCTACATCTCCCACCGCCGTGGTGCCATCCCTGCCAAGCGCGTGCGCAACGGTACTCCGGCGGAGCTTGGGATAACCTGGCGCCGTCGCCAGATCAGCCAGTTCATGAGCAAACACTTTCCGGGGCTTTCAAGGCGCATGGCTGATCTGGCGATGAAGTACCTGGTGAAGAGCATGTTTGGGCCGCTCGATCCGGCGTGGAAGCTGGAGCCATTCCCGAACATCACGCTATCGTTGCCGGGCGTGTGGGAGCATGTCATTCCGCTGCTACGGGACGGGACTGTCACCTCGATATCTGGAGTGAAGCAGTTCCTAGGGCCCAAGTCCGTTGAGTTTGACGATGGAACCGTCCTGGACGATGTCGATGCCTTGGTTCTGTGCACCGGTTACTCGGCGGACTGGTCCATCGCGCCCTTCGTCGAGACGAGCAGCCCCAAGACGCCAGGATATGCCGGACCGCCGATATACAGGATGTACTTGAACATGTTTCCCCCTCGGTATGCCGACAGCTGCGCGCTGCTGAACTACAGCGCGTACGGCAAGAATAACGGGTTCAGCTTCGCCGATGTGACATCCTCGGCCGTGAGCAGCGTCTTCCGAGGCATCGAGGCGCTTCCGCCACGAGAGGAGATGGAGAGGCACATCGATGACCACCAGGAGTGGGTGGCGGAACGGTGGAAACTGGATCCGCATTGCGACACGAGCATGGTCAAGCAGTGGGAGTTCCAAGGGTTTCTGCACCGTGCAGCGGGCACTGGTATGGAAAATCTCGGCTGGGGATGGAAAGGGTGGAAGTTCTGGTTCCAGGACAGGAAGATGTATAGCCTGATGAATCATGGAGTTGAGACGGCGCATGGTTTCCGGTATTTCGAGACGGGCAGGAGGAAGACTTGGGACGGTGCAAGGGCGGCCATTATCCATGTTAACGACGTGGTGAAGACAAGGTTTCCGGACAAGGACCTGAAGTGATGAGTTCTCGGCATCTCAAGGCAAGCACTATGTCGAATATGACCTTGTGATTGCCGTTTGGACTCTTCATCGCGTGCAGGCGGTACCTGACCCTGAAGCCAAGATGTGCGTGCAGCCTCACATTGTTCCTTCCTTCGTGGTGTTGTAGGGACCGATATATGTGTACCTCATCGCTAGCGCCTTCCGTTGGAAGAAGAGCAGGGATCTAGCTTTGCAAGAAGACGCTAAGACTTCTACCCGATTAACAGCTCTAGGTGGGTCAAGGTGATTTGGGACCCCCTTTTGAAGTTTGATCCCTGCAACAGCACATCTCCAGCTGTGCCTGCATCGTCGTGATCTTTTTGATGCCGACTTTCCAGGATCGGCAGTTGTCTGAATTGTTTCTAGACGAAAGAAGGCTTTGAACTGCTTGACAAGCTGCACCTCCTCCTCTTCTACGCCGCAGAAGGTACTCTGTTATGTTATCTTTGTTCCTTTAAGCGAGTACTGGTGGTTCTACCCCGCCACTGCCTCCGAGAGCTCTAGGACTTCATGGTTGCTCATCAACCGCGTCTCCAGAGCGCGTCTGCTAGTGCAAGTCAGTGCCGTGTAGCACAAGACGCCAACTCTTGACAAGATTCTGTGCTCTTGCATTAGGAACCCCGGCGAAGCGTTTCCGGGCCCATGTTATCAACAACTTAACCATGGATGACCAGCCTCAAACCAACAACAAGCCATCCGGCCTGCCACGACCATCCAGGCTACCGGTGCACTCCAAGCTGCCTGTGCCCAGGTCTAGCTCCATCCGCGCGACTCCCTCTCGAGAATCTCTCACGACCAACACACTGCGCAACCCCAAGCTTCGAACAACCCCTTCCATTGATCACTTGGCATCCTCCTTTTCTGCACAGCCTTCGCCTTCAACTGCCCGGTCTGTCCCACGCCAGTCGCCTTCCAATCGACTCTCACTGAGTCGGTCAGTGGGCAACCTCAAATCGTCCTCAAGTGGCATAAAGAGCACGCAAGATGGTGGTACGCAGAGACAGGGCGCCATGGGGCCTCCGCCGTCGCATACTCCTGTTAGTGGAGGAGGTACTTTCAGTCGCTCGACGGGCACAAGAAGACCTCTTGGGCAGGCCACTCCAAGCCCAGTCCTCTCGGGTGACCGAAGGAGCTTGTTATCTAAGCCTTCGCTACAAGACCTGAGTGAGGCACCAGTACCGGCTACAGAAGCGGACTGGGGTGCCTCTACCGACAGTCGGCCTTCCTCCAAGCCTCGGCTGTCGCTGGCGGAGAGGACCATGGAGACATTGGCCCAAATACCGTCATCTCCTGCCCTCAAGAGGCAGGGTTCAGCATTCTTTGACCCCGATTCTGCGACCAAAAGACCGCCTTCTCGCGCTGGGTCAAGCCGTCCTGGCTCCAGTCATCGACCTGGGTCAAGTCACAGCCAAGGTTCATTCCGGGCTTCTTCGCGGCCAAGCAGCAGACCTGGGTCAAGCTCTGGCCCAGATGACAATACACCCAACTTCCGCGCTTCGACAAACACGTATCGGAACCCTCTCTCGACCATCCAGGGAACACCCCCAAGAGGACGAGGAAATATCAGGTCTCTCAAGGCTCCGCTGACGAAGACATCGCAAAAAGAATCCATACGGGCTTCAGCAGCCAAGTCGGGCACTCCTCTTCTTCAGAGGTCCAAAACCCCTAGCCCCGAACGGCAGGCACATGGTATCCCGCCCTTGAAATACGGCTCAAAGACACTTGCGGCTCGACCCATCAGGTCAAGGCCGACAGTTACTGGACTTTTCAAGAAGCCGTCCATGTCAGCACTCGACGGCAGTAGGCCATCAGGAGAGACACCCAGGAAGGCATCGTCGGCATCGCAGAGATCTTCGGCGACTTCAGATACCAATCCATCGAGCGCCTCTATCACATCCGCCAGTACTGCACCGACTGCGGATTCATCCGTGTCACCGTCTGCCGTATCAAGCAGAAAGTCCTCTTCTGCGCTGAGGGAGCAGATTGCCAAAGCCAAAGCCGCGAAAAGAGCAGCAGCAGCATCCCGTCAAGTCTCCTCGCCGCAAGATCTTGCTGAACAAACGCCTCTGATACCGACTGATACTACCTTTGATTTTGGCTTGTCAAACGACCCATTCAACCAACAGAGGGATGACGGCTCAAAGAAGAAGATTTTGCAAAGCAGAATCGCAACTGCAAGAACTAGCGGTAGGCTTAACATCGCAGCAATGGGATTAAGAGAGATGCCTACAGAGGTTATGGATATGTACAATCTTGAGTCAATCGGAGGGAGTGACGGGGCGTGGGCCGAGAGTGTCGACCTGACGAGATTTGTCGCCGCCGACAACGAGCTAGAGATGATTGATGACTCGATATTCCCAGACAGCGACCCGCAAGACATGGCCGACAATGAAGACAGCCAGGGGAACATCTTTGGGGGTTTAGAGACGCTGGACCTGCATGGTAATATGCTCATTGCCTTGCCGATGGGGTTGCGACGACTACCACAGCTTACGTCGCTTAACCTGGTAAGGATTCTGTTGCTTTCAGTGAAAACATTCAGCTAACTCGAGACAGTCCCAGAATAGACTCTCTAACAACTGCTTGGAGGTTCTTTCCCAGATAACGTCTCTGAAAGACCTCAAGCTAGGTGGAAACCTTCTCTACGGCCCCCTGGACCCAAGCTTTTCGAGCCTTGAAAACTTGGAGATCGTCGATCTCCATGGCAATAACATCTCTTCGCTTCCCTCCAATCTTGGAAACTTGTCCCGCCTTCGGATCATGAATATCAGCGAAAACTGTTTCGAGATGCTCCCATTCGAGATCCTTGCCAGCTTGCCACTGACTGAACTTATCGCGCGAAAGAATCAGCTGAGGGGAACTCTGGTTGGGGATACGGTCGAGTCCTTCGCGACACTGCAGAGTCTGGATGTATCCGCGAACCAACTTACGCATCTAACTTCGGGAGGACGGGCAATTGAGTTTCCGTCTCTTCACCAGCTTTGCGTGTCCATGAATCGGCTCCAGGCACTTCCTGATATCAGTTCCTGGACAAACCTGATCACCTTGTCGTCAGACGAGAATAGCATTAACGCTATTCCGGACGGGTTCACTCAGCTCCAGAACCTCAAAACAGTTGACTTCTCGAGTAATGACATCCGCGTGATCCCGCCCGAGGTTGGGCGAATGGAAAACCTCGCTATGCTTCAGCTGAGTGCCAACCCCTTGCGAGACAAGAAGTTCAGCTCGATCAGCACAGACGACATGAAGCACATACTGGCCGCCAGGCTGGAGCCTGCGCCTGCGCCTACTGAGCAACTGCCAGAGGAATTTTCAAGTCCTGGGACCGACGAGACAGTTATTCCATGGCAAGGCCCGACTGGAGCCGAGCAAGGCGACGACCATTATGACAGCCGGTCCGAGTTTGATGATTTCGCGACTCCTCCGACCTCGGCACCCCATTCTCCGGCCCGCTCTCGCTCTCATACATTGAGCAGCCAGTCATGGCCGGTCAAGGGCGCGGGCGTTCTGGATAGGTCCAACACCCAGATCTCGGCGCTTCATCCGGTCATTTGCTCCAAGGTAGCTGCTAGCACTACTGTTCGCGAGGTCCAGCTGCATCACAACCTCTTCACCGCACTGCCTGATTCTCTATCGTTTTTTGCGGAGACTCTGACGTGCCTATCTGTGGCGCATAATCAACTTACCGGGGAAACGTACCTGGGTGGCTCTAGTGGAGATGACAACCTCGAACTGCCCGTTTTGAAGGAGCTGAACCTCTCGTCGAACCATATCACGGGTCTCATGCCACTTGTGGCACACCTCCGTGCACCGCTACTCGAGAAACTCGATGTCAGTCTCAACCGTATCTCGGCTCTGCCTCAAGGGTCACAGCTTCGCGACGCCTTCCCCAACCTTAGTGTCCTTTTCGCCTCCAACAACCATCTAATCGACCTTGACCCGGAGTCTATCAAGGGCATGCGCATTGTCAACGCCGCCAACAACGACATCGCGCATCTCAACCCGCGTATTGGCCTCCTTGGAGGGGGCAGTGGCGGACTGGAAAAGCTCGACGTTAGCGGCAACCGGTTCCGCGTCCCTAGGTGGAACGTGTTGGAGCTCGGGACCGAGGCGACGCTTCGCTGGCTCAGAGCCAGAGTTCCAGTTGCTGAGATTGGCGCATGGAGGGAGGCCAATGGGCAGGCTGACGATGGTGTGGATGATGGCGGTGTGGATTAGAAGGTTCGACCTTCGTTTTAACGGGGGATGATGGTCGTCTTCTTACAATTGTGTCGCAAGTTTTGAATCAGCTCCTTCAGCTGTTGCATAGCCATGCAATTGCCGTTATAGCTCAGTATCGGGCTTCTGTTTAATCTTGTTCTGTAGAAGATACCTATTTGCTTGTTTTGTTTGGCGGTTGTCTTACGGGAAAGTAATGCTGGAACAGGCAGGGAATATTGGACTTGGCGAAGTTAATGTTGGCACTGGGGTTCGAACTTCCTCTAGGAGGTCCTAATACACAACATAAGGCATCCGACTTCCACCCGCAGAACAGAGCTAATGTCACTGAGCGTGATGCTTTTCTGTTTGGCGATGTGATGGCCCCTTGTCAAGGGTGGCATCCACAACAAGTGGTGGTTAATCGACGGCCATCAGTAACGGTCCGGGCTCTGCGCTAGTGGCGGAGATGTTCATTCTTTGAATCAAGTATCGTATTTGCGGTTCCCTTTTTTCTCTGCAATTGGCACGTCCACTCGTTCTTATATCTCGTAACCTGTGCCAGAATTGTGTCCGACACGCCCAATCGTTCTTTCAACAGTCGTACCAAGGCACAATCATGCAGCTCTACAAACCAATCACAAGATACCTCTTGCTAGCCCTCCTACCTGCCCTCCCAGCACTAGCCAGGACAGACCTCGAGGGCTGCGTGTCTACAGAAGTCATCATCGAGAAATACTACGCCAGCTACATCTGGTATGTCCCGGACACGGGCGAGATCTGCTCCTTCCTCGACTGCGGCGGCGGAAGAGCGCCGCCCAAGACGACTCAACCCGGGTGCGGAGGATACGAGGGCACGGAGACAGTAACACCGTCGTATTTGCCTGGGTTCGGGGCGACGGCGGGCACCATAACGACGGCGGCACCGACTATCCTGACTTCGCAGTCGCAGGCCGACAGTACGGTCGAGACGAGCTCGTCGGACACGGATGTTGCCAGTCCTACCGCGAGTGAGGATTCGACTATTACTGAGGCCCCAGCCGTGAGCGTTTCTGGAGGCACGGTTATAACGACGGGAACATCCACTCAATCTTCAACTACGACTTCAAGCACCGGCTCGGCTCCGGGTACTGCGTCTTCGTCGTCTTCGTCATCCTCGGCATCGTCATCGGGGGTATCCACTGGGGGTGCGAGCAGTCAGACTGGAGCATCGAAGAACATGGTGGGAGTGGTCGCGGCGGTAGTCGGCGGTTTGGCGTTTCTGTAGACAGTCTAAAGGAGGTAATGTCTTCCATCTCAGATGTGGTATGTGGTCACTGTGGTATCGATGTCGAGCGTCGGTCTCAAATAAAAGGCGGTAGTACTTGGCAGGAAACCTTATTCCACGCTAGGTATTGCCGGATACGGCTAGCGTAGCCGGCTTGGTGCCTACCAGCCCCCAATTGGCCGGAAACATCCAGCCACACTTCATTCACACGGCAACCGGTTGAAACAAGTCGACTGTTCTTCCTTCACGACACCCATCATTCCGCAATCAATTGAAACAGAGGCTCCGAATGTCAAACTGGAGCTTCTCGAGTCATTTCTCCCTCTCCGTTGTTCGCTCCCGCACTCCACTTGGTTACTCCAGTTTGATTCCTTCTCTTGTGGAGACCAGCATCGCTTCGAATTCCGCAACGGTTGCGGTCAGGTAGCCTTGCTTCTTCAGCGCCTTATTATTGTGCACGCCTGAAGTCAACATCCCACCTGGAGTTGCGCCAAACCTTGCTCATAACAAGCTTCGTCCCCAAACTCAACGCTGTCCGACCGACATTACACTTTCGGCGCAGTCACCTCCTCATCCATCATGTCGCTAGATTCAGAGCAGTCTGCACAACTGGTCCCCGCGGACGTCGACGTGGATCAGGCCAGTCTCGTCGAAGAACCATCGACCCCGCAAGAAATCAACGCGCTTCTGCCCTCGTCACAGGCCACGATTCCCTCAACTGAAGGTCCGCCGTCCCCTATCGACCCGTCAGCGTCCTTCAAAACAGAGAACAACGACGACCGCATCGCCTCAGGATCGATAATACCGTCCTCATTAACCCCTCCTCCCTCGTCACAGCTGCCAACAACTACGCTCCCTGCAGGTCACCAAATGGGCTACATAGGCTCGCAGCGGTCAGGCATATTCTCTCCGCCAGCCACAGGGCTCCGCACTGGACGCCCAGATGGCCTCGCTTCTACCGAATACGCACCGCCAACCCCGAAACAGGTCGTCGAGGCCGGACCTGACGAGCTGAGGAGCTACCTCCAGTCTTGCATCGCAGAGCAGGCCAGGCTGAAGATGGAGGCTGCTCATCACAAGCTACAATACAACCTACTGAGTCTACAGGCAGACGAGGATGCCAAGCGGGCCGCCGTCGAGCATGAGATGACACGGAGAGAGGTTGATGCCCTGCGTATGGCTGAGCACTCCCGCCAGGCGCGCCACGAACTCAGTGCCGCCTCTGAATCCGCCCACGCCAAGTATTTGCAGCTCAGGGTGTGGTACGAGCAAGCTGTCGAGGAAATCGGATCGCTGAGCAAGCGGCTGAAGCTGGCAAAGAAGGTCATCCAGCAGAAGACGGATGAGATCTCCAGCCTCACCGACGAGCGAGACCTACTCCTCAACCGGATACGCGAGAACCGCGAGCACCTCCATGCTCTTTGCAGTCCAGGCGGTATGTTCCACGCCGCTGCAACGCCAAAGACGCAGTCTGTGTCCACGCCCCAGTACCGAGCTACCCCACGACAGACACCGAAGTCAGTGAACAGGGAACGGGTCGGCGGTCCCGAGCCCTTCGACGTCCTCCTGAAAGCCGCAACCCAAGAGAACAACAGCGCTCCGTCAACCCCGGCATCGAGCTACCGCCCCGCTCCTCGTGTCCAAACCAAGCACACCCGCAACGTCCAGTCCATGTCATCCCTCCCAACGACACCTACTTCTCGGCCGCGAGGCGGCGACCAGTCCGGTCTCCTCCCCTCGGTCGATCTAGTGCCCCAAACAGAACCACCCCGCTACGGCCGCTTCGTCCCCGAAACCCCAACTCCCTCCAGCCAACGCCGCAAGAGCCGCGAAAGCACAATCTCAGTCGAAGACGCGGAGGACATCGCTTTGACTCGCCAGCAACACAACGAAGAACTCGCCCGCCAAGCACTCAACTCGTTCGTCTCCCGCTCCGGCGGCAGCAGCAGCACCCGTCGCCGCGAGGCCGAAGAGGAGGTCTACGAGAGCCAGGCCAGCCAGGCGGCGAGCGCCATGCTGAGGCGCGACCCGCGCGAGAGTTTCGAGGTCGCTAGCTCGATGGGCTCGCGGGACGGGACGCCGGTGAGGGGGTCGCAGACGAGTCAGGGTTATGTCCCTGCCGCGGCGGAGAAGAGCGCTAAGTTGCAGGCGAAGCTGTTTGCTGGCCTGAATAAGAGTGGTGTTGGGCCGGCGCCGGGCAGCGAGAAGAGGAAATTTAGTGGTGGTGCGCCCGGTGAGGATGAGGCTTCGCGGAGAGATAGGGAGGTGTTGGCCAGTCCGACTAAGAAGTTGAGGATGGCGGGGGGGCTGAGGGATCCTGGAAGGGTTGGGTTGGGAATTCGGTATGGTCAGGACCCGTGAACTGGATCCGAGGATTGGGAAGGAGGGAGAGACTGATGAATTTATGAACTGCTAAGGACGCAGGAATAAGGAAGAAAGCCGAAGGGCGCTTTTACCATGCTTAGCGAGGCTGTCTTATGGTTTCTGGCGTTGGAATGGAACTGCGATTGCAATGACGTCGAGATTGGAATATGTTGGATGTACTTGTATGACTTGGCCATCGACGAGGACGTCATGGTCTGTAGAGAGAATGGAGGACGGTAAACAATCCGACTCATCTTCATGACGGTCATTGATCGGCTGTACTAGAATTTGCTCACTTCTCGGCCCATATCTCAATACACTGAAGTCACGTCTTCCAAGTCCCAGGATGTTTCGACGGTTTGAATGCAACAGCCCAGGTGAAAATGCCTTGCTACAGAATATATGAGCTATTTGTATCGGATAATATACTTATGTACAAGTCTAACTAAGACAGCAGTAACCCGTCCTGGCTGTCTGACATCCATCTCACCAACCACCTGCAAGGGATGACCTGGCAGCTATTCCCTGACAAACAGGCCAGCCATGCCCATTCCAGTTCCAACACACATGCTCACCACACCAACCTCGCCGCCCCTCCTCTTCAGCCCATGCATGAGCGTGGCAGTCATCCGCGCACCAGTAGCACCAAGCGGGTGTCCCAGCGCAATGGCACCACCGTCAGGGTTCACCTTGCCGTTCTCCCAGTCCTTAATCAGGTCCAGCTCGCGGAGGCAGTAGATGCCTTGACTCGCGAACGCCTCGTTGACCTCCCACTGGTCGATATCCTCGTTCTTCAGCCCGACCTGGTTGAGCAACTTCGGGATCGCCAGCGCAGGGCCGATGCCCATCTCGTCCGGCCTGCATCCGACTGTAACCGCCGAGACGAACTTGCCGATGATCGAGTCCGCCAGACCCAATTGCGTGGCAGTAGAGCGGCTCATGAGTAGCGCAGCAGCGGCGCCGTCGCTGACCTGCGACGAGTTACCGGCCGTGCTGGTGCCGTCCGCCGCAAATGCCGGCTTGAGCTTCTGCAGGCCTTCGAAAGAGGCATTGGCGCGGATGCCGTCGTCTTCGGACACGGTGACGGTCTTCTCCTCCCCGATCTTGTTGCCCTGCTTGTCCACCTCCTGCCACCGCGTCGTGACGGGGACGATCTCGTCTTTGAAGTCTCCGTTCTCCCTCGCCTTGGCGGCGCGCCGGTGGCTCTCGACCGCGTACTCGTCCTGCTCTTTCCGCCCGACGCCGTACCGCTTCGCGACGTTTTCGGACGTCAAGCCCATGGCCATTATGCAGTCCCTAGCGTCTTTATTCGGGCTCTCTTTTAGCTCCGGCCACAGGTCGACGGGTATGGCGCGCGAGCCGTAGTTCCTCGTCATGCTCTCCATTCCGGCGCCGATACCGACGCCGATCATGCCCGTGCGGATCTGCGCCGCTATAAGCGAGATGCTCTGGAGGGAGGACGAGCAGGCGCGGTTGACAGTGTACAGGCTCGTCGAGTTTGGGTAGCCGACGTGGTTCATGGCCATGCGGGCCGCTTTGCTGCCGCCCAGCTCAGAGAGGACGACGCCGACGGCTACGTCTTCGATGAGCTTCGGGTCCAGGGAGGGATTGGCTGCGAGGGTGGCTTTGAGAACGGTCGCGAGGAGTTCTTCGGGGTAGGCATCTTTTAGGCCGCCGCGGTTGGCGCGGCAGATGGGCGTGCGGAGCGAGGAGAGGATGACGGTGTCGGTCGGGGACTTGGTGAGGACGGCTTTCAAGCCGCGGGGGAGGGAGGTTGCCATTTTTGGAGGTAGGGGTCGAAGCAGAGTATCAAGCTGTGAGGCAAGACAGTAGTTGTATCAACAATGGCGGCGCAATCGCTTGATTGAAGCTCATGAACAAACCACACATGGAGCTTGAAGGCAAAGACGGAATGAGAGAGCAGAGAGAGACAAGGAGAGAGAGAAAATAATAATCAGAAATGCAGATGGACGAGATCGGAGGTCTGTACTGACAGGGAGCTTACCGGTGCAAGCTCGGAACTGCTCCGTAGTCACGGACGAGGTCGGGTTGCAGGGGAGTTAACCCCGGCAGTAGAGATTCTGGGGAAGCTTTTTTGCCTCTAGGGAGTTAGGCGGGGAAAAACGCAGACCCGGCATGTCATCCCAGGCAGTTGGAATCGGCTTCACAAAGCCGGAGTTGCGGGATCCACAGTTAGGGACTCGGCTAATTGAATAACTGAATAAGTACGAAGGCTGGGGCCAAAAGTGATCACCCTCCTCATACCAGCCACACCGTGCGAATTTGAACTATTCGTACTATCTACACTGTATTTCCACTGAGTTCAGGCTATTCTACCCTAACAAGTTTTAGATCCTATAGAATAGCTTCAAGTCTGTAAAAATATATTCAGTTTAAGGTACGATTGAATGCGACAGCTGCAATGTAATCGCTCTTTGATTTGGAGGTGAATTGACAGAGTTGTGGCTATTCAAAGTAGGGCGGTTCTTGTTGATATGGGACCTTACAGGGCTCCTACAGTAGGTGTGGCGGTTACAGGGCTCCTAGGTGTGGCGGTTACAGGGCTCCTAGGTGTGGCGGTTACAGGGGCTCCTCTTTGGAGTGGCTGATCTTGGCGTACGGTGTGGCTGGTGTGGGGAGGGTGATCACTTTTGGCCCCAGCCTTCGTAGTATGCTTGTATGCTTGCATTGTGATGCTCTAAAACAACGACATCCATGAGGATTGGCCCAGGTCCCAGCATCTCAACCGCATATGACACCCGAAAATCATTGGTAAATCACGCTGCGGACACTGTCTCTGAGGCTGTAGGATCCCATATCGGAATTGAGCTGCATAATTGAACGCCATAAGACTCCCGATCAGTTGCTGAACCTGCAAAACCCCAACGCGTGCAATTCCAAACGGCACTGCATACAGCTCACCCCGATCCAGTGACTCGCTATCTAAGAGATCAGTAAAAATACTCATCCTCTGCTTCTCTGGCCAGGAATTCCTTGTAACCCTCGTCGTCAATATCGTCGGTTTCGGAGTCATCCGATTCTTGGTCCTCGTCATAGTACACTTCGGGAATGGCGGTGTCCCTTGTCTGCATGTCGACAACCATATCGATTCCGAAACACCATTTGGCAGCCCACTCCATCATGACTTGCTGAGTGGCCTGTTGTGCCCCTTCCTTGCCGGGAGCCGCTATCATCGCTGTGTCACTATCTTTGCTCTTGGTTGGCCCGTACAGCATCAACATGATCAAGTCGCGCAGGCGGACGTGTACATCCACTGTGATGCCGTGGAACTCCTTAGTAACCGACTTGAGCTGGTCGCGTAGCTTGTTTGCGATTTGGTCCGTAGATTCCTTGAACATGTTGGAACCCCTTAACTCAGCATGACGGATGAGGTGGTGTTGCTGTCTCTCATACATCCCCTTGCCTGTTCAATCCGTCAGCTGGGTGCTAGCTTGAAGTCCAGGATAATACAGACCTTTCTCTTTCTTTGCCTTCCTAAAGGCTACCTCAAACTTGTCCCTCACAGAATTGGTAATGGTTCTGTGGGCTTTAGACGCCCCGACCGAGATGTCGTCGAACTGCTTGCCCACCATATCCTTCAACTGGTCCTTGATCTGGTCAAGTCTATCTCTCTCCTTGGCTAGGACTGGCTGCATCTGCGGTGCTGCGATACGAACCCTCTTCCCGAGTTGCGCCATCAGCGTAGCCCAGATGTTGTCAATCTCCTTATTGATAGGCGCTCGAAGAGCCGGTATCTGTTCGTTCAGCGCCAGATTCCAGTCTTTGACAATTCCTTCGTAAAAGAGATTGCAGCTGACCAAGAGTTAGTCAAAGAGAGAAAATCGCGAGAGTAGTGTTTCTTACAGAGTTTCTATCCAAGCGTATCTGTGTTTCCCCTGGCTTTTGGCTCGGTAGACGGCGCCACGCCTGTTGACACAGGCATTGTAGGTGTTCCAAAACATCTTCTTCGTGCAAAGCAAGTTATCAGGCTCTTTGGATGACCAGCGCTTGACAACAGCAATACAACGCGCCTTGCAGTTTGCGACCGTACTATCTTTGTTTTTCATGGGATTTAGCGTCCTAATGTCTCTGGAGAGCTTGTTGAAGGTCTTGTTAAGAGTCTATTTCCGAATTAGCCATCGACTTCAAGATAACCGCCTTCTGGGATCTAGAAATTGGGTTACCATGTCAAGAGTGTGTAGCGGTCGGTGCAACACCTCATCATTCACGAATTGTTTGGTGAGGTTTAGCTGGCCCTGGAACTCAGACCAGATTTGCATAGTGTTGAAGAGGCCATGAAGAGCGTTCAATGCCATGTCAAGATGTTTCTCGCGATCCGGAATAGCGGAGTGTCGTAGCCAACTCTGCAGAGCAGGGATGCCTGTGTACACATCTGCTGGAAATCCAACCGGAGGCTCGCTATCCTCAATCACTTTCCAGTATGCAGACGAGCTGATTGGAAAGGTCATCACCGTTCCATCGTATACATCCTGTCGTTGGCTCGCCGTTGCTAGTCGTTTCTGACGGCGCTGGAAATCCATCTGTATTTCCTTTTTGACAAGCGCGTTCCGACCGTGGATGCACCAATGCAGAATACGGCCATTCAAGTGTTTGGCCTGTTTACGGTTGGAGTGTAGCCGCCTATCGATATCAATGCTTTTGGCTTGTGCTTCCAACCTCCTCTTATTACACTCCGCGATCTCATCAGCCTTGGTTGTTGTAGTGTCTGGAATTGGTTAGACATCCCTCACAAACGTGGCTATGGATATCGAAACTTACCTTGGTCGGCCTGGAGTTTTGAAACCTGTTGATTGATGCTCTTCAATAGCTGCTTCTGGTTGGACTTTTCACGCTCAATCTCTTTGAACTCCTGATTCACAGTCTTAAGCGTGTCCCGGCTGCTTTGGAGAGCCTGATTCAGTTTTGCCTCAGCAGCATGCTGCTTCAGGTAAGTTTCGACGTTTATATCGTCCATCTTCGACAAGATCACGCAAAAGGACTTCTTGTGAAACTTTCCGTCCATCTGCATGCAAAATTGTTGGTTCTCCGTCATCAGATTCACGGCGGTCTGTTCGTTACGCGCTCGAATTATCGGGGCGACAATAGCCGTGACGGAGAGCTTCGAGAAGTAATTTTGAGCAACTGAAGCCCTGCTCTCGACATTATCCGCGAGGCCCGGGAGATCTACCAGAACAATCCCGTTCTTCAGGACAGGGGATCGAACGAAGACTTTGACCTCGTTTATCAAGGGCCACGCCGCGAACTCAACGCCACTTGGGCCATGAGCGGCAGGTACAGAGTCCATGTACGGCTTGATGCGATCCGAGAATTCATTGACATCGCTCCCGACCACAGGTATCATCTGGCCCAGCAGATTATGCACATCCGGGTGTTTTGCCAGGAGACTATCGGTCGTCTCGGCCTTCAGCTCAGTCTCGTCAAGTCCGAACACAGCTGACACCATATCCAGGAGATCCTGGTTATCTTCCTCAACAGTGTCCAGGTCCTTGAGACGATCTGTTTTAAGTGCATGTCGCGCTTTTGCCGCGCTCTCTGAAGCGTTGTCTGGTTGAATCGCCTCATTGGCTTCTGAATCCTCTGACTGGCTGCCCTTGCGGATTTCCTCAAGAATCGTCAGTGCATCGAAGTATTCATCTAGCTCCTGTCGAACATCGTGCTCGGATTTGAATGTGACCTCAGCCCTAAATCGTGCATCCAGGTCGGGGTCATCGTTGTACGCGATGAGGCATGGAACAGCGGTAGCTGCAGCTTCGTTACTTGAGGGAAGTAAGTCAATGAACCCAATAATGCTGTTGATAGCCGATGTCTTGCCAGCTCCGGTGACACCAGCGAAACCAATGAAAACCCGAAACTCGGAGTTCTGCTTCTTGAGATCGTCTAAAGGCATGTCAGTAATAAATCGAGCACAGCATAGAGTAATGACAATCGGTGCATACCTAACCGGTTTACCCAGTTCTTTAGCTCGGTAGTTCCAGAATCGACCTGGCTGGTCGAACCTGGGGAAGGCTCAATCATAGGCACAAGGATGGACCGGACTCGTTCAGCGTGTCGAAGGCCCTGACGGACAGCCTCCTCTTTGATCTCGAGCCGCTTGAGCGCATCGGGGTCGTTGGCAAACGCTTTCCAGGCAAATGCTGCAGCAGACGTCGTATCGTCGGTTCCTGGCTCTTGATCGGCTGCCTTGCCAGTTGTCTTCTTGTTGGCCGGGTTCTTGTTCTTGGGCTCGGCGGTCTCCGGGGTCACCTTGGCTTTTTTAGCTGGTGTCGAACCGGCCTCGGCATCGGCCTTGCGAACTTTGGAGTTTGACTCGTTCACCATTGTGAGAGGTATGAGTGAGTGTTGATAATGTGATTCAAGTTAATGGGTGTGGTGGGTATGTTTGAGTAAGTGAAAGTCTCCCGGAAGGAGCAGGTTGAACGAGTTGAACGATGAATGACGGCGATGCTTAAGACAAACTCCTAGAGATAAGAATGTCTGAACGTGTGATAGAAGAGAATGTATCTCCGAGAAATGGATTCCATGTGCCAAAGAGCCAAGGATGCGAGTGTAAGATCCAGCAGTGTGAAGAAGAGTGGGATGAAGGAATGGGAGTAAGTAGAACTATCTTAAGCAGTCCTATTGTTTGTAATTCTGTGAAGAGTATTGAGATCGTTATGCAGCCTTGCGTATTTAACGTTAGAGTCGTTGACCAAACAGCAGCGAGGCCGAATAAAGCAAAGTCAAGAAGAGGTAGCAAACAATGGAGTGAAGAAGTTGTGGAATGGTAGAGGTAGCACCGTAGCAGACAACTCAACCAACTTGAGGTCGGAGTTAATACCCTGGAGTAGGCACTGCAGTCGTTCCTTCCCTCAAAAGACTGGAGCTGCTAGCTTCGTTTAGCCGACTCGAGTTCAAGATGACAGGTTTTCCCAACAATTGTCAAAAGAGTCAAGCCCGGTGAGGCAGTAGCAACTGGTGATGTAAGGGGAAAGTGGAAAGGGTACCAAACCTAGCGAAGAACAAGGTAAGTTTGGTTAATGTAAACGTCCGGGGACTGATTGAAGTTGGACTGGTTGAAGTTGGACTGCGAGAAGAGGACGAAGAAGAGGAGATAGTTAAGAAGGAGAGGTGGAAGAGGAAGAAGAAGAAAGAAGCTTAAGGTTGTTGTTGATGGCGACTGGAAGTCTGAATTACCGAAGTCGCCAAGTTGAAGCGAACGGAGGACGCTACTTTTGTGTTCTAACGAATGGAAGTTTTAAGACAAGGCAAGAGCAAATGGGTCGGTTAAGGAAGTGCATGTATGTCTCTAAAACCCTGCAGGAGTACTAGGTACAATCGCCCTTTTGACCATCAACCTCCTCGAGGCAGGCATCGCAACCCTCTTGAAGCCGTTCATCAAGCCGGTCCCTTTATCTCTCACTACACCGCCACCCACTACCAACCCGTTTGCACCCTTATGCAAGCCAGACAAGCTCTTCAAGACAGCATCGTAGTCTCCCAGGAAGTGATGCGCTCGCACATCCTTCGGCAGGTCTCCATGTCCAGCTTCCGTCAGTCCATGGCCAAGAGTGACGCCCCAGATGCCACCAACCATAACAGCATGAGCATCGATCTCTCCGTCCTTCTCCAGGAGCACAGAGTATATCGAGCCCGTGTACCGGACCGGACGATGGCCCATCCGAGCAGGGAACTTCCAGCTCCTACCGTCCAGCGAGACGGGGTGCCACGGCGTGATCATGAGGCCCTTCCCTACAAGACACATAGTCTCCCTTCTGACTCTGGTCTTGAGCACAGCGACCACTTTTCTCGGCCCACGCAGCGTGAGGACACTCATTCCTCCTCTCAACCTGCCGACCTTCGTCACCCTCTTCTCGCCCGAAGCCGAAACGACTACCACGGTAGCGTTGCCCGCAAAGCACGGCGCACTAGAGCTGTTGTACGAGCTCATCGAGATCGTACCACGGTATGTCGTGTAATTGCTCGGCTTAGGCGCCGGCAGCGAGTCAAAAGCATTGTCCAGCCGATCTCTGCACCGGATGAAGAGCGGACTGTCAGTCCCGTACATCAGCGGCCCTGGATCCTTAAAGGAGTTGCAGATCTGCTTCGCATGGGCGTTGGCGAGAGAAGGGAGGTAATGGATACCCCATCTGCTGAAGAACTTCTTCTGGAAGGCCAGTGAGATCTGACCCTTCGGATCATCGCCAGCCAGGTCCTCCAGCAGCGAGGCACACCGCGGGTCAGAGCTGACCGAAGGGTCAGCAGCGGGGATAGACGATAAAAGCATATCCACTTCGGCTGCCAGCTTTGCGGCATTGTTGCGAGCTGGAATGTGTTCGCCGTCCTTGGCGCGGAGAGGCGCAACGCGAGAGAGCAGCTCCACGATGGCTGAGCGGGAGATGTGGTAGGCCTTCTCGGCAGGACTCAACGTCGGGCCACCGGTGTCTACGATGCTTCGGTGACAGACTGCCTTGTAGGCGTTGCCGTCTAACCTGGAATATTCTAGGACGGCGTTGATAACTGGTGGGAAATCAGGTTCTTGCCCAGCCTCGGTCATTTTTAGGAAGCCGGCCAGCCCCTGGGTATCGGCGTAGCGAAGGAAGATATCGCGCGAGTGGCCGTATTGAAGGTTGCCCAGGGAAAGAGTGAGCTGGGAGTGGAAGTCCTTATCACGCCCGAACTTGAGAGGTTTCTGCTTGTCGACTGACTCGCCGGTTGTTTCCTCGAGCTGGAGATAGGGAGGATACGTTAGCCTGAGCGTCGCGTTGTTGGCAAAGGTCGACTGCAGATTCGCCACGGCGTGGACGAAGACGGTGCCAATCATGCCTGCGTCAGGAATAAAGGCATAGTTTCCGCCGCTAACTTCGGCGATCGACTTCAGGAGACCAGAGCGAAGATCGTATCCAAATCCAAATGTGTGGATGGTGGCCGGGAGCTGTCCCATGCTCCGCAACTTGGGCACATATCCCTGCGCAGGACACATGTGATTCGGCATGCCATCAGTCAGAACCATGATGGCAGGAACTCGGCCGTTGGCGGCCGAGTCTCCCTCAAAGAGCTTAATTCCCGACAAGATACCGTGCCATAGGTTGGTGCAATCCTGGGTGACCATTTTCTGGATATTTTCCCTCGCCTTCTTCTTGTTCGTCTGGTTCATGGGCACCAGCTTTTGCAGAGTCTTGGAAGGTATGTCAGTTACTGTGTGAAGACTTATGGTCAGAGTTCTGCTTACCCGAGCTTGCGATGCAAAAGTGACTATTCCCAGCCTATCCTGAGGTCCTAATGTTTCCAGGATGGTCCTGGCAGCATGTTTGGTCAAGTCTAGCACAGACAAGCCCATCTGCTCGCCTCCATCGCCGGGGACGGGAGCGTCGGTGCCCATACTCCCAGAGACATCGATGACGAGAACAATATCGCACGGAACATGGTGAAGTTGTGGGTTAGGGTGATCTATGGGGGGCTGGACCTTGACGATCAGGCCGTCGTTGGAGTCGAGAGGGTATATCTCAACGACTGGGACCTCGGGATCGTTCTTGGGCCGCAGCGGCAACGTATGACCGTCCTTGGTGGAGCTTGGCCAAGATACACGAACCATGGTTATTGTATTTGCAATGTGTAGACTGTGATGTTTACGGAAACAGTACGAGGCCTTTGCTGAAGTGGAAGTGATCTGCTATATATATGTGTCAGATCTGGAAAGTGAATGGAATGGTCTGGACTGGATCATACCTAGGTTATGTACCTCTAGATGTATGTCTGGTGGTAGTTAGAGTATATGTTGTGATTCAACAATCAAGTCAATAAGTGATTCCCAGAAGAGATGGTGAACATAAGACAAAAACGAAGTAACACAAGGTGTCACAGATATATATTCCACGTTGCTGGTGTTTAGACCCGTTGGAGATTTGGCAGGTCATGAAAGACGACTTGTAGGCATCACAAAGGGCGTTCTTCCAGGGGTGAAACCCTCCATCAGAGAGGCAATAGCGTGACAGAAGCCTGATGAGTCCATATCATCTTGCCAAGGAGCGTAAGCTCAGCCGCATGATTCAGCCACTCGGCCAATAAGTCTAGCCATTGCTCCATCGAATTTGACTGGTGAGCTTGTCATTCGGAATTCGGCAGGTTGATGCAAGGCGGAGAGGGGGATAGAGGGGGTTCCTGGCTTGTCCCCCAGGGTCTTGAACCAAATGGCAGATGGCAGCAGAGGGATACTACATTGTTGACGACAAATGTTACCTAGCCTTGGATGCCTCTCTCTCTCTCTCTCTGTAGGAGGCATACATACATGATCCAGGCATCCCACGCCCCTCAGACCGCAAAGCAAAGGGCCCGGGAATGCCTACGCCCGGAAATTAGACATTACTGGATTGAAGAAAGCCGTGTAGTAAGCCTGGGGCGCGGCTGCGCTGATTACCCCGCATTCTGAATGGGTCCCTGACTCCCTCAATCCTTCTCCATGGATCTGGATGTGCTGCGCACAGACTCACCTCCACATGCATAGAGCCTAAAGAAGGTACGTACAATGGGGCGACAAAAATTTCGATGTACTTTAAGTCGCGACGCGACGCGCTTCAATTTCTTATTCTACCACCTCTTTTTCAATAGCTCCTAGTACTCCCAATCTATCTCCGAGAACTCCAAAAAAGCACTACTCTCTTCATAAGAGGGCTAGGATCGCGGCCTTGTAAGAAGCTGGGTAGTCCCAAAGGAAGATCGCGCGCTACGAGGGTATTTCTCCTAGCTCAATCTCCGAGATCCTTAAACGGTACTACGTTTAGAAATCGGCTAAGTTACTCGAACACTTAGAACGCCTACGAATACTCGGTCTACGAGATATAAGATACCTCCTCCGATTCATTACTTAAGACTCTTTTATTACCTACGAAGAATTGCAAAAGAAGGTTAATCTTAAGTATTCCGTTCGTACTATTCAACGAGAGCTTATCTAATAGAGTATCTAATACTCTAAGGCCCTAAGAAGGCCCAAATTGACCCTAGAGATCGCTAAAAAGAGGTTTACCTTCGCAAAGCTCTATATAAGGAAGCTGGTAAACTAGTAGCGGCGTTGGATCTTCTCCAACGAGTCGATAATTCAATGCGGCGACAACGAGAGGTAAAAGTAGGTTTTTTGCCGAGCTATAAATCTCTACCTTCGATACGCTAAATGAAATTACTTAATATTAACAAAAGTCTAAGGCGAGTAGTTAAAACTAGAGAATATACAACTAAAGGACAAGCTAACGAGACACTTGTAAATATTTTAGGCCGTCTTCAACTTCCGTTATAATACTTCGCTAGTATTAATAATAAAAGACCTTAAATCTCCCTATAACAACGTTACTAGCTACGTTATACTCGCCTATTTATAAGAGAACCTACCAACTATTTGTAAGCCAAATAGTATATTCGCCTAAGATAACGCTCTAACTTACAAAGTATATATAGTATAAGAGTAGTTGTAACCGTAGGCTACGGAAAATAGGATCGAGTTAGTAGATTAGCTTCTATATTCGCCAAACCTTAACCCCATCGAGAATCTATAGAAGATACTAAAAGAGGGTATCTATAAACGCTATCCTAACCTAGGAGATATACCTAAGAACTAAGTAGCTATAAATCGGCTCGTTTAAGCCGCGGTAGAAGTATAGGAGGATTTCTAAGCGGACCTCTTTACTCGGCTAGTTGATTCGATAGTATAGCGGTTGGAGGTAGTTATTAAGGCCAATAGTTAATATACAAAGTATTAATATATACCATCTAAAAGCCCTATTTCTAAGGTACCTAAAATATATAAAAATAGTAGTATAGTAGTACAAATGGGAGGTAGAGAGTACTTTGAAGTTAATAGTGAAAAACGAGGTGGTTGGTAGATATAGGGGCTACCTCGAAATTTTTGTCGTCCTACTATACCTCCTATCAGAGCCTTATAGGCTACGATCAACCACCCCAACGGACTAGGAACATACATAAAAACACCTAAGGTACTTTTGCATTCGACTTCCAGACGACACAATGCTATCCGGTTCGCTACTTACAGGTAAGTACCTTTCCTATGTCGGTATGACTGATGTCGCTGTGGCAGGTGAGCACCATGTCTAACACGGGGCTTTTACTCACTTCAGCAGATGATTTGGACAGACAAAGGGACTCGGAGACTCCCGTCTAGTCTGGGTTCGTCGTTTCCTCCGTTTTTGGCCTATTCCTGGAAACTGAAATACCTACCATGTATTGATGGATTCGGAATGCTATGGCATCATAATGCCGGAACTTTTTGATCGACGTCAACTAAACTTCACCGGCGATGCCATCACATCGGCTTGGCAATGCCCGGCATGTCATGTTGTGCATTTCCCCCTTTTCCAACACAGCCACCTGATGAGCCTACATACCTAGGTAGGTAGTAGGTTAGGTCGAGAGTCGCTAAACCTAAGGCAGGTTAGATAAGTACCTTGGTAGGACCAGCAGGCTTCCGAGAAGGCTGTTGTGTTACCTGGAGATGCCGATGCTACCCTGTAGTGTACATGGTAGCATCTTGCATCCGATCAACGGAAAGACAAAAAACTACCCCCACCCGGTGAGGCTCCAACAAGCTACCCTTTACACAATTCCTCTACATCATTGCATCCTTCCATTGGAGATTTCATGCCACACATCACCCTGAGACCGCAAGGCAAGTGGCCGGCAATGTGCGGGGAAATCAAGATGACCCCCAAACCTAACTGCAAGTTCGGCCGCAACCGTTGGCTGATCAGCGACTTTTGACTGCCTCTTGAGACACTCTCCTGCGGGTGTCGGGCCTGTTGAAGCTACCCATCAGAAGTCCGAAAGGCTTCAATCTCTGGGATCAGGCAAGCTTCCATATGTTTCCGTCGAAAACCACTGTTCCGATGCGCCCGAGCACCCACCTTCTTACTGCGGGAGAGGTGGTGACAGCGGGTGAAGAGGCTGTGATTTGCTGCCTTGTCAAATGGCACGACATAGAGTTTAGTTTCCTTGGAGTCCCGTCAGCACTGAGGATGGGATGGTTGCCACACCGGACTCCGAGCTCGTATGTTGGTCGTGTATAAATCACCACCCCTCTCCCACGGTAATCCCTCCTCTCGTTTCCTCTCTCTCTCTGGAATACGCTTTCAAAAGGCCCCTTAAAGCTTCACATATTCGCAAGGCTTCTACAAACCATATCAAACTTACCACTCATCACACATTACTTCTCATATCGAGGAGACGAGTCATATATCAACCCCTCACGAACATGCCTCCCTACGCCTCTCGCTGCTGCCAGTGTGGTACCATGTTGGTCATCAGCAACGCGTGCACTGCTTGTCGCCATACCCAGTGCCACGACTGCCTCTAAATGCCTGCTTCTCACCACCAACATTATCATGGCAGCCCAGACTTTCAGTCAACCAGTGGGCTGCGCAATGAGTTGGACCTTTGCCAGAACGGTCTCAGGCAACTGAGCCAGTATGGTTTCGGAAAGGATTCCCTTTTTGCGGTCTACAGCACGTCTGTGGTCCACTACAGCTTGAAGTCGAGCCCTGCCCGGCATGAAGTTGCGGCTGGTTGGGCATACGGCGCATATCTGGTTCCATCGACATGTTTCGAATATCGACTAGATCCAACGAACTTGCTTGAGCGCTGGATTAGGGAGTTTGGGTTCGGGAAGTCTCTGTCCAGTTTGTCGATTTCCTATGGGAGCCGTTGTTGGAGGCTTGGGAACCGGTGATACCCCCATAGAAGATACCCAGGTTTGGCAGGCGACGCAGCTTTTGCGATAGGATAATGAATAGGATGGTTTTCAGCCGTAATCATCATGAGTCCCTTGAAAAGTGTTGTGCCCATTGCGACGTGTGCCGTGTCTTGCCATCCACTGAGTAACTGCAAAGTCTCCGCTCAACAACGAATATTCCTTCCACTTCCTCATGATCTGTTGAGTACTCGGCAGGCCTAGGAGAGTTCCCTGTGGATATTCTTTTCTGCTCACGAGACTGAAGCCTTACGCGCGGCATCTTGCTATGGGCATCAGGAGTCTGACATATTGTGCCAAGACTGTAGGCGGCCCTTGGTTTCAGAGGGGAGCTGTGGAACGGAGAGAGCGATGGTGCCGTATGTCACTGGAGTGTATTGAGGTCGTTTTAGCTGTGTAAGGCCAAGGTGTGTTCCGTGCATCGTTTAGGATCGATGTTGCGTGAAGGAGAAGTCTCGTCGTGGCCGAGGTATCGCATTCTGGGCTCCCCATGCCGGGCCGTTCACCTTTAATTTGCCAGGTGACAGGCGGCGCTTACATAAGACTGGCTCACCAGGCCACAAGGCATTCTTGCATTTGATTTTTCCCAAACTTGCGTGTGGTGGATCTGGACCAATCAGCCGCCCCACCACCGCTTTTGCGTAGGGTTTTCAAGCCCTCCAAAAATTGGCTGAGCCCGGATCTCGAAATTTCAACGTCTAGCTTGGAGAAGCGACTTGCATTGAGACGACCATCGACATCGACAACCAGCTTTTGATCGCACCACCGGCACAATGGTGAGCATTCCTGCCCTACAGAGTACATCGTGTCTCTCCATGAGATCTCGATATAGAACGATTGTTAACCATCTCTCTCCCGGCTGTAGGCGATCAAGCACAACCAGCAGATTCCCCACAACCGTGAGCACACCCCGACATCGACGACGAGCAACAACGGGAAGGGAAACCGCCGCGATGGGATTGAGGCTGATTGAGTACTACAGATTTCCGCAAGGATTGGCAACGTCGGGTCCGGACACACTTCGACCAGGTGAGTCTATCTGGAGGGTGGAGTTGGAGCCAGAGGATGGAAATACGTTTGATGGACTGGATCTGACGAGTCGATGAAAACAGCCCGGAAAGAAGGTCACCCGTCGGTTGGCGCGCCGCGCAAAGGCTGCTGCCGTCGCTCCCCGTCCCGTCGACAAGCTGAGGCCGATTGTTCGATGCCCGACCATCAAGTACAACCGTCGCGTCCGCGCCGGTCGTGGCTTCACTCTCACTGAGCTCAAGGTACGGAGGATTCGAGAAGACTGGGAAGTGCAGCAAGGAGGTTGTAATGATTGACAATATGTGAAAATAGGCCGCTGGTATCCCCCGCCTCTACGCCCCTACCGTCGGTATCGCTGTCGACCACCGCCGCCAGAACCTCTCCGAGGAGTCGCTCGCTGCCAACGTCGAGCGCCTGAAGGAGTACATGACCCGCCTCATCGTCTTCCCCCGCAAGTCCAACAAGCCCAAGAAGGGTGACGCCAGCAAGGAGGAGCAGACGGCCGAGACCGTCACCAAGATCGGCACCCTCATCCCCAAGGTCGCCGGCTTCTCTGAGATCAGCAAGAGCGACGCACCCAAGAACGTTGAGGGTGGCGCATACGCCAAGCTCCGCAAGGCCAGATCAGATTTCCGTCTCCAGGGCGCCCGGGAGAAGCGTGCGAAGGACAAGGCGGACGCCGAGGCTGCCAAGAAATAAGCGGTCGTCTTCGGTTGAGGGTCGGTTGGTTCTTCTGGGGAGGAAGGGGGAAAGGGAGTTGCGCGGAATTTCGACGGTCAAATATCTGGCGGAGTCTGCTTTCCTGGTTCAACTGGAGGGTGGATGCTGGTTTCCCTTACGGCCGTGTAGTATCCCGGGGAATATCATCGTTTTCTCTCCAAGGTCATGGTTCCGTTATTCTGCATCAAGGGATTTGCTAGAGCATTCAAAAAATGAATGAAAAGGAAAAGCATGATTCCTGGGGTTCGGCTGATGACCCGTGATGATATTGCTTTGCCAGCTCCAACTATTTACCTCTACCTCTATCTGATACGGAATTTGCCCTCTACCATTGCCACTGACATACGAAGGGTGCCTCCTGTTCCGTCTACATGACCGCTAACTAGCATCGCCGTCTTCTCCCCTCTCCTGCCTCTCATTCAGAACCATCTCTCCGCCAGTCTTGAGCATCTCCTCAAACACGCTCCGTCTAAACTGCGGCACCACACTTGCATCCTGTCTGAGCAGCTCGGCCACAAGCACCAGTCCATTCTCCCTGTCGATCCTAGACATACTTGCAGCCTGCGCCGGGTCGAGACTAGCCTGCTGCGGCTCCAATCCCAGACCCTGGATCGCGTCCAACCCGCCTCCGCCGGTCTGCTGGATGCTAAACTCGGCACTTGCCTCGCGAGACCGTGCTCCGTCAGCCATGTTCCTCCCCGTGACGGCCTCCACCAGAGCTCCGGAGACCTCCATGGGATGCAAAGCGCGGCAGACGATCTCTGCACCGTCAGCGGACCGGCTCATCAATGCCATGACGAACAGGGATTCGGAGCGGAGAGCGGGGAAACGGTGCTGTGTGAGCAGGTCGGCGAGGCACTTCGATATTTCGGCTTGGTGGACGGAGTAAAAGCGTTGTCTCGAGCTGTTATCGGGGGAGTCAGGGCCCCAGGATAGCAAGGGCTGGGAGGTCGATGGATATGGAGAGTGCAACACCTTGCAAGCGGCGGCGACGGTTCGAGCAACCTCGAATTTGGTAGGCTCAGCATCTGCTCGGTTGGCCACGGATATGAGGAGGTGTAGGTTGGTCCTTTCGTGCGCTGGAGAGGACGGGTCGGGGGAGAGAGGTGTGCAAAGCCTGCCGACGTTGGCTGGACAGCCGGAAACAAGCAGGCGGGTGAGAGAAATGGCCGCGAACTGCGTCTGTGGCTGTGTTTCGGTCGACCATAGCCTTGAGAGGATGGAGTCGGTGGGGGGTTCGAGGAGGAGCCGTCCGAGAATGGGCTTGTTAGTTGCGGGGATGGCGAGGTTCTTGAGGAAAGATAGAACAGCATGTAAGAGTTGAGCGGCCGGGGGTGACATCGACGTGAGAAGGGCGGAGATAGGCCCGTAAACGTCTTTCAGCAACGCCGTGCTCGCTTCGTCGGAGCGAGCGAGGTTGCCAAGGGAGAGACAGGCTGCTGTTTGTAGATGCGGGTATGAAAAGGACGGGCTTCCCAGCCACCTGACCAGTCTCTGAACCAGAGGGCTTCCGAGCGGAAGGGTAGCGAAATATGGGCTCGCAGAGATGTCAGCGAAGATTTGGACAAAGGCCGCCCATATCTGCTTAAGCTCAGCGGTGTCCTCCGGGTCGATGTTTGCTATGTCAAACCGGCCATATGAGTCCTCGAAGCATTGCATCAGCAGCTCGCAGTAGCCGCCATTCAGAAGAGAAGCTTGGAACTGCTCGTGAGTGAGGTATGCAAGCGCTACCGATGTCAGGCCACAGTAGTCTTCCAGGTCTGGCGGATATGTTCTGCTGACGGCCAAGTTCAGGAGATATGTTGCTGTTGCTGGGTTGGCCAAATTCGCCTCGGGTCCTTCAGGGCTTGTTAGCTGGACCGGTCGATTAAACAGGGGTTGTGCTTGCAACACATGCCTTGACTTATCAGCAGTTTTAATATCTTGCAGATGATGTTGAGAAACGGTCGACAAGCGTTTAACCTTGGGCCACGGATGATTTCCACAAGGACACGGCTTAGGCAAGCGTTGCATGCTTCGAGCTGAGCCGGTTCTGTTGGTCTGTCAGCCTGCTCTAACTGCACCTCGTGGCCGCTCGAAGTCACATACCGTAATCGACGCACACATTGTACACAACCGGTATGACAAATGGAAGAAGAGAGTCATCTGAGGAGAGTTTGACGATGGAGGGAATCTGTTTGGACTGGACAACCCTGGCTCGATTCTCGTCTGAAGGGCCTGGTTAGCTGCAACCTATCCGCTGATATTCACCGCCGCGTCAATCGAGACTGACCAGTATCAGCACATGAGTTCCCAATCAGTCGTAAAGCATGGATCAGCAGGTGTTGACGCAGTCCCTCCACGTGTAGAATGCTGAGGAAGAAGTCCAAGAGACCGGAGTCACCTATTGGAACTCTCCATGATGCTGGCAGCCAAAGAGTTAGCAGGAATTGTAAACTCGCATATTGACACGGTAAACTAACCGTCTCTGCTGCCATCTGCTAGCTTCTCAGCAATGTAATCAAGCTCTTCTGAGCCCGACACCCATGCATTGTGAGCGACAAGAAGGATTTCTTTCAATTGCTGAACCCTGAAGGTCGTCTCTTTCTCGGATATTGTTTCTTCGTCCTCGTCATGAATACCCTGAGACTGGTTTCTGCTCTGGAAAAGAAGCTCAATATCTTCGGGCGTCATCTTGAGGGCAGCCCTGTCGATGGCTGATATGTCCTTGCCTCGGGGAAATAAGCAGCGTGCAACTTCTGAACCTTAAAAATGACAAGCCAACAACTTCGCTTAAGTCTTCTAAGTCAACCCACGAGCCCTTGTTACCACCAATCACTTGGCATCGGTGAACGGAGGTAAAGATTCGTGTATATCTCAAAATAGCATCAATAGTCGGCCGACAGAGTTAAGTCGGCTATCCTAAGCATTCGTGCTGAGTACGCATGCCATGGTGGCTTGCGGCTTCTATTTGCTGTTCACACTACCTTTCGTAGAACTACCACCTAGTACGGGCAGTGAAATACTTGGCACAACCAAGATGCTAAATTTGCATGGTCCGTGCACCTTTCCCTTTCAAGATATCGATTATTCGATTTTGATGTCGTGGACGATCAGGGGCTGATGATGGTGGACGTGGTAATTCAACATGTTACACCGAATACCAACATATGCCCGTTTCTACGAGAAATTGCTGACGGGAGTGACGTTTGAATCTCAATTGTAGAAACATCGATGCGACTGGATCTGCAGGAGCGTCCAGTTCACAGCGTCTATATGATACAGCATGTATGTACAAATGGCCTGGTACGCACCGCCCCCATGGTCCATTACGATAAGCAACGGCGCGTCTACTGTTACGCCTTGCCCATCGCCCACTTCCTCTCCGCCTCCTTGGAATAGCCTCCCATACCGACGATGGGTAGCTCCCGTTTTTCTAGCTCATTCACAATCACCTTCCACCGGCCAACCATCTTCTCCTTGTCAATCGGCGTCACTCTCCGCGTATACACTGTGACGTTAGGCAAGCCAACCAGCTCGCCTTTCTGCTCGATCACCTCAGCAAGCTTCTTTGCTGGAGGCGGTTTCACCAGGATGTTGAGATAACCCGCCACAGTACGGGCTGTCAGTAGCTTGTGGTCCGCAATGATGTGCCCGGTGAGTTGTTGAACTCGCTTGTTTACCTGAAGGAAGAGTCAGCTTAGTCCATAACAGATGGATGAGAGGCTAGGGCAGCCATACCGCGAACTTGAACCGCGGGTCCTCGAGAGATATCGTCTTCCAGCTCTTGTCCCACGACTTGCGAAACTCGATTGCCTGCTGGGAAGGGAGGACAAAGTCTTCCTGACTTTGTTGCTCCAACTCTTCGGCTAGTGGCTGTGTCTTCAGGCCCTCGACGATGGTGGTAATCTCACCGTCCAGTCCGACTGCGCCGTCCTCTCCAACCACAAGATTGACTTCGAGAGCCTTGAACAAGGCCTCCCGGCCACCTTTTTGCCATGAGGCACCGAGGGCCTCCCCGCCCTCCACTTCCCGCACCGCCAGTGCTTCAACCACAGCTCGCCTAGTCAATGCCTCTAAAACAGCAGGGTCTGTGGTCTTTTCGCGGGGGCCGAAACCGACATATTCCAGGGACGAAGACCAGTGCTTGTCATCCTCCCACCAGTTTGCGACTCCGCCGACTTCCTCCAACCCCTCGGCGGAAAGGGCAGGTGTGTAGACCGAGTCCTGGACGTCGTCAGGCCTTGGAGCGGACCTGAGCCGTCCGGGAGCCTTGATCTCTGTTGGTATATCTGCGTCCACGAGGTCGACATCGGCATCATGCTCGGGGAGATATTCTTCGATTTGGCCATTCCGAGGCTCGTAGTTCTTGAGGGGCGACTTCGGCTTGAGATGTAGCTGAGCGTATGAACGAGATACTCCAGGTACTTCGGCGGCTTGTGCATGCGCCGGGAGGTTTGGTCGGCGGCTGGCGGGAGACGAGAATTCACGGCTTTGGTGTTGGTGTTGGACGAGACATCTCGATGCAGGAGCGCTGGAGACTGATGGCCGCGAGGAGCAGGCGCAGTCCGCCAGAAGTCGAGACGGCCGTCTGATGTTTATTATTCGACGCATTATGTGTTCTGTGATTGACCAGCAGAACCACCGTCTAGAGTCGGTGATAATGGCCGATTGTCAGATGCGTGGTCGGTCGTATGGTCGTTCCTTTCTTTTGCTCAGAGATGGCTTCCCAAATTTTTGGATCCGCGTCCACCAAAGCTCGGACGCCGCGGTACCAGCAGCAGTTTACATCAGCCAATTGGAGGCTGTCAATTCTGGTGGTACCGCATGTAGGGGGACCCACCATGCTACAGGTCGAAAAATCTCCTGATGCAATTGAACCGACCCGAGACGGCTCGACGACACCAAGTCAGCTTGAGATTCTAAGCCGTACACGACGACTTCGATGACCTCTACCCTCATTCCTGGCAACCCGATTTAAGCCAGCCCCAGGTCCCCGATATTCCTTGCTTCGTACTCCGTCAGACGAGCAGAAGGACTCAGGTGCAGCTGTACAATCCACGGCCACGATGGCAATAAGCACCACTGGGCCCCGGTCCGTCTCGGACGCGACCCGGTTCACGTCTACGACTCCCCACGCCGAGTCCAAGAGCTCCTCTCCTTCTCTCGCCTCGTCGAGCACGTCACAACCAGCGGCTTCAGGTCGATTCTCTCGCACAGCAACTGCGGCAGCATCGGCATCCAGATTACCCCCAGCAGCAGGCCGACCATCGCCGTCACCGTCCCCTTTACTCGCAGGAGAGACACCGGAGCAGCGTGTGGCGCGCCTTCGTGCAGCGCATGAGGCAGCCAAGAAGGCACAGTCGAGCAAGATCGATGTAATTATATCTCGCGGGCGGAGGTTCTTCGATACCGCACACAAAACTGCGGTTCTGGGACTGATAGGATTTACCGGTTAGTCCTCACGATAAAAATAGGCAGGCAGGCGCCTCGAAGATGTGAAGCTGCAAACTAACCGACCTGTGTGTTACAGCTGTTGCCGGTCTGCTGACGGTCTACACTGCGGCGGACATGATAATGTACAACAAGAAGCGAAAGGCCGAGTTCATCGAGGCCCAGCGCAAGATGGCCGCCGACAGTCTCGAAGCCGCCCGGTTGGCTTACATGACCAACAAGGCGACGCCCGAGCAGATCGCTCTGGTGGAGGAGGCTTTGGAGAGGGAGTCAGGGGCTGAAGGAAGCATCTTCAGCAAGTTGCCCAGCATTATCGGAGCGCCGAAGCCGGTCTCGACGGAGCAACCAGGGAACCAAGAGGGGGACAACAGCAGCATCGCTGATGCGGCGGCGGCGGCTTGGGCTAGTGCTCAAGAACAGGAAACACAACAACAGCAAACACCCGAGACGCCGAAGAAGGCAGGCGGAATAAGAAGCTGGTTCTCCTCGAGTCTCGGCAAATCAGAAGAGTCCGAAGACATAACCAAGCGCTTTGGCTGGGAGGGCCTAAGCGAAGAGGACGATGCTGCGGGCGTAAGGGATAGCGATCTCGTCCGTGCCGTCGAGGAGAAACAGGCACATCTGCGAGAAAAGGCCCACAAGGCCCTTGAACGGGAAAAGGAGAAGCAGCGGGCAGGCGGACCTCTTGATCGCGTCGGTATCGACGCAGAGAAGAGTGCCCCTCCCTCCAAGAAGTGGTGGCCATGGTAATCTGGTTACGACCACGGTGAAACACCAGAACGGTGGGTGGTCCGAAATGACTACCTGGGCCATGGCCGGGTATGTCACATGCTGTAGAATAGTGTACGTAGATCTGGATATTGCATCAAAAGGGCATAGGAACAAGGAAGTGTATAGACCAGCCTCTCAACTTCTGTACGGAGCGTCATTATAAGCTACGGTTTTCAGGCCTCGATGGCCGCATCTTTGTATTTAATGAATGGTATCTCATGATGCTTAAAACGACGCTCCCCATTTACACAACAAGCGCTCAAACTGATAGAGCAGACAGCATACAACCTCGTTGACTCAAGTCAGGTATGCTCGCGAAGAACACACAAACCTGAATCAGGTATTTCGATAACCGTATTCTCTCCGCAGGCCTGCTTCAGCTGCTATGAGATAATGATATGGTTAAAATGGCCTGGGACTTTGAGCCGGCACTTCTCACAGTCGGACCGGTACCCTATACTGAACGACTTCTTCATGCCTGGCTGCTGTGTCCAGTTGTTGACTGTATGCCGTGACCGGCTGTGTCCTTTGCGCGGCGGAGACGGTGTCGCCGCTTCGACATCCATCGACCCCTCTCCTTCGCGTTCTCCAGTCACAATGACATGAGGTGTTGCGACTCGCGGGGGTATGTTCACTGCTGGTGATGAGCCGCCCATTTCCATTGCGGAGCTCGAGCGGGGCGGAAGACCTGGAGCGAGACGGTGTTGGGGTCCATGGTAGCCATGACAGACGGCAGTAGAATCCATATCCATGCCGGACGAGCTCTGGTGGCAACTGTCACCTTCTCCGCCAGATTCACTAATGGGCGAGGGTAGCCGCCGGTTCTGTACCAGGCCTTCTGATAGACCTTGTTGTGATGCAAGGAGATTGCTGTGGGTAGCAAAAGCACTGCTGTGTATATTTTGCGGCGGAGGCGTGCCCATGATATTTCCAGCTGCTCCGCTCCAGTTCTTGCTTCCTCCTCTGATCTGCGCCGCAAAGCTCGGCTGGATAGGGGTGGGCATACGCCCTGTTATGGTAGGCGGTCCAATGGGATCGGGCTGTAGCGAGCCTGGTTGAAGGTGGCGACCTTGATCTCCCTGTTTCTCTTGATGATGGTACCCCATGGAGACTTCAGATGGTTCGGGGGTGTCAATCATCATGTCCATGTCGTCCCCATGGCCACGTTCGGGTTCCATATAGAATGTCGGCGGCGAATGTGCCGCCAGGTTCGCTTGACATGCTTGCTGCTGCTGAAGATGGTTATTATGTGCGTATGTGCTGGCACTCGCGTCTTCAGAGTCTGAATCCGACGGTGTGACGGTATGTAGCCCCGGTTGACCAAGGAAGTTGTGTTGACCGGTTGGGAGGGTTGAAGGAGTGGGCCATCGTCTCGACGCTTCCGATATCCTGAGAGGAAGCGCTTGCATGCGTTTCTACAATATGGCTGTTAGTTACGCCTACAGAAACATATGTGCACCTGGTTCAGCTTACGCTGCGATGCTCTGTGAAGCCCAACGTGCCCCCAGCAGCGATGTCCTCGTATTCGTCCTCACGTCCCCGTTTGCGGTTGGCATCCTGCCACTCGTACTGGGCTAGCATCGTGACGCACAGTGTCACGCCGTCGGTGGTGGGTGCTAGGATAGCCACCGGTGGACGAGCAGATAAGGTGGCTCCGGTATCTCGTCAGGGACACTAAATATCCAGAAGAGCAGGTGTCCAGCCTGTCATTCAGTCGGTGGCGAGATGATACTGTGCTTAAGAGATTGGCCGTGTTCCTCGAATAAATAAACAGACCACAGTGAAGTTTCGGGTTAATGCGTCAGACCGTGGCTCGATGTCGGAGAGGGGTTGGCGTTCATTGGAGGCAGGCACCGGTGGCAGAGAGGCTGGAAGGCGGAAGAGCTAGCAAGACCAAGCTAAGATACGCGGGGCGTTGTAGGATGCCGAATTCGCCGATGCTGAAATACTTCACGACAGCAGAGTTTCGAGAGTGAAGGCACACGTTTGGCGATGGAAAACAACCTGGAAGGACCTCCAATCTCACGGTTCAGATTGATCTCTCGAGTTGTAGCTGCTCGACATAGGAACATGCAGGAACATTGGAATGGAAGGTCGTCATATGCGGCTGGTGGAGACGGATTGTTTAGCGCATCTCTAATAGTGGAACCTCCTGCAATCGTCGGAAAAGCGGGACCAGACCAGGAACGAACGGGGTGGCTCGACCCGAAGAAAAGATGAATGAGATTCGCCGGATAAAGTTTTGGTCAGAGCAGGTACAAGGTAAGGCGGGAAATAATACGTATTTGGAAAGAAAGTTTAGAGAAACGCGAGCACAAGACGACAAGACCAAGACTCAGGGCACCTCAGTCCAAAGGTTTGAGACCCTGGATGTTTTTAGCGCTGCCGCGGCCGGGGTCCCGAGCTCCTGGCTTAAGCTTCTAGTGGAGCTCACGATGCGCTTGGGACTCGGGTGAGACTCCGTTTCAGGATTGCTTCAGAACCGGCCAGGGCGACCTGTTGGTTGCTGGAGCCAACTACGTGTACCTCTACGTCCTATCTCACCTTGCAGTTACTGCGGGTGGATGATATGCCACGAGATCGAAACGAAACGAAGCGGAGGGCCTCATGTGTCAAGAGCCGCGTAAAAGCCAACAGGTCGTCAGATGTTCATGTATTTCCAGGAACTTGAAGTGACAATGTTGGCAGATCCGGCCCAGATCCTGCCAGCTATACCGACCATCAACTCATTACCGTGAAGAGCACTTCATTGCTTGATAGAGTGCGCTGTGATAAGTCTGTAAGCACGCACATGATCTGAAGCAGCAATGGTTGAGAAGGGAAGAACAGCGAAGCGGTTTCAAAGTGTCCAGATGGCCGATGTTTGATCTAACTTTGTTCCATAATCGTAATCCGGACCTCATAAGTGTGGCGTTGAAGGTAGCCCGGTCCGGTCTTCACAGTACAGGTATGTACGAGTTTGGTGTAGACTTCGGTTGACCACGAGTTGCCAGCAAATGAACACGCAGGGCAACTTGGATTCTTCTTACCACAAGTGATTGAGCTACCGCTCCACGCTTTCCAATTGCTTTTCATGATTCGCCAGATGCCGAGGCGGTGAGAGCTGCACAGCAGAAAAAACCTGCCCCTCCCCCACCAAGACCCTTCAAAAGACCAGAGAGTTCAATGGCGACAACGGAGGAAGAACGTCCTGAATGGGCTGATAGAATCAATACTAACAGTACCTTAGGAGGTAGCTTTCGAGATCCGGAACTTAGTGGATTCTTAGAGGTAGAGGAACTACAGTCCTAAAATAGTAGCTTGTCCAAACGCCTCCTTGCGAGTCAGAGCCGTTTGTGGACTTCAATTTTCTTCCCCACCTCTCTCTCTCCTTCCAAAAGTTCTCCACGTTGAGTCACTCTGCAGTGTGCCTTGAGGTCTTTAAGTCGGAAAGGCACTTTTTCGCAACCGCCCTCGCCTGCCTCTCACATCTGCTAGCTGCCGGATCAAACCCAAACTTACCTTACGCATTGCCTCTGGTGCGCCTGACCTCGGGTCATCCGACACTGTCCATCTCCTGCTGCCTCGACACGGCCCTACTCACTACACTTCGACCTAGCATTGCTAGACGTCCCCGTATCCCACCGGCTCATCTCTCATCGTCCCCTTGGAACATCTCAGCACGTCCCTTAACAACATACTTATCCCGGGTATCCCATCGGCGTATACGACCCAGCTCCCTCACTCGCAGATCTCCAGCGGCCATGCCCGGACTTGAGATGGCGCCCCTCGTGGCGGATGACATGAGAAGTATGCCCTCTCTGTCTCCTCTCGCTTGGTCAACACCCATTTGTCTCCATGTTATCGATCTAGCCTTGTCCACATCTCCTGATGCCCTCATCAAAAAAAACCTAGACACATACATACTACACCTGCATCGATGCGTCCCACATTTGCCCAGCTCGCTGCAAAACCGTCACTGACCGATCCTTCTTCTACTTCAGTTCTTGGCCAGGACCCGTTGATTCAACCTGCACTGCTCATCTCCGAGATCCCAATGACCGATGCGGCCCTTCATACTGTTGTCAAAGGACGTAGGGATGCCGTCGCCATCATCATGGGCCGCAGCGACCGCCTGCTGGTTGTTGTCGGACCCTGCTCGATCCACGACCCGGCTACCGCCATCGAGTACGCGAAGCGGTTGAAGGCCTTGTCCGAGAAGCTCTCCGAGGACCTTTGCATCATCATGCGCGCGTACCTCGAGAAGCCAAGGACAACGGTTGGCTGGAAGGGACTCATCAACGACCCCGATATCGACCAGAGCTTCAAGATCAACAAGGGCCTGAGAGTCTCGCGCCAGCTCTTCTGTGACCTTACGTCGACTGGCATGCCCATCGCAAGCGAGATGCTCGACACCATCTCGCCTCAGTTCCTCGCCGACTTCATTTCGGTCGGCGCTATCGGTGCGCGGACCACAGAGAGCCAGCTTCACCGTGAGCTGGCCTCCGGTTTGAGTTTCCCAGTCGGCTTCAAGAACGGGACCGACGGCAGTCTAGGTGTTGCTATCGATGCCATTGGAGCTGCCGCGGCTAAGCACCACTTCATGGGTGTTACGAAGCAAGGCCTAGCTGCCATTACGAGGACGAAGGGCAATGAGCACGGATTCGTCATTCTCAGGGGCGGAAGCAAGGGTACCAACTACGACAAAGCCAGCATCCAGGAGGCGAAGCAGGCTCTGATCAAGAAGGGCCAGAAGCTTGCCATCATGGTTGACTGTTCCCATGGTAAGGGTCATTCTTTGTTGATTTGAGGCGACGTAAATGCTGACAGTGGCACGCAGGCAACTCGAATAAGGACCACCGCAACCAGCCCAAGGTGGCTCACACTATCGCCGAGCAGCTTCGGGAAGGCGAGAAGGCTATCATTGGTGTCATGATCGAGTCGAACATCAACGAGGGTAACCAAAAGGTCCCCGCCGAGGGCCCTGCGGCTCTGAAAAAGGGCGTCAGCATAACAGATGCCTGCATTGATTGGGAGAGCACTATTACTGTCCTCGAGGATCTCGCAGCTGCTGTCCGCGAACGGAGAAAGGTCAATGGCGGTGCTGTCAACGGCAATGGTGTCGACGTGAAGGCGACGTTGCTTGAGGAGGAGTAGGTATCACTCTGGCTCGCGAATCCAGCGAACGCGGAAATGTTGCTTGCGGGGGACACATCGGGCAGATGCTC
The DNA here is from genome assembly GCA_001879275.1 of Coniochaeta ligniaria NRRL 30616. NCBI lineage: Eukaryota > Fungi > Ascomycota > Sordariomycetes > Coniochaetales > Coniochaetaceae > Coniochaeta > Coniochaeta ligniaria. The sequence goes on from KV875103.1 coordinate 922,655, forward strand.
GGCTTTTCGACAGCCATCAGCGAGAGTGCAGTACTGTGCCCCTTTGCTCTCCAAGGAAGTACCGACACAGGAGGGTAGTATATCACGGGGCTCAAAAGCCGGCCTTTGCTGAAATTCGGCAGAAGCGACACAATGCGTCCCTTCTCATCGGGGTTTCTCCAGACGGTTCCAGGAAAACGGTTGGGTTTATAATGGCTTTGGGGGTTTGAAAACATACCCGGTTTTGTTGTTTTTAGCATAGTCTACGAAAAAGCGTTAGTCCCTTCCGACACACATTACTCTCAGGACCTGAAGGTCTTGAATACCCCAATCAAGTCTAATCCACTGAAGGAAGAAACATGACTTGCAATATCAACAATGATCAATATCCCATTGAATCCTAGATATCAGCGACTCCAACGCCTGAGAATAACACTATCATCAATGGCCACCAAACGGAGCGCCAACCGGGAGTACAAATCCGTGTCATTCAGTGATCATCCGGACACCCTTCCCCCTGCACCATCCACGTGCCCAATAGGACTATATGCTCCTCTTGCGGTATCATCTGTGTTACTGCCACCGCCGACGCCTCCACCCCTACGCTGCTGTAGCCCCCCGTCGCCCAACCCACCAGACCTACCCGTCGCCCTCCCTGCCCTCAAAGCGCCTAACCCAGGCAGTCCCCCCAGCCCAATTCCACCTTTCGCTTCCAGAATCCTCTTTACGGCGGCCCAGCCGAGCAGGCCGGCGGTGCCGAGGATGAAGCACCAGACAATGATCTGGTCTTTCCGGCTGTCGCGCTGGAAGCACATGGCCACGACGTCTTTCTCTTCGGCATCGCGGCAGAAGGGGAGGTTGTAGGAGAGGCAGGCTGCGCGGTTGCACTGCGAACAGGAGGAGGAGGCGGCGCGGCGCTGGGAGATGGAGGATTGGTCGGATGTCGACGTCGAGGCCGCCGAGGTGTCCTTTGGCGGTGGAGGCGATGGGGGCGGCGCGTGATTAGGACCGAGGGGTATTATAGTGCTGTTCTTGAAGCAGGTGCATTTGCAGAACGTTGGCGCAGCTGAACGAGAGAGGCGTTAGTGAGCTATTGGGCCGAACAAGAAAAGAGCGTGGGTGACCTGATACTCACATGCCGATATTAGTGAGACTAGAGTAGCTAGGAGGAGAAATAGTATGCGTATTCGCGCCATGATATGCCACAGTGCTACGACGGCGTCTCCGGGAGATGGACATGCGGGTCTGAGAATGATGGAGGCCGGGCTCTTGGAGCGGCGTGAGGTCCGAGATTCTGCCGCCCCGGGCGGTGTGGAGATGGATCCCCCGAGTGGCGATTAGTCAGCCTTGGCCAAGAGACGACGTCTGGGATGTCATCGACGTCGTCTCTTCCCTCGCTCTCGAGAACAATTATGCAACAACGAGATCTCAGTACCATCTCAGATAGTATCTGTCTTGTACCTTCAGGTACACACGTCTTGTGTCTTTCCTTTCAAACAGGAAGCTAGATGTCTGGCTCAGCTTAGGATATATCGGCCATGTCGCCGATGACTGCTTGTACACGTTCGCGAAAAGCAACTCTGCCGATACTAGATGGTTTCCCCCTTGCTGCTTAGCCATGAGTCTACACACACACACTGGTTGGCAACAAAGGCAAGAGTCCGTGGCTTCGCTGAGGAGATGGGGCGGTTGAGAGTTCGGAGGACGATCCGCCGCTTCATATTCTTGTGCCAGACGCGCGACGATCTCGACGACAAACACACCATCATGGGCTGTACGCTTTTCTCTTGTGACTGGGCTCTTCAGGATCATGTCGACGTACATGTATTGTATCTGAGGTGCCTTGACGCACACGTGGAGGAGATATCCCTGGCCGAACCTCAAGAGACAGGCCACGCACCATCTTCACAGACCATAAACCACCCTTATATGGTGGGACTGTAGATGAGAGACATAGGGTAAGTCGACTGACGTCTAAGTCTCCCACTGATCTGAGTTCTTGCGAGTGCTGTAAGAGAACATCCGTCATTCTTTGGGCCGTGGGCCATACGCACGACTTCGCTTCAGCTGCAACTTTGTCGGTGACAGTGGTGAAGAGGCAAGAGGGAAGAGGATGGTTGCGAACGAGAAAGATTACTACGGGGCCTCCAAAGAAGAGGTGCGGTGAATGTCGTATTCTCCATGGCAGGTCCGCATATCTGGAGGCGCAGACTTCACTCCGAGATTCCTTTTTCTTCCCGTTCACCCAGCTCTTATGGGTCCTGCCTTTGGCTTTACCAAGGTAGCTTTGGCTCCTCCGGGCTTTGGTTTAGTTACCTCGTTTGTCATTTTCGTCTCACTTTGACTGGACATCCTCCGTCGACCTCTCAAACCTGAGCAACGACGCACTCAAATAGGTTCCGCCTGTGGTCGAGGAACCCAGCCTACTCCTTCCAACCCAACAACTTTGTTTACCTGGCCCGTTCTGAAGACCTCCTCTCATGGAATAGTAACTCTTTCATCTTCACATTTCCCTCGATCCAGATGTTGATACCTTGTTACAGGAGCCAACGGGTGTTTAATCGTCGACACATCAGCCCTCATCCACAGCCAGAAGGGAGCAGTGTAACGCAATGTCTCTTCAAGAGATGGATGCTGAGACGCTCAGCTTGGTTTTACGTCTTCAGCTCGATGACCTGGAGGAACTGAAGGACAAGAAAGGAAAGGGCCGCGAAGGCGAAGTTTCTGATGCGCAGCTGGCTATCGACGCGTATCAGAATGAGTTGGCGGTACAAGAGCAGCTTATTACCGACCTCGCCATGTCCAGACGCATTGCTCGAGGTGCCGAGTTAGACGCCCACCCAGTCGACTCCATGGCGCCTGAACAGGTTCCTGCGATCCACAACGACCTTGAAGGCCACGAGGTGACCCAAGGAGACGGCGCATCAGAACGTCCTCCTAAAGAGGTCTCCGCAGCTGCAGCCGCAGATATGGATGACACCCAAGCTAGCAACACCGGCAGCTGCGACAATGACATTCCGAAGATGCCTTCTCACGATGCTTTGCTAGCTGCTTTAGCCGATTGGGGTAGTAACGATTCGGGAAACCATGGAGTTCTGGACGACAAGCTTGATCCCGCGGATCCCACAAGATATACACCTCAAAAGTCTTCGCAAGATACTTCGGTTGCTTCAGGAACAACAGGAGGCGATGACTGTTCCGAGGTGTCTGCGAATGCGGATGAAAGCTCGAATTGCGCCATCGGTGTGGCAGAGCCGGCTTCAGGAGAGTCCCCAGTGCCTCTGGCAGCAGCTGTGGGCGACGGTGATAAGAGCGAGATCCATATGAGAGGATCTGCAGATATGGACGACGATGTTTACTGCAATCATGAGACGTTGTCGTATGGTAGCTCGCCGAAGGGAGCCGAGTCTTCGGCACAGGCTGCGAGCTTCCTGAGCCCAGCAGGTCCAGGAAACTCCGAAGAGAACAAGTCGACCATCAAGTGCGATAGCTGCCACGAAAAGCTTGACCCTGCGGAGCTAGCACACTCTGACTGTCCTCACAGGTACTGCCGCAAGTGTCTTGAGGACTTGTTTCGTGGATGCTTGACTGATGAGGGCTTGTTCCCTCCACGTTGCTGCCAGCGGGATATTCCACTGGACCGTGAATTCCTGTCTGAGCAATTGATCGAGCAGTACAGAGCCAAAGAACTCGAGTTCGAATGCCCAGACCGAACATACTGTCACCAATCCTCCTGCTCAGCATTCATTCCGCGACAGTCTATTCACAGCGACATTGCGACTTGCCCCAAGTGCTCTGAGCAGACTTGCGCTCTGTGCAAGGGTGCCACTCATGCTGAGGATTGCCCTCTTGACGTTGAGCTTCTCGAGGTACTTCGTGTTGCGGAAGAGAATCGGTGGAAGCGGTGCTCATCGTGTCGCAGGGTCGTGGAACGCACGTTTGGATGCAATCATATTAGTAGGCTTTCTTACCGACATCCTCAAGTCCTCAAATGCTGACACTGATTACTAGCATGCTTGTGCAAAGCGCAATTCTGCTACGTTTGTGGACAGAAATGGGGAACCTGCACATGCCCTTTCTGGGACGAGGAGAGGCTTCTCGACCGCACCAATGTTGTCGTCAATCGTGCCGCTGCCATGAGACCCAATGCGGGAGGGGATGGAACTGCGGCTGTGGAACGGGTCAGGCGTAACCTGGTACGGAACGCTGGGTGCCGGCATCGCGACTGGACCTTCCGTCGCGGGAGCCACCAGTGCGAGGAGTGTCTCGACGTCCTCCCTGTGTTCATCTTCGAATGCGATGGTTGCGGTCTTTTTGCCTGTGGCCGTTGCAGACGCCATGGGCTCTGAGTTGCCGATCATTGCCCATGAATGAATGGTATTCCTAGGGTCTATCTTCATTCACGCCCGGGTTGTTGAAGTCGTGACATGGTCAGGCTATCGAGGGTGAAGTTGCCGGGAGACATGGAGGGTTCGTCTGGTTGTAGTCGACTTGGCATCTTGCAAGGGGGGCGGGGGTTAACATGATGACGAGGGTGGTGTTGGTGGCCAGGAAGGGGAAGGTCGTGGGCCACCATGTGTAAGGTAGTACCTACATTACCTTAGGTAACGGAAGGAGGACTCAGATACCTCGATCGTTCAGTCCGCGTCACATATGTTCGCTGTTGCTACCGTCACCAATCTTGAATCCCTGACGCGTTTTGCTTGTTACCACTGCATTAGGTTCCATCTCTTTGCTTCCGGGTTTCCTCACCACATCAATGTTTACTTGTCGATATTCCTTTGCATGCAGTACCAACATCAGTCATCCATCCAACCATCCACCACCAAGGTAGTCCTAATCAGTTACATCAGTTACAGTTACCCCGCCTAGCCACAAAGTTGGATATACAACTTCCAACAGAATATGAGCGGCATTTCTGAAGTTCGCAATCGATACGGACCTTTTGGCGAGAGCTTCTCCCCTCTGCCACAGCCAACAGGCGATCAGAATGACTACAAGCGTCCCGTACAAGCCGTTGAGGACAGAACCTGTGCTGGGTGTCAAGCGCAGGGCTGCCCCATTGAATGCATGCTCTGCAACGGAGATGCCGTCAATCCTGTGCGACTAGAGATACGCGTCTCTTACTGTAGCGACAAATGCCTGAAGCGTCACCGAGCTGCACACGAGGAATCCTGCGACAATCGACGGAAGTTCGCAAGAGTGGTCGACTTATTCTCCGACATCTGGGAAGCTTATCAGATCGAGACGTACCACCTCAACTCCATCAAGTTTTACGGAAAGCAAGACAATGGATACATCAACGTGGCGCTTGACGATACGATCCCCGATTCACGCGGCTGGCAAGGGGAAAACTACACAGTATTATTCCCGTATGACCTCCACATGGGAAAGGTGCCTTCCATCATCAGGGCAGCGATGCTATACGACCACCAGTCCATTGACGTCTAGGAAACGGGCTCAGAACTGGTTCGAAGCCTTCTAATGCGTGAGTTGCTTACCCGTGAATGTCTGCTGTTCTTTATCTGCGACCACGTTCCGTTAACCACCCGTGTTAAACAGCTCACTGTGCACAACTAGAGGAAGCCTACGTTGTCCCGAAAGACCCATCGTTGGTAGTGCGCTGGCGTACAGGTCGGAGGACTGTCCGCGAATACATGGTTCTTCGGGCTACTTTGCAGACAGGCGAGCAGTTCGTCGTCGACTTTACGCACAATCAGTGGGGATGGCTCGAATGCCTCTACGACTGGGCCACTTTCGTCGAGGTTCGCACCAGTTCTGTCATAGACATTGCGCCTGTCGGCCAGTGGTGCAGCATTACCTGCCAGGCGAGAAACATTGCACTTGAACCCAAGAGCTACGACTTCGGCATGGTGATGCTCCGTAAGGAGATCATGAAATCAGTCGTTCGGAAAACCGAGGAACTAATCTCGTCACATGGAACCTGGGAGTGCCTTGTCCGTCTGCGCCATCATTACTTCGCAGATGTATGCGACGACATAGCCGATGCCATCAAAGAAACCATTGAGGAGACCCAAGCAATGCATGTCAATAGGGGTCTTGGACGGATCTACTTCGAAGAAACTGAGCACTTCTGGAAGCAAGCGCGAGACGATCTCTGGAGGACGGCTTCGTGGAGGCACAGCGTAACGATAAGCCCCTACGGGACTGCAAAATACAAAGATGTCTGGCTTTTGTGGGACGAGTATGCTGAGGTACAGGGAAATGTTGATGCCCTGAAGAGGCTCTGGGCCGAGAAAATGCGAAAGGTGGCTCTCGCGGTCCACTTCAAGACGTCAATCTCAATGGGGTCGAGATCACTTGTGTGAGTACCAGGTATTCTGGTACTCTAGATGTCTGAATGTACTTAATATGACTACACTGAAGACGCTCACTGTCCTGTCTCCCATGATGAAGTCTAACGGCTAGTTGCAGTCTCTCCTCGAACTTTCCTGGCTTGGGCTCTGACTGGCGTGTAGTCTGTTTAGGCTTACAACTTTATCATGTTCATCTGGGTCATTCCTCCGGGTCTGTGAAGAGCACTTGAAGGAGTTTGATGCCAGAATACCTACTTATCTAAGACGGGAACATGCCAGACTAAGGTACCTAAGGTATGGTTGAGGTAGGGATCAGAAGCAAAGAGGTCTTAAAGTGGGGCAAAATGTCAATGCTATAAGGGGCCTATCAAAAAAACGCTACCAACAGCGGCGGATCGATAGCTCAGCGGTAGAGCGAGAGATTGCAGATCTCTAGGTCCCGTGTTCAATCCACGGTCGGTCCTTTCTTCGCTTCACTTTTGGAAGTCTTTGCTTTTTGACCTGAGGTGAGTGAATATGAGCTAGTTTATCTACCTAGGTACATTCTATGGTTGATATATCATCCCCTTCTATCGTACATCCCAGGCTTACTACATTGCGGCGTGGGCAGAGCCCAAACTATCTCGGCATTACATGTAGCTCGTCATTCTCAAACATCGCCTTTCGACAGTGCCTTCTTTTGCCGGATATCAACCCATCCCATTCCCCAAGACGAAAAGAAAGCAAGGGCAGCCGCTGCAGAAGCAAGTAACAAGGGAGCGTTGAGTGCCTTGGCGTACGCCGTCAGGACTCCGGGCAGGTCAGCTGGGTCTACAAATGAGCGGAAAGCTGTTGCGCCAGAGGCGACAACTGCCTGAGCGTCCACGTTGGGCGCATATTTCTCTAGACCGGATCTGAGCAGCTCTCCAAACATGGTGTTACCAACAACGACGAAGACTGCGATGCCGATGAGCTGCGAGAACGATAGGAAAGCCTGGCCGACCGGTATTTGTTTGGGCTTGACAGTGGCTTGCAGAGCAAGGATTGGCATTTGCATGCCAAACCCACGGCCTGCGCCGGCGAGTATTTGGAAACCAATCCAAGTCCCCGTTGAGGTATTCGGCCCGAGAGTCCCGAGCAGGCCGGCGCCGATAGAAGCCAAAACACTGGAAGCAAGGGCCCATGGCAAATAATAGCCAAGTTTCCCGACTATGTTCTGTCAGCATACCGTTTAACTCAGCTCGAAGGGACAAATTGAACACTGCTGCATACCGAGAAAGCCAGAAGTCACAGCTGTTATAAGTTGGCTCAAGATGTTTGGAAGCATGTAGACACCAGCCATGAACGGGCTTGCGCCCTTGACGGCCTGGAAGTATATGGGGAGGAAAAAGGCGCTGATAAAGAGGTTGGTGAAGATGAACAATTGCGTGAGGGCGGCTGACCAGACAGCTCGCTGCTTCACCAACGAGAAAGGAACCAAAGCCGAATCGCCCTTGTAGGAGTTCCAGAACCCCCAAGCGACATAGGTAGCTGCACCTCCTACTAAGAGTCCTATAATGGTGGCTGACTTCCAAGGTCTCTCGACACCACCCCATTGCAGTGCTAGAAGGATTTGGATAGATGCGCCGGAGAACACAGCGAAGCCGATCAGGTCGAGGTAGTGATGGGGCTTGGGCAAAACATCGCGTACTTTGGGCTTCACCATCTGGTCGGGTATACGAGTAAAGACCAGGAGGATGGAGACAAGACCGCCGATGGGGAGGTTGACATAGAAACACCACCGCCAGGTAGTGTATTCGGTGAACGCTCCACCAAGCAGCGGACCGCATACGACTCCGAGCTGACAGACTGATATGAAGATGACACATTAGCGAAACAGTCGAACAGGCCACATTGGGGCCGGTGGTATGTACTTACAGCCCATGATAATGCCTATCAAAGCTGCTCTCTTGTGCAGTGGCACGGCGCCGGCAACGATGGTAAGGGCGCCGTTCAGTATTCCTGACATGCCCAGTCCGGCCACTGCTCTGCCAACGATCAACATGGTCGACGAGGTAGCGACACCACATATCAGAGACCCAACTTCAAACAGAGCGAAGAATGCCAAGAAGGTGAACTGGTCCAATACGTCAGTACAGTCTGTCGTGGCATCGGGTCGTCTTCTCCACAATCAACAACATTACCGACCTTGTTGTCAAAATAGGTATACATCTTTCCGGAGAGGGGCTGAAGTGTAGCGCCTGCCAGTTGATAGGCACCGCCATACCAGCCGACGTCAGGGAGGAGTGGAATTGGTCTGTTATCCTAGGAATTGCCTAGAGCATCCGTGATATCAGCCAAGTCCTCCATCACTGTATTTATGATTTGTCCCTTACAGTGGCGATGATGGAAGTGTCCAACAAGACAAGGAAGCAGACCAGGGTCACACAGGCTACGACCAGGACCAACGGTAGCCCCTCGAGGTATTGGGGTTCATTAGTAGTGACTGCTGTGATAGTGGCGTCTTCTTGCGGCTCATCTCCGAGTGTCTTTTCCGTGACGCCGAGGCCCTCGTCTGCCGTCTCAGTGACGGTGTCGTCGGAGGTGTCATTGGCAGTCGAAGGTCGTGATACGGGCAACTTCTCCGACGGGGCGTTGTGCGAGTCCATCTGGATGTCTTGTAACCCCAGTTGCGGTTGGATCAAGGGGAGCCAGCTTGTTGAGGCACTAGTCCCGTGTCTAGCGTGAGAGGTTGAGTTGATGAGTGCAGACGAAAGGAACGGAAACTTCCAAGGCAGCAAGTGATTGCCATCTTATTAGAAAAACAAAAGACAGCATTATCGGCAGTATCTTGTCGGGAACGGACACGGCCCCTCTAGGCTTGCCGTTCTACATCGAGCCTACATCGCACCGACACCGACAAACGAAGATCCAGTCAATAATGCCAATAGGGGACCAACACCAGGAAATGGGTATGGAAAGGAAAAGTCACGAACTCCGTTCCCGAAATCCGGTCCTGGTGTGTCAGCATGTCAGCACGGCCATCCTTCCGTGTCGCTCAGCCTATCACAAGCGGCCATTTGCTACGGCACAGCACTGTTGATTGCCCTTTCTGGTAAGCCAGACCAAAGCGAGCCAGGCACCCAAAAGGGACCAACGAACATAAGAGACCGGTCTCTTGGCTTGGATAATCATAGTGACCACTGACCGGCCGGAATTCGCGGCTTCTTACCTTTCTTCCTTCTCTCGCATTTTCTCGCGAAGCATCTGCCAAGCCTTCCTGTAACAAGATCAGTATCTGGTTATTCACAGTCCCGAAGCCCGATTGACCTTCTTCCAGTTGCCTAAGGTACCTAATTTACCTTACCTCTACTGCAAACTCGCTGTTCATTGTCTGCACGTTCGCTGAACTCCGTTCCTCAAATTGTTACCTAATGCCGCCGTGCCTCCTTAACTCCGCACCCTAACTTACGTACACTACCTAGGCGGTGACATGTCCGGGATTGGGGCATCTGCCGGCGGCACTCCGGCTCCCTATGGCCGGGCCTGTGTCAACTGTGCCCGCGCCAAGTGCCGATGCATCCACCGCATCGCAGATGCCAGCTGCGAAAGGTTTGCTCTGTTCTGGCCTGTATCATCGGATTATCTCGATTTAACAGTTGCTTGTCTGCTTTTACAGATGTCACCGGCTCAAGAAGCACTGCGAACCGTCTGTGACTGTGAGGAAGCGCAATGGCAGGCGCCAAGCCGCCTCAAGGACAGCCCAACTGGAGGAGAAGCTGGAAGACCTGGTCACTTTGCTGCGAAGCCAGAGCACCGCCGTAAAGCCACCGGCGGCTAGCCACACGGCGCCAGATACAACACATGGAAGCTCGCATCTAGACCTTTGGGCGAACACTCCGGCACCCAGCCATACAGGAACTGCACCCGCTGGGAGCAGTGACGACCAGAGTGACTCGAACCCCGCCGCCCGTACTACCACCGGCGGTCCTCAGACTCCCGCAGCTATACTTGGCGCCGCCTTCAGTCGGGGCCTCTTCAACCACTGGGCGGAACCTGTTCCAATATCGTCCATGATACAGGCCCCCGGCCTGCCGGCTACACTAAGCGAAGCCGAGGAGCAGCTGGCGCTCTTTCGGGAACAGTATCTGCAGTGCTTTCCTTGTATCTATATCCCGTCCAACATGACCTCGGACCAGCTTCGTGACGAGAAGCCTTTCACATGGTTCACTATCATGATGATGTCGTGCCAGACGTCAAGCTTGCAGTACGGCATGGGCTCAGTATGGCAGAGAATCATCTCCCAAAAGATTGTCGTTGAGCACGAGAAGAGCATAGACATACTCCAGGGGATGATAATATTTCTGGCCTGGTCAGCATCTCCCTCCCCAACGCAATTTATGCTCGGATCCCTTGCTTCAATGGCAATGCTAAACTGAACGTCAGGTCACAATATCACAAGAAGGACAGGCCCTACCTGGCCGTATTCACTCAGATTGCTCTTTCACAGGTCTACGACCTCGGCTTAAACAAGCTCCCTGGCGATCCTACCGCCTTCGCCTGTTTCAAGCCCAATGCTTTCAATCCATACCTCGTTCACAAAGAGAGGACAATGGAGGATAGACGTACTGTCCTGGCATGCTTCTACATCAGCTCACAGTTCGTTATCTAGATCCTTGAAACGCTAGATGTGCTTTTCTGACAGACGCCTCACCCAGAATCGCCTTTACGCTCAAGAAGATGGAAGGTCTACGATGGACAGCACATATGAACGACTGCCTGAACTTCCTAAATGAGCACCCCGAATGGCCCGGAGATCAGGTCTTGGCTGCACAAGTCCGGGTCCACCTCCTCATCGACCAGTTGGGCTCAGACGGCTCCGCTGCTATGCCACCGTACTACAACTTGACAGCTTTGGCTTCTCCCATCGACGCGGTCAAGATCCAGTTGCCACCAGGCCTAGAAACTAATGGTGCGTCTTACCGACCCTAAGGCCCATTTTCATAGTCCGCTCACTGACCTGATTTATATGTAGACATGATTCGCATACAGCTGCTATACAGCGAACTCGCTGTGCTAGAAAATAGTCTTTGTCGAACCCCTTACAATCCAAAGAAGCCGGACTTACGGAGATACGAGATCCTTTCCAGAATAGTAGACACTCTCAAACGCTGGTTTGACATGTTCTTCCCTCTGTCCAACGCGCACTACACAGCCCTTTCTCTCGCTTTTTGGTGCCAGCTAGCGCACACCATCATGTCTCTGTACAAGATATCAACTTTGGACGAACCGGCGTGGGATAGGGCTGCTCTGCGTCGCGATATCGACGTTCTTGACATCTGTGACCGGGTCATCCACGACATGAACGCGGCCAGCGCCCACCGACGGCAGATCAGACCTGAAATAGCTGCGACAACGCCATCGCAGTGCGCCGCTGACAACGACATCTTCTCCGTATGTGGGAGGATGATTGTTGCCATGAGGAACGGTTGGGCGTTGGAGCTGGGGGCACCGCAGATGGATCCAACTGGCCTCGCAGCAGATGGACCACCAGACGATAATGGTTTCGTCGACAACATTACTACCGGTCCTATGGCAGTGCCTATCAACTTTCTGGACGATGCTTGGCTGACTGATGTGTTCAACATATCATGGGAATAATACTCTAGGGCTGTGGTGGGATGTTGCGGACTTGAATTAGTTTCTGTCCACTGCAAATGGTGAGCCATGACCATTCCGGGCTGTGGACGATCCTCGACTATCTACCCCGTGCAGCGTGTCAAAGAAACGAACCTTGAGGATCCCTTGGTGTCTGTGGCCAGGTCCACGGGAGCTAAAGGATTTCAGATTGAGGGCCTCCCATGCTTAACCATAGTGCATCAGTCCTCTCTCCTGCTGGTCGCTGTGCCTACGCATTCCGGAGTGTACCTAAAACGTGGCTCAGATATATGCAAGTAAGCGTACGTCGGGGCGTATTGCAATCCAACGCAGTGGCCCGACTATCACGGAATCCACATGACACGAGAAGGTCGAATTGGCCTCTAAAACCGGCCTTGATTTGCGGTCTACTCGCTAAGGCATCCTTTTGTTCATCTCGACAAGGACCTGCTTAAAACCAGGTCCAAAAGCTCGCATGACGGCACTGGCATCTGGTGGTACCGGGACATCCTTCTCGGCCTCGAATGCAAGGAAGCTAGTCTGCCAGTTATCTCTTACTCCACCAACGCCTGCTTTGCCTAGAGCTGTGTTGGCTTTGACATCCTTGCCGGTACGCGGCTGTCCTTCTGGTGCCGCCGGTGTGACTATGGTACGGTCCAGCAACTCTTGCCATCGACAGAGGAACATGCCTGGCCCATTCATGCTAGGTGCGTGCCTGGGTGTGTTGGTTCCAGACAATGACGCAGGCGTACTGGCCCCTGTGTTACTGATAGCAGTACCAGATCGTTTCGGCGTGGTGGTCCCCGATTTGCTTGTCACTGGCTCGCCAAGGTCCATATTGTCAATCACGCGCTGCATCCGCGCAGTCGAGAGACTTTCGAGGTCATCGAGGTACTTAGCATGCGTGTTCAGAATTCTGAGAAACTCTGCCCGAGTCTCGATCGGAAGGCTCGTATAGATGCTTTGGAAGGCTGGTGACATATCTCCGGCAGCTGTTTGTCGCGGCTCGGTGGCCTCGGCTGAGGTGCTTTGGATACCCTGGCCTTGAGAATCTCGTTCTGCCGTCTGTACGCTATCATTCCTAGCGCTTTTGCCCTGCCGGAATTCCGTGATGGCATCTTTCGCCCAGGCACGGCATAATTCGCGGATATCGGGGCAGTTAGCCGCAAATTGGTGAAGCCAATTATAAAGCAGGTGTTTGTTTCGCTGGAGAAGACGCACGTAGTCTTCCACAGACGGGGTATAGGGAACAGAGCCAGTCTTCTTATTGCCGCTTTGGTTCTTCTTCGGTCTGCTGGTGCTGATAAAGTCATTGAGGAAGCTTTCCATGGCAGAGAGGTGCTCACGGATATCCAGTTTCTCGTGAATGCCGCGAATCATAGGCTCGAAGCTCTCTACCGCATCGCGAAGTGCTTGTGTAAACAGATCTGGGTTTTGGCGGCAGAGAACCCTCGTGATCTGCTCGCGATCTCGGATTGAGAGGAGGGCCGAATAATAATCTAAGCATTGTGCATGCTGTGCTTCGGAAAGAGACGATAGGAGATTAGGTCTGGTGTTCTGTAATATCGTGACGATAATCGACTGAGATTTCTTCTGGCTGAGACCGCGCACTGCGTCGTGCTGGTCACGAGACGTCTCGATGTACTGCTTGATGGCACTTAAATGCTCTTTTGATGGTCCTCCTTTGGCCTTCTCAATACGTTCCGCCGACTTCCGGAAGTCGGAGCTATCCCAAGACAGGACGAGAGTGATAATTCTGTGCCGGATTAGCTTTGACTTCCTTATATAGGCGGGAACAGGCGGCCAGCTACCTCTGCAAGAGGTTCACTCCATCGTCAGCGTTTTGCGTCAAGCCAACCCAGTTGGAAAAGGCGCCGACGCTCAACTTGGCCAGTAGAAGCTTCACCATGCCATTTATCATAGTCGCTGCATTGCCGATGCGGAGGGTTTGCTTGATCATGGAATAAGGTACTAATTGGTGAACATTCTCAACCAGCTTGAGAAGGTACCGACCCTCGGATGAGAGAACAAAGACATGATGCATGAATGTCGCCAGGCTATATCGGTTAGCATTGCAATTGCACGAATAACAATTTCGACGATAAACTTACTGTAAAATAATATAATCGGAGGCCGCTTTGATGGCAGGGGAATGGTGTTCGAGGGATTCCTCCTGGATGGCACAGTCAAACAGCTCGTCGACCAGGTCGCCATACACGAGTTCATGGACTGCATCTTCCCAAGCCTCGGACAAGTCTTCGGCATTCGAGGCATCGTACGAGCGACTCAAATCTCTCTTGCTTCCCTTGGGGAAGCCTCCGAGGGTGCCTCGGAGGAGGGTCTCCTGGATGACAGATGCAACGGTGGCCAAGGTCTTTCTAGTACCCACGGCACCCTTGTCGTAGCTCTCTGACAGCTCAGCCTCAGCAAGCTTCACCAGAATACCCTGCAGTCGGACACTCCAGAAGTCAGACGACAGGTCCCTGACTCCCGGAAGTGGCAAGACAATGGACCTGAGAAAGGACGCCAACAGAGGTGCAGACGACTCGGGGGCAAATTTCGACTCGGAGGCAGTGGAATCCGACGTAAGTACGAACGGACGGCCATAATGCGCGATGGTGTTGGGATGCTTGAAACTTTCAACCTCGGCATATGTTTGATAGTGAGTAAGGATGTCAAAGAGGGCGTGGAGTTGGGGTGAAGTCAGCGCAGAGGAATCACGGCTGGCTGCAGACGTCCCAGCAAGAGACGGTGTCTCTTCTGACCCTGGCCGTTCTTCTGCAGATGCTGCTGCCCGGTACTCGCCATCAGATGTGGCAGAGCCGTGAGACTGGGACTGTTGTGATAGCAGTGCCGCAGCCTTGACTGAGCTAGACGGTCGCGGGCTGACAATTTCAGGCATTTTTGCGCCTGGCTTGGAACGTCGCTAGCAACCTGGAAAATCGATGGCTCAGATGAGCTGCCATGGATAGCACTCGAGTGTGCCATGGAAGGTGCGTGTAGTGTACATACACAGTTGCACGCCAGCTCAGCTTGAGGCAAGGAGGGAACGGTGGCTTTGACGTCACGGCTTCCCTTATTAGGGTGAATGTGTGGATGTGCTAAAAGTAAGGTATGCCCCACTTCAGTTGTACAGTGTACCACAGTAAACTCCCGGTCTGCCTGCGTAGTGCGTACCACCGTTAGCGCGACACAAACCTGGAAGTCGAGGTAGTGACCCTTGCATCCACCACTCCACCACATGCGAACTCCCAAATTATAGCCCAACCTTATCTACACCACACTTTATGGAAATCTTCCAACAACGCAGAGCTTCATGCATGGACACTTTTGTCAAACGGACTCTTGCACTTCCCGACTGTGAGCGGGCTCATGTAGGGAATGCACCTTTCTGCGCACATCTTTCTGCGCACAGTATGCCACTCGACACTTTAAACCGCAGGTCCTCTTCGTATTCGACTGAGTTCCCTTTCTCTCTTCAAATGATCGCCACCCTCCTCCAGAGCCTTAGGGCTCTGAGAAACCCAGAGTACCTTAGACGGTATCTGTGCAACGGTGGTTGGTCAATGCTTGATTCTCAGCTGTCCTAACGTTTTCCACCTTCATGCTAGCCTGCCTTGTCCAGCAATACCTCGTTGCTTTGTGTCCCGCCAAGCGCATCCGCCTTGAGGTACCTGTTGTCGAGTGACAGCCCGGGAGTCTTACAGTTTATTGCGTTCTTGGTCGACCACCCGTGGGTCGATTGGCAGCAAAGACAAGGCGATGCCGGAGAGGATTCCAAGCTTTGGTTAAGAGCGACGAAGACTTGGCAAGCTTAGCGGGCAGGAGGGAACTCGTGGCAAGGCCATTCGATTGTGGGAAAGCAGCTCCTTTATGAATTGTGGTTCGTTCCAACGCGTGAAGATCTGCAGACCTAGCAGGCCTCGCGCTTAAACTTTGGATGTGACCCCCTCTGGCTGCCATGGGAACTCGGACACTTCGATGGAGCGATGGCAATGCCCGTCGCTGACTCCTCCTGTTCGACCGAACTTGTCCGATCTATGAGGAACTCTGTGCTCGTTCATTTACGGAGCTGTGGTAATGGCCATGTCCACGTAATGCTTTATAATGACGATCACGGCTTACCCCCGTGGCTGCCATCCTCTCTTTCCCCTTACATGTGGCCTCTACTTGCTTTGCTTCGTGCTTTTTCTTCAGGCAAAAGATGCTTCCCCTCGTGGTACCCGCGTTGCTGGCCACTTGGTCAGCGCCGGTGGTCTTCGCTTTAACTGTGCGCCACGATGCCACCTTCACTCCGGATCATATCCTTCGTGTCACGAATGACAACATTGACATCGCATGCGATCAACACCTTAGCGTCGTCGTCAATGGATCAACGCCGGGACCGGTCCTGCGACTAGCCCCTGGGACTGCGAGTTGGATCCGTGTCTACAACGATGTCGACGATCAGAATGTCACCATGGTATGTCTACCGTCGACCTATCATACCATGCCGTCGGTACTGACCGTCGCAGCATTGGCATGGCTTGGCACAGAGAATGGCCCCCTTCTCTGATGGGAGTCCGCAGGCCGCCCAGTGGCCCATACCGCCCGGTCATTTCTTCGATTACGAAGTCGAGACAGCTCTTGGGGATTCCGGGACCTACTTCTTTCATTCTCATACCGGCATGCAAGCCCTGAGTGCTTGTGGTGCTTTGATCGTGGAGGACTGCGACTCGCCGCCATACGATTACGACGATGAGCGTATACTTCAGTTCAGTGATTACTCTCCGCGATCTGATGGCAATGTAGGAGGAGCCCGGGGGCGAAACACCGATGCGATATTGCTGAATGGCCTGGGACTGAGGTCTGGGGACAAGGCTGACGGAAGTGACAGCTGCTCTCTAGCAGTAATCGATGTGGAGCCCGCAACCACGTACCGTTTTCGAATCATTGGCGCAACTGGGTTGTCGCATCTCATTATCGGGATTGACGAGCACCCGGATCTGACGATCATCCAAGTGGACGGCGGTGAATATGTCCAGCCGTATCCAGTTGAATACATTCAACTTGGGTCCGGCCAACGCTACGACGTTTTGCTGACCACCAAGTCCGAGGAAGAACTTGAAGTCGATGGCAAAGATACATACTTCATCCAGTATGAGACCTTAGACCGCAGTTCAACCCTGCGTGGCTATGCTGCCTTGAAGTATACGACAGCTTCGGCCAAGGCGAAACGGCAAAGATTCAGGCCCGAGCGTCAAGGACGGCAAGGTCGCCAGGGATCCTCCTTCTCTTCATCGTCCGGCTCGGACGACTCGGACGACGACTCGGACATATTGCAACCGCCCTCGAGTCCACCGCTCAGCTTGCCATCGGATAACAATGAATGGCTTGAGTACTCTCTCGAACCCCTGTACCCGGATCTCAGCGTCTGCCCCACACTTGATGAAGTCACTCGTCGTGTTGTCATTGACGCTCAGCTTTTGATCGCAGGCAACTCAGACGATACGGTGTGGCAGCTCGCCGGCCTCTCCTGGTCTGACGCGGATCAATCTGTACCGCTTCTTGTCGACATCTATCAACGTGGCCAGGAGGCCATTCCTGACTACGACACCGCCATGGACAACTACGGTTGGGATCCGAATACCAAGGCATTCCCGGTCCGCATCGGTGAGGTCCTCGAGATTGTCGTACAGAATACGGGAGCAATCAACGCGGACGGCAACGACCAGGGCAGCGGTCTTGTAGAAGCCCATCCGTTCCACATCCATGGCCAGCACGTATGGGATGTGGGTAGTGGTGATGGAACTTACGACGCGGAGGCAAACGAGAAAAAGATCAAGGATTTGGGATGGAAGCCTGTCAGGCGGGACACTTCCATGCTATACAAGTTCGAGAGCACCGTCGACCCGGGTGCGTCTGCTGGTTGGCGGGCATGGAGAATCCGAGTCGATTATGCTGGGGTCTGGATGCTCCATTGCCACACTCTGGGTCACATGGTCCATGGTGAGTGATCTTGATTCTGGCTCTTGACTCGTGGCGGCTGGGCGACTAACTGATGATTGACACAGGGATGCAATCTGTGTGGGTGAACGGCGATGCTGCGGACATCATGACGATTCCCCTATCCCAAAGCTCAGGATATCTTGAATACGGGGGCGACGTGTACGGGAATTCGACCAAGGATCCGGTTGTCTATCAAGCGTTTGACGGTTCTGCGCAGTGCGCGACAAGCACCAGGCATAGGAGGCACTAGACTCCGACCTCTGCTTATTTCGTGGCAAGACTCGAAATCCTACCATGGTCGCACATCGCATACGGATGGGCTTAATTTGAGGCTCATCTACGGGAGTTTCACAACATGCTGCAGGAAAGGGATCTAGAGTTACACCCCTCGCACTGGCGCGCACATATCCCAGATCGCCAGCCCACGCTGGGATTTCTCGATCAAGGAATGCTACAGCAGCATGTGGTTTTTTTGGGCAATTTCTTAATAATGATGATGTTGACGATGGATGATTGTTGATGATTGTTTGTCGTTTATGGACCAGCGACAAACGGAAATGCAAAAGCGAATTGTTTTGTCTCTTTTCCTCCAGAACGAATCTGTCACAACATCGGAGGTGGTCACTCTAACCTGTCCTGTACTATTGCTACATAAGAGCTCGGTTGGGTCTTAATAGTAGAAAGCACTACCATATTAATAGAATCAAGAAGGAGCCGAATACACGCCCCAAGAGACTTCCACGAATGTTAGGTATGGAAAACGTAGCGGTGAGGCAAAGTAGTACCTGCCTTAGGGTTAGGGTATTGTGTGTACAGTACAAGTACCTTGGTACTCCTCCACTACCCCTGGAGAAGCCACAGAGTACGTACTTCCGCCCCCCCTGACGCCCGCTCGGACCAGCCTAGCAGCTTGCTTGTTCATTGACGCGCCGCGGCCAAAGTTAAAGTTCACCGATTGTAAAGTGTCCTGTCGCACCTTCCAACCAATCCGTACCTGTTTTCAGTCCTCCGTCGCTCATTTCAGTCCGCTCTACTTTCCTGCAACGCTTCTCAAGACTTTGATTTTTCCTCTTCGTCTATTTTTACTTCTGCAGACGTAAAACCAACACGGACACGCCTATTCTCCATCATGACGCGCGCACAGCAAACCATCTCGATTGCGCTCCTCGTGAGCTCGGTATGTCGCATTGGAACAAGGTTGCGTCACATATCATCACTAACCACTGCTCCTCCAGCTCTACCTTGCTCTCTACCTTGAGCTCGTTCCTCTTCCCGCCGTGGTTCAGCAAGACATTGTCCCAGTTGTACGCTTTCAAAAACGGCCCTCCCTTCTCGCCGCTCAGACGGGACCCCTGATTGATGAACACGATGGCAACTAACATACCGTGCCCACCACACAGCTCCCGTTCTGGCTCCTCATCTCTTTCGGCGCCTATCTGCTCTTCCGTCTTGGCTGGGGCGTTCTGACATTCAACGACGTGCCCGAAGCACACAAGGAGATCATGACAGAAATCGAATTGGCAAAGACCGACCTGCGCGCACTCGGTGTCGACGTTGACTAGCTCAATCTGCAGACATGGTGCAGTAGTGCTGAGTTCCGGTGTTATGGGCGTCACAAGTTTTGGTCCGGTTCAGATAGAGAGAGCCAGCCATATCTGGGCCTAGGTGGAAAAAGGACTACGAAGGCACCAATAATGATATGCAGGACAATGTCGAAATGCATGTCCACTTTCCCCATACCCGCCCGACGTCTTGCAATATCCTAGAAGTGCATGTTTACAACGCCTCCTACACTTGTAGTCCCCCGCTACACGATGTGTGCGCCTAATGCAACGCCTAATGACCTAGAAACCTGCTACCAAACCCACATGAGACCCAGCCACCACGTCAGCCACCGGCCATGAGGACTCACCCACGCTGCTCTCCAGCCAGCAGCGTTACAATGGTCTCGACAGCGGGTACAACATCTCCGCCTCGTTGCAAAAGCTTATCAAATAGCGCGGTGATGCCCGCCAAAGTAGTCCGTTCGTCTGTGCGATGCCCTAGATCGAAACATGTTAGCCAGGGGGCACATATATCAGGGGACAGCTTGGAGACAACTCTTACATTTTCCAGGCAAACTGGCCACAGCCCGAATGCGACTTCTCGCTTCCCCGGTCCAGTCAAATTCAATGCGCCACTGCACCCTGAGTACCGACACATCTGTATCGGTCACTATACCGGATTCCCCTCCTCCCGGTGAAGATGGAACCGGAAAGTCCATCCACAGGCGTCCCATATAAGGCAGCAGGTCGTCCGTGCCAACCAAGTTATCGATCCAGTCGGCAGAACCGTCGCTATCGGCATCTTTCCCTCCATCGTATTTAGCATGCTCGTCTGCCCCGCTGGCAGCACCTTTCCACTTCAACTTCCGGCCTTTTCTGGTCGCTCTCACACGCGCAGCGGTTCGTATTAGTGCATCGGGAGTGCCGAGCTCACTATCAAGTGTCCGCCAGACCTTAGCGCGGCGGACAGCGACACGAAGCCAAGAGCCCATGGCCCAGTTTAGCACGCCTACATTGCGCGATAGCGCACTCGACGAGGCCTCTGGTTCTGCGAGGATCTTGGCAATAAGAGGTGAGAGCTCGGCCCCGGCTGATGGCGGGTCGATAGAGGGCACGGCGAGGGAGGTGATGGCATGAGTCGTTGCATTGACTGTCATATCGATACGGGCAGAAAAGAGGCCAGGTGCAGAAGCAGACTTGACGGTTATAGAGTGATGCTGAAGGAGAGCGTTAGCGCTTTCAGGTCCATCTTCGTCGGTGGCGTTCCTGGGTGGATATGGATCTATGGTGACGCGGGAGGCAAACGTAAGAGGCGTAAATGCTTGGAGGAAGGGGAGGGCTTCCCGTGCGGTCAAGGAGATTGGGTCGTGAGATAGTGGTTCGTGTTCCGGCTCGGCTGAGGAGATGTCCTCCGGAAAGAGTGTCGGAAGTGCGGAGGATGGCCTGCCGAAAGGCAGGAACGCAATTGGATCTAATGCAGCCTGGAGCCATGCTTCTGATCGACTCGTTGCTATATCGTTCTTGCGGGGGCCTAGATGCCGTCCAAGAACGCCGAGGATGTTGCTCGCACCCGTTGGCATCGCCACTTCTTTCCTAGAGAGCTGTAATTGCCGTATCCGCTCGTTCTCCTGTGCGACTACGTCCAAGTCACGCTCAAGCTGCGCGACCTCCATTTGTAATGCATCGCGTTCCCGTTTCTTCTTGGCTTCTGCATCAGCAGGCTCGACACCCCGCACGTCACTTGGCCTTGGTCTTGACCTTGCTTCTGCGGCGTTTCTACCGCCCCTCTGAATATTTTGAGGCTGTAGGAACGCCGGTTGCGGTTCAGTCTCCGTCGTGGGCAGAATGTGCTCATTTTCATGTCGAAAGACATCAGCACCTGGCTTCGCTGGAGGCTGTTTCGTTGGGGAGCTCCGAATTTTCTCAGCCAAGGCCCTACTCCTCCGTGGACGGCGCGACGGCGTGCTGTGTATACCTGTAGGCGGTGTGCTGGCAGCATGGTCCGGATGGACTGGTGTCGGGGGCAGCTCGGGTTCGGGAGGATGCGGCTCCGCCAAGCCAGCCAGAGGTGATCGCCGTAAAACACGACCGGCGAAGGGATTCAGTATGTCGTCGTCGTCGTCGTCGTCGTCGTCGGGACCTGGAGGAGGTAAAGGGCGGGGGTTTGGTTTCACTGGTGTTCGTTTCGGCTGAGCTGCCAGAGCACCCCCAAGCTGTCTTGTGGGGGATCGCAACGGACCGGCAGCCGAGCTCTGATATAAGCTGGCAGCGCGTTCGTGGTCTTCCCTCAACTGCCTACCGGGCTGTGGCGAAGATGCCTCCAGCTGCGGCTGCGAGACAGCATCTGCCTGGACGCCTTCAAGACCTTCACCGGCAGCTCGCGCTTTCGCAGGAGAGCTCAGTCTCCGGAGCAAAATGTCGGGATTGTGTCTGGAGAGACTTGCTTTGGTGGGCGACGCGTAGGAAGCCCGCGTTGACCTGGGCCACGTGTCTTGAGGAGCGTCGGTACTGACAATCTGAGGGGGAGGCGGAGGATCTGGCTGTGTCGTTGTTGTTGTTGACTCGATTGGCAGCGCCGTCAATGGTGACGTTTTGCGCCGTTTCGGTGCCGAGGTCTCCATGGCCGATTCAAATGGTGTTCTTCATCAGATCATGGTCGCGACAGGTGTATGTACAGATCGTATCCAATTAATTGATGGTAACGGGCGTGTGCGTGGCATTCGGTCGAGGCAGGTATGGTTATGTTGTTGCCAGCCCGGGTGTCGCATCCAGTTGAAGATGCAGGTACCACCGTACTGTGTACCTGCCCCGGGCTGAACCGTCCGGACCGCGAGACGCGTCTTGTTGGTGGGGCCCTCCGCAGCTTACTCATCCGGCTTTTTCTGCTGCATGTGGGTCCAGGGCCGTGTGGGGGGGGGGGGTAGGTGGGGGGCGGCAATGACGGGACAAACGTCACTTCCGCCAACGTCACTTTCTTGTCCCTCATTAGTTCCAGGTTCCTCTTGACCCTTCCAACCTCACAACCCAAGACACTGACTCAAAGAAATTCCAATGGAGATGCGGAGGGCGCTCCTAATCCCTCGCACGGCGAGGTCGCTGACCCAGGCTTTGCTCCAAGGCCAGCCGCGGCGCATGTTTGCGACGCCTCCTATCAAAAGTCAAACACCCCCCGAACCCTTGGATGCCTCCAACGAGCAAGCAATGCCTCTTGGGCCCTATTACGACAGCATCATTCATGATCCCCAGCCAATCCCTGAAGAAAAACCAGAGGCGCCCCCATCTTCGATTTCCGACGATGCGCCATCACCTTCCCCTAAAGCACCGCGTGGTCGCAAGTCCAAAGATGACACATCCAAGAAGGCGACGGCTATGCCCTCCTCATCACCACCAATACCGACACCCTCCGCAACCACACCGCCATCCGGCGAAGCCAAAGCCCGCGTCGTTTTTGGCTCCACCCTCGCAGGTCCGGCCGAGCGTGCGGAACGGCTAGCCGCCATTCGCCGCCATAGTCGTATTGTCGCGGGCATCATGGTACCACCGCGACCTGAAGAACCGGACAACTGCTGCATGAGCGGGTGCGTCAACTGCGTGTGGGATCGATATCGCGACGAGATGGAGTGGTGGGCCTCTGCCAACGCCGAGGCCGAACGCAGGCTCCGGGCACAAGAGGCCGGAGTCGGGACTACGGCTGCGGCCGAGAGTGTGACTACGAGCTCACCAGCTGTGAGCAATAGTTCGTCGTCTATGGGAATAAATGATGGTGGCGCTGCCGCCGCTACAAGCATGGACGATGATGGAGGCGGCTCAGTCGGCAGCTGGGACATTGAGAATGTTGCCGGCCAAGGCGTTGGAGGAACCCTAACTAAGGACTTTTGGGACGACGAGCTGTACAAGAACGTCCCTGTCGGCATTCGCGAGTTCATGAAGCAGGAGAAGAGACTAAAACAGAAGCACATGAAGGAGGGCACTTTTGGCGGCTGAGTCATGCTCTCTCATTTGCACGCTATCTATAGCTTTAGCAAGGCGTCTCCTGCGGAGTTCTCAAAGTCCAGCGGCGCCGCATGGCCTTTATTCTCTTTTGTCCGTATAATACGGTCCGTATGAATACCCATTACCCATCCCCTCTATACGCCTCATGGATCCGTGGCTTGCCCAACCGTGGTGTAAGGCAACGTCTAGCTCTGCGATGACTACATGACAACATAGAGCCTCCAGATCTCTATTTGCATATGTGTGGCTGACTGTCTGTCCCGGCCGGAGCACTGCTGGAACCAGATCCTCAGCCACAGCCTGCACAGTATATACCCTCTAGCATCATTCCCATCTGTCCTCCTAGTTCGCACTTCCGCTCCTGTTCTTCTGCACGGCTGCGAGCTGGTCGTGCTCTTCGATATCAATGGCCTCCCAGGGATAGCAGATCCACACATCGCCGACGGTACGAGCCGCCTTGTACCGATTCTCGTCGATCATGTCCTGGGGCAAAGTACCCTTCTTTTGTTTATCCTTGTTCTGTCGCCGATAGCGTTAGTTCCCACACGATAATCACTTGCGTTATCCTAGACCTGTCCATCACTTACATGTAGGACGAAAATGCTGAAGTGCGTCTTCTCGTTGGAACCAAGCTTGACCCTAGCCTCCTCCACATCCTTCTCAAGTTCCTTGACGGCATACTCGAGGGTGGTCCGGGTGTCATCGACCTCGTCAACGATTAGGACGCTCTTGCCAACCAGGTTGTTGATCTCGCCGAGGGCGGAAAAGTCGAGCCACTGTGTGCGTGTGACCTTGGTGCCGGGCTCTTCGACGACGTCGGTCGGTAGGCTCTCATACAGCGAGAGTCCGATGGCCTGAATGGGGATGTTGGGGCTGCCGGGCGTCTTGAGGAAGCTGCGCAGGATCCGTGCAGGCACGTAGCCGCCGCCACCGATGGCAATCATCAGCTGCGGCTTGATGGTCGACAGAATGCCAGGGGCGGCCTCTAGGCAGAGCTTGTGGACCTATTCAGTCGAAACACAAGCACGTGTCAGTACAGTCGTCTTTCTTTGAGGGCTTGCGCTTGCTTGGCGCATCACCTCTCAGAGAGGGGGAGGAGACTAACTTACATCGTTGTACGTCACGTAGATCTTCTCAACCATCTTGCCGGTGTTTCTGGTCTTGTCTCGGCCAAGGTAGTCTTCAAAAGTGCAGGTAGGATCAGAAAGTGATAAGTGACCTTGAATGGTCTCTGGACGGGCGGGAACCTAACCACCAGAGAGCAAGAGAGAAAAAAGATTTCTTCAATCGAGAATACAGGCCTGACAGGCACCCACCCCACCACGGCGGCGGAATCCACCGGGCAATCTGGAAAGTCCAGGTGAGACGGCTCACCTCACCCCGCCACCCCACTATAAACGGCGACAGGTCCCACCTTTCCGCTCAGCTGCGAGGGTCTCCGTCCCGGGCCGCATTTCGAAGTTCCTTGGTACAACAACACTTGGGCCACCCAAAGGGCCCATGCCGAAACACCAGGGAATCCTCCATACTACCGAACAAGACGTCCAAGCAGCCAAGGTCGATTATGCCTATTACGACGGATTCATAGCGTGCCTGGAGAGCATCAGGGACTCGTTGGCCCGCAGAATGGAATTACTCCATCTGAGCAACGCTGAGCGAGCTATTTTTCGGCGCGAGGTCTGCCGACTGAACGAGCAGGTAGAGAACGTTATCCGCTATGCTTCAACCGCTGAGGCTGGACTGAACGCCAAGATGGCAGAGCGGGAGCGTATCCTTCAACAACTGGATGGAGCAGAAGCTAATCGCTCTGAAATAGGTCCTGAGGCCCTCTGTGACGACAAAGGATCCAAGCCCTGAATACTAGGCTAGGCGGTCTGTAGCTAGGAGGCCAAGTGGTGTCAGCTCATATCGCTACAGGCTTGTATACAGGCTTGTATCGAACGGTACAGAAGGTCGTCATGACAACGAGAGACAAGAAGCTGCTGGTGCTTGCATGTGGCCAGGTTAAGTGGATGGGAAAAGGTATTATTGCCTACTCAACCATGAAATGTGCTCGCCACCTTATGGACGTATAGCCGTGAACAGTGAGTGATGTGTGCACGTTGGGCTATAACAGCTTGTGGCATCTCTGATCCCCAGAAGCTGCCCTTCCACAAACCATTCCTGCCCATATCACTTCTGGTGCCACTCACAAAAATGGCTAGCTAGACTGCGAGTCTGCTCGGACCCTCGGACGTTCAGCAGGCTTTTCCCTCCGCCCGTCCCTCCGGGTCTCTCGTCGAGAGCTTTGCAAAGACGCCGTTCTCACAGCTTTGCGTCGCTTAACTTCGCTGAGCAGGGCCAGAAAGACCCACAGCCCGCCGAGGACCCCGGCAACAGCAGCATAGGCAGTCTTGATCTCCTTCGAGGCGCCGGCAATGCGTAAGCCGAGACCACCATTGATTATGCCTAGGGGGATCATGATCCGGCCGTTCCACAGATGGAGATATGACCATATTTGTCTCCGGCGAAGCTTCTTGAACTGTGAGTGGTGAATCAGGCCCAGGATTGGCTGGAAGAACAGGGCCGCGAACACGACGAGGCCAATGATGGGGTGGTAGTTGATGCCACTGATATTCAACTAGACATATTGCCCGCCCGGTAAGCAAGTGATAAACTGGGTCAGCGCCTCTGACGGATGAGTACGACTTACCAGACTACCCCCAGCGACCGGGATGCGCACCTCCTGAACCAACCAGATTCCCAGGCCGACGGCCGCAATGAACGAGATGTATGCTGCGACCTGCGTGATGCCGTGCAGCCACAGCGCAAACCGTCCAGGAACAAGCCGGATGACCATGGCTCCGACGGGGAAGAGGATGACGAAGGCCATGGCTGCTAGAATTCCGTGAATGGTCCGAAAGCGTGTTGCCGCATTCACGTCAAAGTCGACGCCGCCTCTGAAGCCCCCATCTGAAGAGCCAAAGCCGCCGTTGTACCCAGAGCCCGATCCGGGTACTCCTTCGGGGGGACCGTAGCCGGACGGAGGGCCACGGAATTGAGCTTTGACAGCCGTGCCAGTTACTAATGTGCAGGACAAGTCATGTCAGCGGCAGCCAAGAGACGCGGCAAAGGAGTGCAGTGGAGTGACTTACTTAGCCATGTAAATGCTGCCAACTTCATTGCACGGTAGCCGTTGCTCAGCATAGTGTTATGGCCATACATGGTGGACTCGACGAACGACGACAAGAAGGTAGTCACAGGTTGGAGGGGAAGGCAAAAATACTTCAGCGAGGCAAGGCAAGACCAAGGTTCATGCAAAAGCAAGTGGTGAGATTCTAAAGAAGCGGAGGGAGATCGGAACAGGTATGGGTCAGGACTTCGGACCGTCGTCATACAAGTGCTCGGACGATAGATGGGGAGGTGCCGTCCAGCTGTGACCCGTGAGATGCTCGGATGCTGCTTCTAACCTTATCGGCAACGCCGCCAAGTTTGCCGCAATTCGAGCCTTGGGTTCCAGCGAGCCGGAAGCGCGTGTCATCCAACGACATAGAAAGAAAGCATAAGGTACACAATGCCGTGACTTGGCTGTGATCCCATTGCTGTCGCTGTCATGTTGCAGACTCGACCATTGCCGCGTCAACCGAAGCTCCGGTACTAATGCGACCATATAGTCTGCGCGACCGCGCGTTGAGGAGTTGAAAAGCGGCACGCATGCATAAATCGGTTCAGTAACGCGGGTGCATCGGTCGCTTGCCGCCTCCCGATCCCGTCGGCTCCGAGACATGCTCACCGGGGTCCGGATATATATAAACTTGACAACGCTCACTGGGGAATTGCGGGGGGGTTCCAGGGTGAGAAAGAGCGGGTTAAATATGTTGAGTTGAGCTTGATAGCACTCCTCAGATCATGTTTCTGTTACCTGCTCAAAGACGATGCTAGTCTCTCGGGGGTTGTAAGCTCTACGGCTCCGGCATGAGTTGAGCTTCGTCTCTCGTGACTGCCCTGGATGTACCATACGTTCTGTCCATCAAGCCCACTCGCCCACTCAGTATGTATTCTTCAGTTCTTCTCCCCTTATTGTGGCCATGTAGTGCGACGAGAGACGCCCATAACATATCGATATGTATCCCAAAGAGCAAAACCAAATCAATGCTGTGGGTATAAAACGCCTCCAAATGGCCCTAGTTTATGAAAACGCACACATGCAACATGTTTCGCTATGCAGATATCAAAGCGAGGTCCAGAACCAAACTTTAGAGCACCATTCCGGCTTGAAATAATATGTGCAGGTTCAGAGAATCAGAAAGCTCAGCTGGGGTTGGTGCCAAACCACCGGCTCTTTCGCTTCTTGGTGCTGCCGGGTGCTTCTTTCTGCGCGTTGTCATCCCCGTCAAGGTCTAGCCGATAGCGAACAACACTTCCTCGGTCGTCATCAAAACGGAGGCGGCGATGATCCTCGGGAATAAAACAGTCCGGAACCATGTGCCGCATCACCCAACCCCGGACGCCCCTGCTCGCAGCGTCGATGGCAGCGTATTCAAGCCTTCGGGTCCGGTCGCTAGTCCAGTAATGAGTTGTCTGAGGGGGAGAAGGGTACGCCGATGTGCCAGAGGGCGGAGATTCCATGCCCAAGCCATAACTGGTGTCGGTAGTGTACTGCGATGCGCTAGTAGCAAGATTGTTATTCCCCACGGCTGCACTTGGCGCCTGATAGTGCTGAGCGGGTGCAAACTGCGAGAACTGGCAAGTGCCCTTCTCCCGTTGGCGAGATCGTTGGCAACAGGGTGAAGTCCGCACTGGCAGGATGCCGTCCCGTGGGGCATAGACGACAGGTCCAGATTTTGATGCCCTTCGTACCGAGGGTCGAGTCCGTGACTGGGATCCGGATGAAACAACCGAGGGGGAAGACCTTCGTCGAGAGTATGCCTGAGAACTGGAAGGTGTCAACGACTCATACCCCGAGTCTTGACGTTGCATCCCGTAAGGAGCCGGGAGCGTCTCGGCTCCCTTGGGCGAATCACAGCGCGTAAACGGTTCGTGCACTTCAGCACGATTGAGGTTGTGGTAAGGGGAGCGTGGATGCGGCTGGAGACGAGACATGACGGTGGCAGTCGAGTTGCGACATCGGCATCGGTCCGCAAAACCACGGCTGCGCGTCGAGCCAAGAAGGCAGAGGAGAGATGGAAGAGATGTGGGTGAGTTTTGGGCAGCTTGTCCACCTCGATGGCTTTTATGAGATGAAGGAAGAAGAGAGGGGGAGATAGTTTTATGGAGACTCTGGGCCAAGGAAAGTTGCGGTCTAGAGATCTCAACAATCGGAAGCTTGAAGAAATACATACTAGAAGAAACATGAGATTCCAATGCTATTACCACAGCATATGCGGGCCGTCGTCGAGCGGATGGCGAATGGCAAGTGCCTCTAGACCCAGGGGCAAGACAAGCATGTACGAAGTAATGGCTTGGAAGCAGGCGTGCGTCAAATGACATACGGTTTGTGACCGGTCACGTAGGTGGCGGCCAGTCCAGTCTG
Organism: Coniochaeta ligniaria NRRL 30616; assembly: GCA_001879275.1. Taxonomy (NCBI): domain Eukaryota; kingdom Fungi; phylum Ascomycota; class Sordariomycetes; order Coniochaetales; family Coniochaetaceae; genus Coniochaeta; species Coniochaeta ligniaria. Next base: position 951,604 of record KV875103.1, read on the forward strand.
GGTTAGAACTTAGAAGAAACAAACTCTTGGCTTGACTGTGAGGCCAAGTCTTGACACATCACAGAACAGAACTGCGAGAAGACAGTCCGGCATGGAATACATCGCGCCATATATCGCAGTCAGTAGAGTCCCGTACCAAATACGGTACTGGCTGCAATCCGTCGGTGAGCTGCGTCTCCATTGCCGGTCTGTAATTAAATAAGGTATCGGCTCGATGTGTGAGGGTCAGACTGTGCTGTTTCCGACGAGAGGGTGCAGGTGATGAAGACTGATGAAGAGTCGCCGAGTTTCAGTCTTAGAGTTGTTGAGCGGAGCTTCCCCGCCTCAAACACCCCACTCTCCAATTCTCCACTCTTTAGAGGACGTGACCGCTCTTTACTACCTTAAGAGACCTGCTAGCGAAACAGGACAAGAGCTGACGAAAACACTGCACGAAAAAGCTCCAGGGGAAACCAGCAGATATCCACTCGGTGAAATATCGGGCTGGGAGGTCTAGGTAAGTTTATTGGTACCCGGGTTCACAGCTTCAGAGTGAGGCACTGGAGCAGATGCACCAATCATTGCATTGGTATTCACAAGTCCAGACCAGTTTAGGAAAGTGGGTACCTGAGAGGCTTAGTCTGTTCCTTCGCAGAGGTAAAGTAAAGGTCCCAAGCTCGTCCAAGTTTGTGCACCTCGCTGATTTTAGATTTCATTCCGTTCCCTCTACCATCCAGCCATCCAATGTCAGTTGGGAGATTGATGCTGCAATTGTCATGATGACATATGCTCTGTATAAGGTACTGTGTAGTAAGGTACCTTAGGCATCTAGGTACCTTATCTACCTTACTTGCGAGTTGCCGGACATGCCATTTACTGTATACAGTAACGCGGACGAGATTTAGCGCATAACTCCGGGAGATTATAGCCGTGACCGGACAAGTCACCTTACGTAGCACCTTCCATACTTGCACCAAGATTGTCTAATAATCAGTCACTTCGATATGCATCGTTCTCTCAACTGACATGCCACAGCAACTCTATCCTTACAACATCATACACAATGACGCCTCAGAGCATGCAATGGATCCTACGGACGACCGACACCATAGTCAACCTTGACTATGTTAGTGCTCCGGCCCATACAGACCTCGGAGACAACCAAGTCCTCGTTGAGATGCGCGCAGCATCTCTGAACTATAGAGATCTTGCGATCATCAAGGTGCCGTCATCATTCCATCGATTCCACCCTAGGGTATTGTCTGAAGTCCCTGCTCACTCGGCCTCTGCAGGGGAGCTACCCAACAACTCGAGCCATACCAAACACCGTACCCGGTTCTGATGGCTCAGGGGTGGTCAAGGCCGTGGGTTCCAGCGTCTCGTCACTCAAACCCGGGGACAAGGTTATGATGCACCTCGTTCCAGATGCTCTTGATGATTCACTGCCACGATTTGAAGCCATTGGTAGCGGACTAGGCCAGACGCTTGATGGAACCCTTTGTGAACTGGCCGTTTTCCCGCAGGAGGGACTGGTGCGCATGCCCGAAAACATGACATTCGAACAAGCTGCAACACTGCCATGCTCAGGGCTCACGGCGTGGAACGCACTGATGGGACTGCGCGGACGTGAGGTCAAGGCTGGAGATTATGTCCTCGTGCAGGGGACGGGCGGTGTTAGCGTTGCGGCGCTTCAGGTCAGTATACGTGATTTAAACACGGAGTGTCCCGTACCATCGCTCGAGGACATACTGACATTATGCCGCGTGTACTTTAGTTTGCAGTTGCTGCCGGAGCAACTGTGGTTGCGACCACTGGAAAAGAGGCCAACACCAAGCGACTGCAATCACTCGGTGCGTCTCATGTCATCAACTACAAGACTCAGCCGACATGGGGAGCCGTTGCCCGATCTTTTACTCCCCAATCGAGAGGATTCGATCATGTCATTGATATCGGAGGTCATAGTACACTCGGAGAATCCCTGAAGGCCGTCCGCCTCGACGGGCTCGTCTCCCTGGTCGGACTGCTTGGATCGGAGGGCGTAGAAGTAGATATGCTCGGAGCATTGTGGTCCCTATGCATTGTCAGAGGTGTATTGCTGGGCTCAAAGGCAATGTTTAGAGATATGGTGAAATTCTGCGAGCAGAAAAATGTTCAGCCGACATTGGATGATGTGGTCTTCAGTCTCGCAAGAGCAAGGGATGCATATGAGAGGTTGGAGAAGCAGCAGCATTTCTCAAAGGTCGTCATCACAATTCCCTGAGGAATTTGAGAAACTAAACCAGCTGAGACTAAGAAGGGTTATTGTTCCGGCTGGACCATATGTGGTACAGCCTCGAAATGCCAAAACGAGGACAGTCCCTCTGCGTGGTCATGTGGCAGAGAGTTTCGGAGCCCGGGAAATACTCACGTCACCAGGTGTCTGTTCTTCGACTCCATAGATCCCGAGAACCTGGAATCCATGTTCTCCTGCCTACCTTACCTGGGTACCACCAGTCCTAGAACCTACCACTCCCTTTCGGATTCCCAACCTATTGGGATTGTATGGCAACATGTATAAGGGATGGTTGCCTAAGAGCCAAATAAGGAAATTAGGCAACCCTGCATAAGATAAACCCTGGCACGAGGTAATGAGGTAAGGGTAAGGTTAAGGTAAGGTAGGGTACCATGTAGATGCGGAGTGTGGGGAACGCTCCGAGCCGCCACGACGTCAGTGACTAGGTACTTATTTGGTCATGATTCTTCCAGCTCCTTTACAACTGAAGTTCACACATCCACCTTGCAACTGATCAAACCAATCCACCTTGCAACTGATCAAACCAAAATGGCGGTCGACAGACAGACAAACGAAGGCAACATGCGACAGCCGGTAGCCATTCCGCTCTCTGATGCAGCCGCCTGGAAGCGTGCGCTGACATGTCGCCGTCCCGTGCTCGCCCATCTCAATGCCGATACGACCTGGCTGCTTCAGTTGCCGTATCCATCTTCGGCACCAGGACCGAATGGTCGAACTCACTTCAATATCCTGGTGGACCCCTGGCTACGAGGGCCACAGTCTGATGTGGCATCCTGGTTCTCGACCCAGTGGCATGTGGTCCCGCCCAGCATCGAGACCATGGACGAGCTGAACTCCCTCCTCGCACAGTTGGAGGATACAAAACGGGAGGCAGGGGAATCGGCTATCGATGTGGTTGTCATATCACACGAGTTCACGGACCATTGCCATCAAGCGACGCTGCTGGAGCTTCCGAAGAGGACTCCCGTCTTTGCAACAGACAAAGCTGCGGATCTGATCCGCTCATGGTCACATTTCGAGAGCGTAGTGACCGTGGCTGCCTTTCCAAGTGCGCAGCATGACTCTAGCTTGCAGCATAGCCTGGGACATGCTCTCCTGCCGCGTTGGGTCGGAATAGGACGCGTTGTGACCGAGGGCAATGCGCTCTACTACCATTCTGCCGTGTTGATCGCCTTTGCCCTCAACGACAGAGATTTAGGCCAGGGCAGTACAGCGGAGGCGGTCGTGTACTCGCCGCATGGCGTCAGAGCATCGGACCTGGGCTGCATCAAGGAGTCGGGCATCAGGGCCCTCGCTCTGCTGCATGGCCTGCACAATGTTCGAATCTGGATGACGAAGCAGCTGAACTTGGGGGCACTTAACGGGCTGGAAGCGGTGCGAGCAAGCGGTGCCAGATACTGGATAGCCACACATGACGAGACCAAACTAGGTGGTGGCTTGATCTCGTGGTTCTTGCAGCGGACAGCATACACGCTACGAGATGCCGTGCAGTCCGAGGAGGTCAGGCTCGCCATGCAACACTGTCAGACTCCCACAGGAGAGAGCAAGACAGAGATCGAACCCGGCTATGATTTCATCGAGCTCGCATCTGGAGAGTGCCTAGTACTCGAGGGGGGGTAGAGTTTCGGAGCTGATGGAGCTGAGCTCGGAACTTCCCCGCATCTTATACTCCTCGAGGTAAATCCCTCGGTAATAACCTTTATGAAGAGCAACGATTAGACGTCTAAAAAGAGGTGCTTTGCAAGCGAAACGGACCTGAAGATTCAAGGCAGGAAGAGACTCAAGAGAAACCCGAATACCTCTACAGGTACACATGTAAGGTAAAGAGAGGTATCGATGAAGAATATCCCAATCGGGAAAGATCCAATTTGGAAAGCTCCTACCCTGTCCTTCCAGTCCAACTTCCTTCCTCGAGAACCAATTGGCGGGGCAAATGGACTTTTTTGTGGACCTGGTGGAGGTGGGGCCCAAAAAATTGGCATCATCGGCCGGACTTCGTCAAGTTTGTCGGTGGTTTGCGGGCTTCTAAGCAATCCAGACCTCCAAGCCTCCAAACTCTCCAAACTCTCCAAACCTTCGAGCCTCCAGCTTGCCGGCTGTCTTACCTCACCTCTTCATCTATTTCCCCTTCCCTTGCCTGCACCACGACGGCATCATCCCACCTGGACGTTTGGTTACTGGACAGCCACAAGAAGGCCAGAGTCCGTTATCCGTTTCCTCTGCCTCATCCTCCAGACAGATGCTGCGTCGTGGCGGTGGTGCGTTTGTTGCCTCGGTGCTCGTTTCCCACCTCGACCGGCTTGGGCACGCATCCTGCCTGGTTCTCCGGCAGTTCACCTCTATCTCGCCATCCTCTTAACCCACCGGCACCTTTTTCTCCGGCTCACCTGCTACTCGCCTAGGGAACTTTCCTGGGCTGCAGCCTCGCTTGACAAGACAACTAGCCCGGGGCTTTGTTTCCTCCCACATCCGAAACCGCCTATTCCTACGTCGTTATTCGTTGCCATTCCACCATACACCTGTCTCGCGGCCATCTCTCCCTTAAGCCTTTCGAATCGCTTAGCCTTGCCGCTGCACAGCTCCGCGTTCTCATCGGCCATGGCTCCGGCAAACGGGGCTACGAGCAAACCAGGTCAAGGAATGTCTCGTCGACCCGCCGGCGGCTCTCACAAGCCTGTAGTCCCGGTAATTCCTCTTGCCTACCTCCAGCCTCAGCGACGCAACCCGTCTGCTGCTATAATTGCTCAGTCTCCTTCGAATGAACTGCCAGTCCGCAACGAGCCTGCCAATGACCACGACCTGACCGAAGCTCGGCCAAACCGAGCAGGGTCCAAACTGGATGAGACTGGGAAGACGACAACAAAACACCATCACACCACATCCCAAACAGCCCTACCCCAGAATCAAGCCCGGCCTTCCCAGCCTGAAGCTGTCACCCCGTCGGCAACTGCTGCTAACCCGGCGACTGTCAATGACCGACTGGCCACACCACCTTCCGCACCGTCAAGTAAGAAGGGAACCGGTATGTTTGCGATGTCGTCCGCCATCAGAGAGAGGTTATGCTGACAATATCCTGCGCCAGATACCCCCGTTGCTCAGACCTCCGCTGCCAACGTTCAGCAGGCATTAGCGTCTCCAACCCCTACTCGACGTCGTGCCGGTCCTCCATTCCATGCTCTCAACGGCGCTCAACATCACTCCCATGCCCAAACAGGCCTCGGTACCTTTCACGAGCCTGGCGCGAACCACGAGCGCTTACCGTCTATGAGCCAAGCCAGGTTACATCAAGCACACCCAAGCAACGGAAGCCTGATCTTCGGTGGCTTGCACGACTCCAACACCTCGTCGCCGGTTCCACTTGGTGGCGGGGTTCAGCTTCCGAGCTCCATGTCTTATCCGTCAGAGGGTACGGTAGCTCCCGGCCTAGACGGGTTTGGCCGGCCAGGGCCATTCCTTGTCTCTCCCGCCTTTGATGGCTTTCCTCCCGATGCGTTTCCCCCGCCGGCATTTCATCATCCTCACCATCATCACGGCCCGCCCACACCTCACTCTTTCCATGGCTCTCAGTCCTCGACACATGCGGACGAGAATGGTTACCCTAATTACCCTTCGACTAACAATCATGGGTATCCAGCCCAATCCGCTGGCCAAGCTCCACGCCACATGGCTACTATGTCATTGGATCCTCAGTCAGGCATCCACTACCCTCTGTCTAACGGTCCACCCCCGACGTATGCTGTCTCCCGGCTACAAGCGCAGACTTTGGAGTTCTTGCGTGACCGTGCTGAACGTGCCGAGTTCTCGGATTGTACTCTCGAGCTCCACTTGGCCAGACCTCATCAGCCCCGCGACGCTCCTTTGCTCATACCGTGCCATCGTCTCATCATTTCGCAAAGTCCGATGCTGGACCAGATGCTGCGCTCAAGGGACGTTCCGGCTGGTGGACGCCTTGTTCTCGAAGTGCAAGATCAGTACTTGAGATCCGACAGCTTTCATTTTGCGCTCCGGACGCTCTATGGATGGGATCTTGGTGATGGCCCCCTCCCTCCTTACCGTCCGCAGCAAAGTGTGAAGGACGGCTTCGACCTTGCGCTTGGTTATGCTTCATCCGGCTTGTACCTGAAGCTGCCCTTTGTGTATGCCAAGGGAGTCCATCATGCTTCTCACCAGCTACACTGGGATACTATCGAGAAAGCGTGCCGATTTGCGTTGCCGAGTGCCGTGTTTGGCCAGCCCGCTAGACACGGTATCTCTCTTTCCTCGGATGGATTTACTCCTTTTGCCCTTATAGATGCCATCATGGCCTTCCTGGTCCACAATATACCCGCGGATTTTGTAGTGGATGTCAACGCGGGCGACTGCGGCTTCATCCGGCTACCGCAAGGTTCTGCGCTTGGTGCGCGGAGCCGCGCCGCGCCTGTTATCGCTCATGGGACGTCTGAACCCATCCAGGACACGCAACATAGCCGCCACGGATCAGCATCGCACGCGTGCATGCCGCGGACTTCTCGCCTGTCCGTCAACCCTCGTCTGTCTTCGATCCAATTCGGCGACCTGTCTCTGACAAACGGACGACATACCATTCCTGATGGCCAGATCAATGCAGTTGGGCCCCGTTCGCCGTCGCACCTGGATACAATATTATCTCGGATCCTCTTGAACCTCCCCTTTTCCATGCTGAAGCAGGTCCTCGAGCACCCTGGCTTGGCCAAGCCATCGGGAGACCTCAGCCCTGCCGCACGGCTGAAGCTGATCTCGAGTGTTGTTGCCGAGCGAGAAGCCAGGCGGTTGGCGGCGCTGAACAAGGGAGATGTCCAACTTCAGGTCTTTGTGGAAAAACTGGAGAGTGCAGCCGAGCCGCTGGTGGTGCAGCAGATGGGGGACTTCATGGTGAACAGCATGGGCTTTAAGGAGGAGGTCTTTCCCGGCGACGTCCCGTACCTAGTGCAGACCTGGATCCACGGATCCGGGAGCGTTAGTTCCTGATGAGTGGCGGCCACAGCAACTCGGATTCGACGAATATCCTCACCTGAGGTGCCAGAGCTGCGGGAGGTCTGATGGGTAACGAATGATATCATGAGCGACGAAACTCGAGGTGTGTTCTAGGCATGGAAGGGTTCTTACAGGTGTCACGCACTCTGTTGCCAGGTGGCTTTTCTTTGGCTCTCTTGCTGTCCACCGCGTTCTGACCGGTGGAAGCGCCTGCATTGCGTTTGGAGTTGGGATGGGCAAAAGAACAAAACTGATATGGACACCATTCACGGCAAGGGTTGATAGGGTTGTAATAGCCGGGGAATTTGCATTTTGTTCTTCTTGTCTTCGAGCTTAGTAGTAGCGGTGGCTCTTACGGTACTTGGGGACGTGGTGCCATCGATTCGTCTTCCACAGTCTAGGCTGAAAATGTGCATCATCTTATCTGGGGCGGGATATACGTGCTGGCTGTTCATTTGTTTACAGTAGGTGATTGTCTTGATGGTCGACGAATAGCCGTCGGAACAAGGGGCTACGTAAGGTACATATTGACGTACAGGTACGGTATGATCTCGGTGTGGGCCCTACGAGCGCTGCTGTGCGCCCCGGAGTTAAGCCCCTGCCAATAAGACGTGATGACATAGGCGCACCGGCGCACAGGTACTGCAAGGAGTATGAACCGAGGCTGGTAAGCACGTGTAAAGTGCGACATCATCATCACCACCGAAACTTCCACATTCCATTGCATACTCGCGTCCCCGGACACATATACAGCGACGCGTCCATCAAAAGAAGGCTAACTTACAGCGACTGTGCTTCGGGCGCCTTGATGTCCTAGCCTCCCGATGGTCGCGCCATCGACTGCCAGCGCTTGATACATTGCACACACATACATCATCACGACCTTCCGGTGACAACGATAACTGCCCTCGAATCGACAACTCGGCCCAACTCGGCGCATGATGGCCTCGCCTGCGGGTCAATCTAGCTCAAGGATGCCTGTACCTGCTCCTGCGGCGGCTGGTACCTCTTCGAATCCGTCAACGTCCTCGGTCAAAGCAACGGTCGACCCCATCCTCCGTAATGCATTGCGGTACACGATATCTGCCCGAGAGTATGCTCTGTTGCATCGCTACGTGCTGTCGCGCTCGCGCGTGCTTAAAAGGCGTGTTCCGGCCGTCGAAACGGTGCAAAGGGTTTACAATTCAAGTCGCCCTCGTGCGTCTCTGGCCGAAACAGACAGGAGCAAGGCCGCGGCCGCGGCTACTCCAGGAGTAGCCGTGGCTGAAGAGCGAGCAGACTTGGGTGCCAGTCCCAGTGGAGATGACTACAATGCAAGAGCTATTCGTCACTCCATTAGGGTCTTTGTAGCCACCGGCGCCGCCATGAAGCTTTGGGAGTCCTTATCAAGAAGGCTGACGGCCAAGCAACAAGAGTACGAGCTATGCACAGCCATATAGCACGTTGAGGATTCGAGTGCGCTAACCAGCCGAGCAGCCCCAATTCGTCCGGTTCGCGACACAAGAGGCCTATCTACCATTCCCCGACTCTTAGACTGTCGCTCTCTCTGAGCACCATCCTCCTACTCTACAGACTGCTCTTCCGCTTCTTTTCACGACTGCGCACCCACCTTCTCGATCCATCCGCCGCTCCATTTCGCCGCCGGAACCCGCGTACCACCTTCACTTTGACCTCGCCCTACGCCCCTGCCGTCGGTGCCTCCCTTGCAGGTCTCGCTTTAGGCGTCTACCCCGCCCAGCAGCTGCGTGTATCTATCGCCATTTATGCCTTGTTTCGAGCTCTGGAATTCGGGTGGAACGCTGCCGAGGACGGTGGTATGGTGTGGGGTTGGGAGAAGACATCAAACGGGAAGCTGGACAAGAAGCGTGCGAGGCCGTGGTGGTGGGGGAGCTGGATGTTGCAGCCGTTCGCGTTCGGCCAGTTGCTCCATGCCTTGGTTTTTGACCGAGACTGCTTCCCGAGTGTGAGTTCCAGCATCTTGCTCGACTTGGGTGTACTATGGCTGAAGAGGTTGTGCTGACTCGATTTCGCTTTGCTTCCAGCCCTACGGCGACTTCATCTTCAAAAATTCGAGCTCTTACCTACACCCCAAACCAGAGGACTTCCCGGCAAGCCTCAAGTGGCCCCGCGCATACGACGTCGTCGACAGTCTTGCCCAGATGGCTCGCCTCCATTGGCCGTAAGTCCTTTCCCGGGTGGTTCACCCCCCTGTACTCTCAAGATCTCTGTTTAGTTCGAGGCATACTAAGACACTCGTGTCACCAGACCATTCGTATCCCCTACTCTCTTTCCGACAAAGGATGACGCCATACCTCCGTCCGTAGCGGCTATCGCGCCCTTGGTCTCAGGCGCCCACCCTTTGATCACATCGCTCTCCTGCGCCGCTCTTCACCCAGCCGATCCTTCCTGCTCTAGAACGTTCCTGACTTTCTGGTTGCGGTCCTTTCCACCGCTGACGCGTCTTTTCCTCCTCCTCTACTCGGCTCTCCTCCTGCCACGCTTTCGTAGCCTCTACCACTTCCCGGTCTCGACCATAAATAACCTCCTCGCCCGCGCAATCCGCACCTCGGTGTTTGTGACGGGCTCCATCTCCACCGCCTGGGCCAGCATCTGCTTTTTCCAGACCTGGTTCCCCAGAGGCTTTTTCCCCACGCAGCGCTTCTTCCTCGGCGGCTTCGTCGCTGGCTTCTGGGCTTGGGTCGAACGGAGACACGGACGCGGCGTGTTCCTCTACAGTGCACGCGCCAGCATCGATAGTCTCTGGAAAGTCGGAGTGAAGCGGCGCTGGTGGCGCGCCATGAAGGGGGGAGACGTGTGGTTGTTCGTCTTGGCCATGATGCTGACTGGCGTTGTCTACGAGAGAGACGCACGGGCTGTGAGAGAGGATAACTTGAGGAAGGGCATCAGTTGGGTTAGGGGTGAAGGTTGGAGAGACTGGGCAGTTGACCCAGATGACATCGATGATGATGAAGAGGCACACGTCCTGCCGAAGGATGAATGATGCTTCGTGGTTGTGCTACTCGTGTGCCTGTGTCAAGACAATCCTGTTTGACACCAAAATTAATGATTGATGATGTACTACAGGCCCGGTGCTGCCGGGTGTCTATTGGTGCCGTTAATAACCAACTAGAGTTACCAATAGCTACACGGGGTCCTACCGGATGGTGAGTCTGGCTTCCAACCGCAAGTCCCTACTGCTCGCCCCGACCCAGATTCTATACTCGCCTCGCAGCAACCGCCACTGCTGGCGGACGACATCCCACACGCTCAGGTCCCTCCGCGTCAGCTCAAACACAGCCAACCGCGTCTCGCCCGGAGCCAGCGGTCCTAGACGTGTAAACCCGCGCAGCTGTCTCACGGGCGTGTCGCTGCCGGGGATACCGAGGTACAACTGGACAATTTCTGTTCCACTGACATCTCCAGTATTTGATATCGAGCACGAGGCCAAGGCGACAGCCTCCCACAGGGACGGGTGGCCCCCTTGCACAATAGCGGTCTCGGCATCGGGGAACTCCGCTGTGTCGGATGCTCTGGCCAGTGAGACGGCCAGGGTCTTGTAGTCAAATGTCGTATATGAGAGGCCGAAGCCGAACTCGAATCTTGGCACGATGCCATCACGGTCAAAAGCTCGGTAGTCGATGTACAGGCCCTCGGAGAAGTCATCGTCGGGGAAGACATGCGAGGATACAGATGAGTTCAGCAAGCGGCCATAATCTGTCTCTTTCTTGGCTACTGTGTATGGTAGTCGCCCACAGGGGTTGATATCACCGTACAAGACATCAACAAGACTGTGGCCGCTCTCCTGTCCGGGCAGACCGGCAAACAAGACCGCAGTAATGTTGGGATGGTCGATCCACGGGTCCACGACGCGGATACCTGGAACTCTAGTCAGCAACACAAAGCTCTACTCACTGTGCGGGGAGACTCCTTGAAGTACCGGCAGAATGTATCACTACTATCGTGTTCAAACATTTGGCAGCTACATTAGCGATGAGTCTATCACTGAAGGCGTCCGTAAGGCCAGGCCGGTCAAAACTCTCAGAGGCATAAGCATTGACAAAGACAAGACAGGCATCAGCATTGACGTATGTCGCCGAAGGGTTCTCGGAACTGAAATCCCAACGGAGTACGCCCCGGTCCTTGGCAATGCGCTCCTGGATGGCTTGAAAGGGCGAGACAACATATGGTGGCGTGGTGCTGCCTGAGCCCCCGCCCGATATCAGGGTTCCGTTCATTGTATTCCAACCAGAGTTGACATCGTACCCGCCACCAAACCGGTCGGGGTTCTCCCATGGTGCAGTTTTCACGACGGCATCATATCCGTAGATACAGAGAAATCTAGGCCTCCTCAGTGGCAACGCATCGTTGAGGTTCTTGACTAGCACCGTCCCTGCGGCGCCGATGTTGCGGATCAGTGCAGCGTGGTCCGCCTGCGCATCAACAGGGAAGTGGCTGTGAAGATTGGAATGTACTTCGGGGGGCGGGAATGTGTTCTCTTGGTGCAAGAGGTGCCATGATGCTAGAAGGCGGGCTGCCATGTCGTTGATCCTATACTCGCTGACAGATCCGTTGACGACGGCCTCGACAAGCCTGTGCCCCCAGTAACCAGCACCAGGCATGACAACATCAAGGCCGGCGTTTGCGGAAGCCACACCGGAGTGTTGGGCATCCCAGTCACTCACGACAAAACCCTCAAAGCCCAGCTCGGTCTTCAAGATACCGTTCAGCAGCTTTGAGTTCTGGCAGCCGTACGAGTGGTTAGCTCGTTGGTAGCTGCACATGACGGCACCGGCGCCCTGGCGCAGGGCATCCATGAAAGGGAACACGTAGAGTTCGTGCAGAGTCCGGTCGTCGACATTGGAGCTTACTGCCTCGCCCATAGCCGACTCCCTCCGCCGGAACTCCTGCTCATTTAGGATCCAGTGCTTTGGGGTAGCGATGACGCCAGCATCCTGAATGCCTCTGGTTATTGCACCCATGCCAGCACCGGAAAGGTAAGGGTCATTGCTCAGACCCTCCCAGTTGCGGCCGCCTCGAGCTATGCGGCCAAGGGGTCCGGCGACAGGACCAAGAGCGACGTTGATACCCTTGGCGTAGTACTCGCGGCCGAGAGCCCTACCGTACCGATACATCAACTCCTTATCCCAGGTCGCGCCGACATGGATTCCAGCCGGGAAGGCGGACACAAACTCTTGGCCACGGATACCATCAGGGCCGTCGGCGAAGCACAGAGATGGCAGCTCAAGACGTGGCACGGCGCCGGTGTTCCCAACACAGATGCCAGGCCAGCCGTGGGTGACATTCGCCTTCTCCTCGGTCGTCATCTGAGCGACAAGTGCCTTGGCCCGAGCATAGGCAGCGGTCCAGGCACTGCTAGAGGTGCCGTTGGCGAGGGGAGAAGGGTACACGGGAGGACTCCTTCCATAGAATGGGGTCTCGGAGTCTGGAGTGTGATAACCAGTCTGCAACCATGTCTGCGGTGCTTCGACCGCAGGTGGTATAGCTTCAACGGCGCAGACTCCGGTCGCTCGCGAATCCCATAGCAGGCCAAAGCGCGAGAAGTAGAGGGAAAGAGCGACGAGTACGGCAAGAGACACCAGGAGCAGTAGCGTCCACGGTCTCGGCGGGTGCTTGGCCATGGCAGCTTATGTCTACCGCACAGGTAGTCCAGGTGGCCGAGTACCGGTTCCAGTCCTTTGAGGCAGCGAGACGCAGCCAGCCTTAGAGGTTGATCGGGCGTACAGAGTAATAGCTAAGGCAGGGAGAAGAACTGGGTGAAGCGTTGCCTCGGGGTAGAACCGTAGAAGTTGAGATGATTGATGCCAAACGCACCCGAGGAGTAGAGGTAGTACAAGCCAACCCAGTCGTCTGACTGCGGGGATCCGGCATCATGTGCAGCACTTGTACACGTAGCTTGCAACCGATCTCGAGGAGGTACATAAGATACTGCACCTTCACCGTCCATCAGACGGTAAAGACGCGTCACGGGCACGCGCCTCCACTAGACCTACTGTGGTAGGTTCGCGATGCGGCGTTTGCACCACCCTCATGTTCAAACCCCATGGATCCTTCCCCGCATCTTATTACCTTACATTAGTACAGTGTAAGGACTGTGGTACACTGGTACCTTCTTGGAGCTGGGCAAAGCAGGACCCGGAAATTGGAAACGGAATAGAGACCGTGCCCCGGTGCCGCAAATCTGGATCTGGGATCGACGGCTCGACGCCCAATGTCCACTCGAAGTCGAAAAATAAAAAAGAAAGTTTCGGGCGGTGGGCGTGTGGGTGCTTCCAGGGATTTTCCAAGGCTACGGAAATTGCTGCTTTCTCCTCCAGAGCACCAACGCCGGGAGTCCCACCGCATCACCATTTTGGTGAAACAGACTCGGGAAAGCTTGGTGCACACGTTACTGTCAAGACTGTCTCTAACAGCCTTGGAAGACAGGTAAGGTCAGGTAAGAAATGGAAGGTACAAGGTACCTTATGGAAGGTCTCATCCTCAAATTACCTTTTAGCAATGGAAGGCACGATGGACTACTTGTCGAGGAGATTTGTCCTGATGCGGCTTAGCTCAGGAACAAGCAATCTATTGGTCCGCGGAAGCGTGTGGCGGCCACGGACCTTGTTCTGAGACTTCCGGCTTGAACGCGCTCGACCCGCTCTCAGTGCCTGCCTTAGACATATCCCTTACATAAGGCAAGGGGTACTCCTTTGGCACCACCTCAGCTGCTCAGGTTCTTGCCTTCCTCCACAGCCAAATGCGTTGCTGCAGCTCTTCGCTCCCCCCTTGACATACGGGTAAATGTGCGAATCAGATATCATGATGGTTACGCAAGGCGGTAACAGCGGTAGCACGGGTGCCTTACCACAGTAGGTAGAAGACACTAGCCCTTTGAACAGCTGCCGGGAATTGCCCGTTCATTCGTCTCTGCCGTATGCGCGCCCGTCCAAGCTTCCGTCCTGTGCGTCCACGGCTTGCTGAGATAGGTAGAGATTGACGGCTGGCTACATGCCGATGCTCCCAGGAGATCCGGCAGAGGAATAGAGGCACGGTGGAAGCGAACCTCTTGCTTGGTCCTTACTGTGTAGGTATCGACGCCGTGACGCCATCTCGACCACCTCGGGCGAATGACAAAGCGACCAACACGGCTCTCACTCTCATAACACAGTACTCTATACATGTCTCGGCAGCGATCCAGGGTATGAGTCCCTCTAAAAAGCTCTTGCCCCTCCGGCTGGTAGGTTGATGACCTTGGTCTAGTTCTAGTAGATAGTTGTCTGAAGCACCTGACTGAGGTTGCTCTGGAGTCGGCTCAAAGCCTTGGAAACCAATCAATGAGAAGTCATTTCCGCCGTCAGTCGCTGAGATTCTGCGAACCGGACAAGAGTAATGAGGTGCCGGAGAGCGGATCGGTGGTGAGTGGACACTTGGAAAACAGTGAGGACAGCCCCTGGAACCTCGCGCCCAGGCCAGCCAGCATGCCATGGCGCCCTGAACTCCCGAGAGCAGGCAAGACCCTTGCTTAGTGCCTTAGTGCCGTTTGTTGGTACCTTGTGATTGGTCCACTGGGCAGCTTCATGCGGTCACACCCCTATCATCTCCATAATTTCCAGGTACTCCCGTCTTCTTGCCGCACCTCGAATGCACGTTCGAACAAGGGGCAGCCGGTTTGCACGATACACCAGAATTAGACTCACCACCGTAAGAGTGTGCCGGTGTGCCCTAGTACTCGCTGTAGTAATCTCCCCATTTTCTGTCGACATCCTCATCATCTGTCTTCCATCGCGCGAAGCCTCTGTTTCTGTTTCTGCTGTTTGGTGACATTTCAATCCAATTCCACTCCTTTTTTATTCCTGGACTAATTTGAGGCTCTCACTCTCTACGACGTTCATTTCATCGACCTTATCTCACCCTTTTCACCTTCGTTCGGTGCCTACGCTGTCCAGATTCGGATCGAAATCAACGCGTATCTTCCACGCTTGATGCTCCAGCGAAACCATCAAGACACAGCATCGGCAAGGGGACTGTGCTGCAATCCAGACTCGACTTGAACGAAACGCGCTTCTTTCCCAGTCCCTCTTCAAGCCCTTCTCAATTTCCAGTTTCAATCCGTACCATTCTCGCTTCGTCCGGGCAGGAACATTCATGCATGCTTCGGCAGATCAAGTCGTCACCTGCTTTTGAAACACTCTCGACACTTCCACTACCGGGCTTCCAGAGGATTTTCCCATCTTACCAGGTAAGTCACCCGTTGCTATTTGTGCCTGTCATGCAGACATCTCTTCCGTCAGGCTGGTTCGCTGCTAGACATTCTTGGCGCCCGTGTTTCTCTACTGCTCGACAGCTTGTTCGACCCGGTGCACATCATGCATCCAAGACACGATCCCAACATTGAAGTCTACCTACCCCCCCACTGAGCGTCCATCCCAAGATATTTGAAGTGTCGATGGGCTAACGTGCTTGCTACTCACTATAGGTCCAACCCTGTTCATCTGGGCACATGCTCGATCCCGCCAGGCGTTAGGCCATCATTCAGACTCGGCTGTTCTCGCGACGGCCATCTCTTACAGCAATCCTCTTGACAACCTGCTCTCTTTCTCTTCTGACACTGGATTTCAGTTCCATGGACTCCAGCGCATGACCAGGCGTCGCCGACTCCTCCCCTCAGGACAAATCACCAACACCACCGGCTGTCTTATCCGATTCCCTCCCAGTAACCAACCATGAATCGATTCAGAACCAGGAGGCGGGCCAAGGATGACTCCTCGGCTTCCGAGCAGTCGTCGATGCCCTCTTTCAAAAGTTTCAGGCGAGGGAAGAAGTCAACCGAGGAAGAGCCCAAGAAAGAGTTCGACCTGACTAGCGCGCTTCCATCCGACGACAACTTCCGAACGAGTCTTTTGATGACGAACCTGTCAGCCCGCTTCTCTATGCTGAGAGAGCAAGACGATCCGAACACCAAAATCGGCAAGGCTAGCGACGACAGTGTGCTCTTTCCCAGGCGCCAATCTCGACTTGCCGACTTTGGCTTCACTACTGCTCCTGGAGGTCTGTCTGACATTGCTGAGGTGGAGTCGATCAAGGCACCCTTTTTGCGTGGTCAGGTAGACTCGTACATATCAGACGATGCCGACTCGACCAAAGGTGGTGGTATAATGAACCGGGGCAAACCAACTGAGGGTAATGTCCTGTTCGGTGGAAGACAGAAGATATACAAGATCCCGGTTGGCGGTTCGGCATCCACCAAGGGCAATGGGGCGGGCGGCATGGCTGGTCGAGCGCTATATGAGGATGATGTGGCTGTGTCCGCGTTTCAACTCTGGAGGCAGACTGAGAAAAACAGGCGGTCTAGAGAATCGGAGAATAAGGACTCGACAGATGATGGTCCAGACGCCGAGGAAGCAGAACCACCGCGGTCGGAATCGCCTTCGCTTGTAGGTTACAACCGGAAACGAGAGACCTCGTCGACCACCTCTTCTGCGTCGGCAATTGCTCGGTACTCTACTGCTGCAACTTCCATCACTTCCCAACCCGCAACTTCAGCCAGGGAGTCTCAACCTGCATCAACAGCTGCATCGACCCCGGTTATGGAGCGGAGCGTCACTCGGACTAGGCGTCTATATGAACAGGCTCTGAACCAGGACATGCACGACCAGCAGTCATCGGCGTTTTCTCGAATCGACACTCTCAGCCGCCAGCGTCCCATGGGCAACCGCACTCCCGACCTAGCACAAATTTCCCCGTCTCCAACGACTCTGGCGTTCCACGAACGATTTGGCGAGCGGCGACCGATTCTTACCAAGGCCAGTGCTCCAAACTTGAGGTCCTTGAGCCCCCCAGCAACCGCTTCATCATCGAGTACTCTAGACCTCGGCACCAAAGCGGCTTTCCAGCCGGAGAACAGAAATGCATTCGGTGGATCGCCGCCATTGAGTCCACCCATCAGCGAGACCAGTGATCATGCCTTGCTGCCAATACAACCCAACGACCGTGGGAAGGCCACTGCCATGGGAGTTTTCCAAAAACCTGCAGAACCATACGACGAGTCCAAATATGCTCAGAGACAGTTGCAACTCCAGTCAGGTCGAGACACTCCAAACTCGCGTGTTAGAGCTGAATCAAGCTCCTCATATGCGCCAACTTGGCGTTCCCGATCCTCGTCCTCAATGCAGAGGCAACCGCTAGAGACCAAAGTGGAGTCTGCTAGACGTATCGAGCCTACAGTCAAGGAAGAGTATGGAAATGACGGCACATTACACGGCGACTACAACGACTCTCCCGCCTCTGGGTCCAGTCAACAGTCAGCAACTCCCCAAGTGGTTCTTCAACGTCCCGCCGACAGAGATCATCCAGCCTTTAGAGAGTCAGCTCTTCCAACACCGCTATCTATGAGTGACGTGACTATGGCAGTGCCATCGGAAATCATGGGGAACCCAGACACCATCATTACAACCTCTCGACATACGTCTCCGCCAGATTCACCTACGTTAGGTCCGACATCTGGGTTGAGCGGAATGGTCCGCCACCACCTGCGTTCTGAGAGCAATGCCTCGTCTGTGTATGGTGCCCCGCAAACCGCTGGGCTGGACGCGCGATTTCCGGTTGATCAACACGAGTCTATGATGCACGGGCTCGGTGCCAAGTCCAACCCTTGGATATCTCATGAACAGGGTTGGAACACAACTGATGACAGGGCTCGAGGCTCACGTGGTGCCAACGAATACGCCGAAAATGAAGACTTCAGGGAGGCGGAGTCGGAACGTCATAGCTCGGGTCGCCGTTCAACCGATGAGATGGAATCCGAGACGGACGAGTTCGCTAGCCAATTGGCAGATGCGCGACGTCGGGTACGCGAGCGTCTGACTTCATACGCCGAGACAGATAGTAGCCGAGAAGGTTCGCCCCTTCGGTATGCGGAGCCCCGGAAAGACATGATCGGCCAACCGGCGCAAGTTAATGCTTTGGGCATTGGGATGCTGAAGCCCAAATCCAGTCGAGGTTCCTTGATAGATCGATCCCGCACCATCGTCGGAACCCAGTCGAAGGCTATGAAAATGCTAGGCATTGGCGCTGCTACCATGACTACGTCTCCAAGTCCAAGAAAACAAAGCTTTGACGAGAAGGATTCGCCCCGACCATCTGTGGACCAAGAAATCACAGTCCAGGACCGCAGCGGAGATCAACACCACACCAACCTAGATGACGACTCTGAGACTGACAGCAGGTCCCTCAAGGACAGGGATGGTGAGAACATTCACCCCGGCCTACGAGCGTTCAGGCAGGCTCGAAGAGAGTTACAACGGCGCAAAGAGCTCGAAA
Organism: Coniochaeta ligniaria NRRL 30616; assembly: GCA_001879275.1. NCBI lineage: Eukaryota > Fungi > Ascomycota > Sordariomycetes > Coniochaetales > Coniochaetaceae > Coniochaeta > Coniochaeta ligniaria. The sequence goes on from KV875103.1 coordinate 970,187, forward strand.
CCCTCGCAAGGCATCAAGCCTCCCAGATGTCTCCTGCGGGACCACAGCGAGATGATACTATTGGTCACGAGCAGTCAACTCTGACGAAAGAGCCCACAACTAGACAGAGGACGCCAAGTCGAGAACGAAAACCACCTCATATGCTCTACCAACAACGGGTTCCAAGCGATGAGTCGGGGTATCGGCGGGGCCTTGGCTCTAATTCGACTTCCAGGCAGACGTCAACTGAGCGGGATCGCAGCGGTTCCGAAGCAAGTAACGGTCCGTCAGACCGCCGCCCAACTCGGCTCGGGAACAACTCAACTCCTCATGATGGCTTCCGCCAGCAGCAGCAGCTCGGACCAAACAATCTCTCTCGTCAACCCATGCTGCGGTCTCCGGGTCTTCCTGGGACGGACATTCGGCGATCTCCGATCATGCCGCCCCAAGGTTACCCCGGATCGTCGACTCCTTCTGGCATTCCCTCTCCTAAGAACCTTAATCAATCACGTTCGGCTGCGAACCTGACGGTACAACCTAGTCGGTCTGGCTATGAGTCTCATTCGGGTCAGCCGTCCCCTATCTCGCCTCTGGGCGATCCGTTGGAACTGTCTGCGTCATCGTTTGCGCCAGCCACTGGATCGACGGCGACTTCACCGACAGTCAACGGAATTCAAACCAGGCGGCCATCAGCACCACAGTCTCCAGCATTCAGCACCACCGCAAGTACTATGAATGATTCTCTCAGGAGGACTGTCAACAAGCACGATATTTCCGAACCAACATTCATTATGTCTACGAGCCGCGTGCCCACTGTGAGCCTACCTCAATCCTCGATACCTGCCACAGGCTCCAGTGGCCCCGGGGCCCAGGGTAGCACAGGCTCCCGCTCGGAGACCGCGACAGGTCAGAGTGCTCCTCCACTGCCCCCAATTAATCCACTCCGAAAACGCGAAGGGTCCGGGACCATTCCAACTGCTGGACAGGCCGCTGGCACGAACGGTATCGAGAGTACGTTGCGGGGGGGCGGTGGCTTGGCCGTAGATGATGACGGCAACAACGCCCTCCCGGACCACACTAGGGCGTTCCGCAACACATCGGGAAACAATGATGGACAGGGTACTCTTTATTGGGCCCAGGGGTCGCGCCAAAAGGCGTCAAGTCACTTCATTGCTGCTGGGCCTCCCGCAAGCAGAACAGTCCTCACGCCTAGGCTCAAGCCTTCGAACACAGGTGTGCCTGGGGGCATGTTCTAGGACCAAGGCCCCTCCTTGGCTCTGGCTTCACACTCCGTCTTTATGTTAAAGTCAGGGGTTTGTGAATACCTCCCAGATATTTATTGTCCCTTTTTCCACTTGTTTCTCTGCTTCTGTCTATTTCGGGACACGATCTCGGCTCGAGGCGGGATTCCAGGCATTACACGAGCATTACGAACTGAGATACCAACATGTATATTATTCGTCTTTTCATACTGGACTACTTTTCACAGGTTTATCTTTATGCGGAAGAAGTACAACTCTTTATAGTCGGCGTACAGGACTGGCTCCGGCGTTGCTCCTTCAGATAGGAGGTTTCACCGCAAGGTTATCGAGGCAGAATGGAGTTACTTTACAGCCTCATACTATTGCATCTGTTTTCCCGTCACTGCCAATGCAAAATATTGCCGATGTTTGACGAAGACTCCGATGTCCCAAGTCAGCCTCTTGTTGAGATAGATGCTAGTCTTTGGACAAGAGCCAATGTCGGTCGCCGACGATGTCTGCTCACCAAGAACGGGTTGCCCGTGCGACCCACATGCCATCCCTTGAGGCGTCGGATCTAATCTTTCGGTTGCGGCCGACGGGCCGCATTACCACGTTACCTCACGTCAGCCCGAAGTTTTGCCCTGGAGCGGGTGTACCCCTCTTGGTGAAGGGGATATGAAACCCTGGCTGTTGTCTAACCCATTGTGACACCTTGGAGGTTATTGTCGCCTTGGTTTATAAAGGAGAACGCAAGGGCTTAGAGGTGCAGGAGTAGAATCAGCAGCAACGGACAGATATCGAAACGATGGCCTTCGTTCGCCCTTTCCGACCTGCCGATGCCGAGAATGCAATGTACATTGTGAGTATCACTGCTTGTCACGCTCGCCGTTGTATTGGGCCGAGGCTGACAGTCAATCCGGCGAAAGTGTCGCGCAACACTGCCCCCAAACCTGGCGGCCTCGCAGGGAGCATACAAGATAGCACCCTACGTCTGGACCCTGCAATATACCCACCTATCACCACGGAACTGCTTCGTCCTGGATGATGGACAGGGCAGGGCTGTTGGATATGTCATCGGCTGTCCCGACGTCTTCGCTTTTGCCGAAGCTTATCCGCGATACGTGAGCGAGGTGCTCCAGAGCGAGCAGGGCCGCCAAGACGTTCCCGCGCCAGAACAACTCGATACACTCGAGCCTTGGTCAGTGCCGGTGTCTCCTGATGGTGCTGAAAAGACGGTCAATGATCGGTGCATGGCCCAGTTGGCCTACAGTGCGCGGTGGCTCCTGCTTGAAGGTGTCGAAGGGAAGTCGGAGTTGGTCGATAAGTATCGAGCAACAATGCACATCGACATGGTGCCTGAATTCCAAGGGCAGGGCTGGGGTCGGAAACTTATCGAGAGTTTCGTCGACAGTGTTAGGTCTTCCGGGGCAGATTACGGTCGTGGCATTCACATTGGTGTGTCCGGGGAGAACACCAAAGTTGTACCTTTCTATGAGAAGTTGCAGTTCCGAGTCTACGAAGGAGGCGAAAAGGAGGGGAATGTTTGGATGGTGCGGGATGTATGAGATAGCTCAACTGCTCCAGTCACGAGGCTGCGAACGCTTGTCTTAGCCATGCCCGCACCTTTGCCCTTGTTCACTCCTGTCTTCGACGTATATTATCACGAATTTGTGGAGGGACTCGACCACAGCTACGAATGGTATTAATGCACGGTGGGAATTATCTATATTAAAGCTTTATATGTCTCCGCCAGACTTGGCCAGAATATTTGGCCCTCGTGACTAAATGACGTTGCTCAGCAATGTGGCAACGGTCCCAAGGGCGCCCAGCGTGATGTTGGAGCATGCCGCATCATAAACGGATGGATAGGTGAGCTGGGCCTCGGGGACATTGTTCAAGCCTAGCTGAATGAGGGTCTTGCCGTCGGGGTCGAAGCGTGGCCAGCCGAGGTTGGCGAGGCCGGAGTACGGGTCGTTGGAGAAGGAGAACCAGGCCTTCTGCATTATCTTGGTGAGTTGGCGCTGGTCGGCACTTGTGGGCAGACCACTGACATCGGCAGAGGCGCCGAAGATCATGTGCAGGTCGACGCCGTGATAGGCGCCCGACGTCGGGTACAGACGTGTGTTGTCCCAGTCAGCGAGGTAGCGATAGGCATACGAGAGAACACCCTGGTCTCGGCGGGCGGTGGCCTGGTAGGCGACGGGGCATGTGAAGGACTCGAGAAGGAAAGACGTGACTTGATCGACGGTGGGTATAACGCCTTGGGCAAAGGCGGGAATCTGGTAGTAGCCATTCTCGTTATGGTTGTTGCCGAAGAGGATGGGAAGCTTGGCAAAGCTGCCGTTGGCTGTCAAGCCGACGTAGTCGGAGAAAACGACCTCGTTGTCGGGAGTAGGCCAGAAGGCAGGGATGGATCGAAGAACACTGGTGCTCTTGGCGGGTTTGATGGCGGCGGCGGCGGACTCAATAGCAGACCAGTCCACCTGTCGCATGCACGCCATGGTGTCGGCGGCACTAGAGCAGTTGACGGCTGACACGACCGTGTTCCAGTTGGTCTCCTGGACAGACTTGGCGTTCATGGGGAAGCTGAAGGCATTGCCCGAGTGGGCGATGAGGCCCTGGGCAATGGGGTCATTCCGGTACGAGTATGCCCAGTAGTCAACACTGACGCCGCCCGAGGACTGGCCGGAAATGGTGATCTTGGACGGACTGCCGCCGAAGCGCGAGATGTTATCCCGGACCCACTCCACGGCAGCACGCTGGTCGCGGAGACCCAGGTTCTGGGTCTGACCAGGAGCACCGGGGAAGCCGAAGACGTTGAGGCGGTAGTTGACCGTGACGACGACGATGTCCTCGGCATCGGCGAAGTACTTGCCATTGTAGAATGGACTGTCCGTGTTTCCAATGGTGAAGCCTGGAGACATGTCAGTACGCGGCACAGCACCCGTCCCCGTCGAATCACCGGAGAGTTAGCACTTACGTCCGCCATAGAAAAAGACGAGGACCGGCTTGTTCGCCTTGTCCGAGTTTGCTGTCGGCTTGGACCAGATATTCAGCGTCAGGCAGTCCTCGCTCTGTGGGGTGCCAGCGGCAGAAGCAAAATAGTTGACTATCCTCTGGGCTTGGGGGGTGAAGCCCGGGTAGGCGACCGGCTTGGATGCCGTCAAGGGGCAGTCGTAGCCGAAGGCGGCGGCCTCATACGGGGCCGTGTCGACAAACCTCTGCGGCGCCGCGAACCTCAGGTTGCCCACGGGGGGCTTCGCATACGGAATGCCCAGGTACTCGACGACACACGAGGTGTTGGTGGCCATGTGTCCCGTGATGGGCCCATTGGACGAGCTGACGGTCAAGTATTTTGCCGCCGCCGGCTTGCAAGGTTTGCAAGTAGCCGCTGCGGACGCGAAGCTCGCGCACAGGGTGAGAGCCCCGAGCACCACGGTCGAGAGCATGGTGGTGAGGACGGTGGTGACGCTGCAAGGTGAGGAGAGATGCAAGGTCACAAGGTCACAAAGTCAACAAATGAAAAAGAGCAATGAGGCGCACCGCGCACGGCTTCCCGGTACTATTTAAGAGACGGCAGAGACGGCAGAGACGGCCTTTGGTCCGGTCTATCCACGATCCAGCCAGCAGCGCGACTCTTCGACGTGGAGACCCAAGAACATGAGGTGAATCTCCCGCGTCCCAGACGGCCGGGACTACTGACTAGCAGGACTAGGTAATTCTCCTTGGCAAGCTTAGCCCGCGACGAGGGAAGCTTACTGTGTTATGGGAGCTCCGCCTTCATGCAAAGAGTGCAAATAGCCAGGGCACTGGAAATTAAAGAGCACTCTGGGCACTGATGACGGGAGCTCCTTACACAGTACACGGGCAGGTAGTGAGGGTACCCGGCTGTCGGCCGGAGGCTTGTCGGACTTGACAGTTGAAGAGGAGGACATGGGGGCAGGATAGACGGTCCAAGACCATACCACAGTACTACGCAAGCAAATTACGCATTGCGAAGAACTACCACAGTACGTAGTTCCTTGTCTGTGGGATGTGTCATCGTGTCCATCCGCATCGTTGAGCCCCGATGTCGCATCGAGAGATTGTAGACTCGTCGCTATCCCGGGCATTACTTGCATTGCTTTTGAATTGTCGAGCCGCCTCGAGTCTTGACACTGTCTGCTGCTGGCTGGCTGCTAGGTTTGACACCCCTGCCTCTGGACCCCTCTTGATCTTCTGGAGCCCCTGACCCTGAACGGTTACCTCTTTGGGTATCGCACCGACCACCTGCATCGGCCACTAACCACATCTAGTTAAAGCTGCTGCATCGGTTCGCGAGAGAATTAAAATTCTGGAAAATCTGCGCACAGATGAATCATGAAGCGAACTGTCGCATTTTGTTACTGTGTAGAGTCTAGAGCAAACAACTTTGTTGTTGCCGGGTCTAAAATGAAATTAAACAAAACAACCCAAAAACGGGCTCAACGGGCTCGGCCAAGTCCAACGGTTTGCCCCGGGAACCAGTGATCCGGCAGCGGTGAGGAGAAGGGGAACCAAGAGAGCCAAGGAAACGTTGCGGTTCGATCAGCAGCTACTGGTCAGTCTAAGACACTACTAGTAAGTAGTATGAAGACGGCGGGAGATCTTCACGTAAACCTTGGTCGATCTCTCGCAATAGCACATTTCTGGCCAGATCTCCCGATCCATGAACAGCTGAACAAGACACGATTCACGAGGATGTGAGAACATGTTTTTGAGGCAACAAAAGAAGGAACACGGCCGTCGTATTGTTGGGTTTAGATACTGGTCAAGGGATCCCGGTCGTTGAGCAGTCTTTCGGATACATGCGCGATCCTTCGAAAGATGTACACAGGGTATAGCGCCAATCCTGCCTCATTTGGCGTATCTGATGCGGCCGGGGGGCTCCCAGGAACGTACTGTCTTATGGTGTGATCCGCCGATGCACAGAGTCAGTCCCTTGCAGTTTCTCCATGGAGGCGGGAGCTATGGTAAGACAAAATGCCAGCCTCCAGGACAGACAGAGACGCCTGCCTACCTAGGTCTACCTTCCATCGTCCGACGCCATGCAACATGCAACATGGTAGACAACGCGAGACCTGAATCATTCATATATGTCTCAAGCTGAGCTGGATGTAGTCCTTGTTCTTCATCCTCTGTCCTTTTCTCTCTCTTCATGTTCCTCAGCTAGCTGACCGTACACGCACAAGTCACTGGCTCCGGAGTCTGGCAAGATGGGTCCCCATGGCATGGGATTTCCCAACAATGGGCTCGACGACCAGGGCTGGAGAATGTACATTACCGCCGTGGTAATGATCATCCTCTCAGGCCTCTTCGTGATCGCCCGCTGTACAACACGCATCGGTATGTCGGGAAAGCTTGGCTGGGATGACTTCACCATCGTCGTCGCATTGGTAAGTGAATGAGTGTCTAGGACCATCCAAGATCCCGTGATGGCGGGCTGCCGGGACCACCCGCACTGACTGTCCATCGTCCGAACCCATTAGGCCTTCTCCGTTGTCCTCTCGACCATGATGTGCCTCGCCATCGAGAATGGTTATGGCATGCACGTGGCCGACCTCAAGAAGGCTGAGCTGCGCCTTGCATTGAAGCAGTTCTTCATTGCCCAGACGCCCTACAAGATCACCGTCGGCCTCAACAAGGTCGCCACCATCTTGCTCTACCTTCGCATCTTCATCAGTAGGAGCTTTCGGATGGCCGCCTTCCTGGTGCTGTTTGTCGTCGTCTCATGGACCGTCGCAACTGTCGGAGCGACTATCGGGCAATGTGTGCCCATCCAAGGAGCGTGGGACAAAACCACCAAAGCGACATGTATCGACTCCGATGTCTTCTGGATAGCCTATGCCGTCGGCAACATCATCACCGATGTCATGGTTCTGGCACTGCCCATCCCTTCTATCCTCTCCCTGAAATTGAACATGCGGGACAAGGTGCTGCTGTGCGGTATCTTCCTCCTCGGCGGCTTGTAAGTTGTACCAGACCACCTTAGCGAATGCTCGCTATATCATAGCTGGGCGTGTATAGTGCTGACATCAATCCTGCGTCTAGCGTCACTGTCACGTCCATCATCCGAGTCACATCGGTGCAGAACTCACTGAAGAACAAGGGCGACCTTACGTACAACTTCATCCAGCGCGGCATATGGACCATCATCGAGGCGAATCTCGGGACCATCAGCACATGTCTCCCTGTGCTCAAGCAACCCTTGGGCCGCATGTTCCCTCGCCTGTTCGGCTCGACCAAGAAAGGATCTTCTTACTACGTCGACGGTTCAAACCAGGGAAGGGGCTATAATCTGTCAAAAATCCCGGCCGAAGGTTCCACTCCCGGACTGTGGCGTGGCCCACCCAAAGGTCGCCAGACGACATCCGTTTCAGGCCCAGAAAAGGCGAACTTGGAAAGGAAGAGTGACGAACAATACATTTTCACTACCGAGTCAACCAAGGGGAGCGAGAGGGATCGTGACAGTGATCTCGACAGCCCAGGATCGTATAAGCTCGGCGGCATTTCAAAGCGAGTTGACTTAGTTAGAACATCATTCCACGAAGAGGAGCAGAAGCAAATAAAGGAAAGACTATAAACGTAAGATGAAAAAAGCTACTCTTAAAGTAAAAGTTAAATAATAAAATTATTAAACTCTTATAATAATTATTTTTAACTTAAAATTATTATTAAATAAAACATTTATTTATATTTATTATTATTTTTTATTTACTTAAGTATATAAAAAGTAATATATCTTTATAGCGTAATAGTTATAACGTTGAATAGATTTCTTAACTACTTAAATTAAGAAGTACTAAGTTCGATTCTTAGAATAATAAAATTCTAAAGCTTTTTTGTAAAATTAACTTTTATTATACAAATCGACGTAAAATTTTAACTAATACTATAACTTTTACTATATATAATAAACTCTACTATACGAGTCTACTCGACTAGGTAAAAGGCACGATAAAGGTTTAATATAGTAGTAGTATACAATTATATATTAAGGTTCTAATATACTATCTAACTTATTCTTAAAGAGAAAAGATAATAGAAATAAAAAAGTAAGTAAACTAAACTCTTTAAAATACGAAGTAGCTTTATTACTTCGTACTAAACTTATATTAGCTAAGTACTAAGGCTAGACTATACTAACTACTAATCTTAGCGATAATTTTACTATTAATCTTTCGTTACAATTATCTTCCTTTTATATATAATTATCTTTAGTTATAATTAGACTCTTTAATTTCTTTATAATCCTATTATAATTTATAGCTGTTAAAACCTTATACTAAGTTATTTAACTAAGTAAGTATATCTCTGTAGCTAATTTCGCTAATTAACTTAAGTAATATTAAAATTTTATAAAACTTTAGTAGAAGATAAGTATACTTTCCGACGGCGTAATAATCGTATTCTACTAAGTAGTTAAGGCTTAGTATATAAGCTACTTAAGCTAAAATAAAACTAGAATTCCGAATTAACTAATAACTTTCTTTTCTTCTTTTCCTTAAGCTTTTTATTATAATTCCTCTTCTATTATATTATCCTTAGTTACTTTTTTTACTTTACTTTTATACTCTTATAATTCCTTAGTTTTTTACGCTTTTATATCTTCTTCGAAGATATAAATCGATACTCTTTAAAAGTAAAGCTATTTTACTTCTACCTTAGAGAAAAAGTAGCTCTTAGCGCCTAAGTTATATTTATCTTCTAACTCTTATATAATATACCTCTACTCTTTTATTCGTTACAACTATTTTAACTCGTTAATCGACTAATTTAAATATAAACCTTTTATTTCGTTTTATATTTAAGATATATAAACGAGTCGAAGTTATTAATATTATTCTAGTAGCAAAGGTTATAATTAAGTAAGTAACTTTTTTCTTATTATATATCTAATTCGTAAGTAATATAAGTTAAGCTAATTAGATATTATAAGTCTCTTTAAGTATAATTAGTAATTAGTACGTTTTTTACTAAATTAACGTACGAATTACTCGTATATATGAACTTAATTACTACGATAAATACTACGTTTTCTACTCGTATTATAACTAAATCGGTATTATATACTATTACTAGTTATATATATTCGTAGCGGCTTAAATATAATATACGAAGTTGTAGTAGATTTTGAACTTAGAGAACCGTAGTACTATTATTACCTTAGTAAATAACCTTAATACGTATATAATATTAGAATATTCCTAAGCTAATTTAATATTAAATAAAGTATTTTCGTACGTTATAACTAATATTATAATAAGTATCTATTCTTATAAGTAACCGCGAATAGTTAAATTATAGCTACGAGTCTAATAAAAGGAGATTTAGGGTATATAGTTTTTATAGTAGCGAAGAAACGATTCTAAGATTAAATATACAAAATCGCTACTAATAGTTCGAAAGTAAATAATAATAGTAACTACGATATTTACAATTAAGCTTAATAGTAAGAAGTATAGGTAGATTTCCCTTAGAATCTATTATACTTTTAAAGTAAATATTTCGTAAAAGTAATTTAAAAGTTAAGTAATACTAGTATTCTTAGTATTTAAAGACTTTTTAGTAATTTCTCTTTTAAATAAAAGTCTCTCTTTACTATATATTAGAATAGTACTACTTCTATACTTAATTTAATAGTAATCTTAAGTATATTTATTAAGAAGTATTATCTTATAAGTTTAAGTTTTTTTTAAATCGACTTTATTTCCTTTTAAGTACTAAGACGTCTTTCGTATTAAATTCTTCGTCTTAGAGTCGTATTCGATTTAATGCTTTAAAAGTAGCCTTTTAGTACTAAGTTACTACTAATAGAGCTTATATATCTACTTCGCTTATTTATTAGTTATACTCCGATAGCTAATTTTCTTACTTTACTAAGAAGTATATTTTACTATCGTTTTAGTACTTATCTTTAATTTCTTTAACTACTTAAAAATCGTTATCTTCTAATTTTAGTATTTATAAATAGTTTATAAGATAATTTCTCTTACGAATAATTTATAATTCTAATAAATTTATTAGAAATATATTATATAAACGGTTATATTACTTAAGTAAGTAAAGGTAATATACTTATATTTTAATAATATTTAATATACGAAAAAGCTTTATAAATTTAAATACTAACTTCTTATTTAATACTTTAAACTTTAAATTCTTAGTAAATAATCTTACTAAGTTTCTTTTTAAAAATTATATTAATATATATCTTTTATTATAATATTCTACTTACTTTATAATCGCTTAGTACTACTAATTTTATAAGTTTATTCTTAAAGCTTATAATTTCTTAAAATAATTTATTACCGTTAGTATTTTCTTTTAAATAAAATTATCTTTAATTTAAATACGTAATTCTAGCGTATAACTTATAAATATTTTATTTAAAAATATACTAATTATAATATTCTAAGTATTATTATATACAAACTACGTTATCTTTAAAAATATAGCTTAAGTTAATTAATAAAAGTTAGTAAACGAATATAAATAATATTTTAAAGTTTAATTTATCTATTTTATTTAACTATTAGTTTAAAGATAAAATATTATTAAAAGTTATCGTTTAATATAATTATAATAATATAAATTAAATTAGAATTAATTTATTAATATTAAACTTTTATCTAATATAATACTATTCGAAGTATTAAATTATAATTCTACTTTGTTATAAAAAACCTTTATAAAGTTAACTAAAAAGATTAATAAAGAAACTAATTAATTATATAACTTATACTACTTTACTATTATTCTTTAATAAATATTATACTACTATATATACTTACGAATATTTAATTAAAGTCTTATTTAATAGAATTTCTATTATAATAATTTTATAATATAAGTAATATTAAAGTATTTTATTAACGGATTATCGTAGTATAATCTTAGAAGCTCTTAGCGAAATAACTTTAACTTTAGAATATATAATCGACTTTTATATTATAATATTTTTTCTAAGTTAATCGACTAAAGTTTAAAAGCGTTCTTAATCTTAAATAATTACGTTTTAGCTTTAATTTATTATATATTAGTATTTAATACTTATAGCTTTTAAATTAAAGTATATAAATCTTTAATAAATTCTTTTTAAATCGTTTATTTAAAAATATAAGCTACTAATACTATAACTCGTAAAATAAACTACTTTTATACGAGTTTTATATTCGAATTTCGCTTATTTTACTTATAATTTTAAACGTTTTTAAATTTACTATTTATAAATTTAAATATAAACTTAAAATCGCTAAGAAATTATATATTATTTTCTAACTCTTTTTTAACTTTAATACGTATTAAATCTTATTCTTAAATACTTTTTACTAATATTTTCTATTATAATAATATAAATAATTTAATTTAAAATAATATCTTTTATTTATAATTAAATTATCTTAATAATATTTAACAAAGTTTAACTTCTTTATATAATATTTAATTATAAATTTAAAAAGTATTAAATATATATACTATTAAATTTATTTCTTATTTAACTTAATTTACTTTATAAAAGTTTATAAATTAAAGTAATTTAAAAATATTTTAATTACAAAATAACTATCTTCTAAGTAATATCTTTAATATTTAAATAATTTTATAATAATAAATAACTTTTAATTTAAAGTATTATAATTAACTTCGGTTTTATAAAATTTCTTTAATTAAAATATTACTAAATATTACTTATTAGATTATAATAAAATCCTAAATATCGTATATTAAGATATATCGGTTTCGATATAAATAAAAAGTTAAAAGTCGAAATACTTTAATAAAGAAGTTTATTAAAAAATAACTTTAAAAGTTTAAAATACTTTTTTTTCGAATACTCTTAAAATTATTAATTTTAGTTTTTTCTCTTACTAATTTCCTTTTATAAGAAAAGTTAGTAGAATTATTATTTTAAAATAATCTTTAATAAAATAATAGTAGAAGTTATAAAACCTTAAGAACTATTATATTTTATAATAATTCGTAAGTTTTAGCTACGATATAATAATATCGATTTACTTAAAATTTATAAATACTTTATTATTAAATATAATATATCTTAAGAATTTTATATAATTTTAAAAGAAAAAGTATTTATTTAAATTAATAAATAATTTAATACTACGAAGCTAATTAAAGACTTATTTAATATATTTTATATATAAATTATAATTATTAAAGTAAATTAAAATATCGTTAAAGTAAATAATATAGAAATTATCTAATAATCTATATAAATAAAAATAAATATAATTCTAAAATATAATAAAAATATTAATTAATTTAAAAAATATAATTAAGTATTTATAGTAATTATAATAAATATAAAATATTATCTTTTACTTATCTTTTTTTATTATACGAATATAGTAATATACCTTTTTAATATTAATCTTAGTAAAATATTTAGAATTTTAAATTTAATTTAAGATTTTTAAAATTAATAAAAACGAGTATTAGTTTTATACTATAACTTTATTAAAGCTATAATAGTCGATATAAAATCGAAATATATTATCTTTCTTAAGTATAAATAAAATAAAAGACTTTATAAAAAACTTAAAAAAGTAAATATATTTACTTTATAAGTTTTCGTCTAAGTATTACTATAATACTACTAATTCCTTTTAAGATAAAAGGTAGATAAACTAATATAAAAGTTATTTACTTTCGAGTAAATTAATAATATAATCGATTTTTTTTAACTAAAAGAAGATAAATATATTCTTTACTTTAAATATATTTTTTTTTATTTTTTTAATATAACAAAGAAATATTTTACTTCTAATATTACTTCTTCTTTATTAATAAATAATATAAGTTTTAAAATAAAAACTACTATAAAGATTTTAATTTAATTTCGAGTTATTTAGTAAAATCTTTATTTAATTAAGATTTAAAACGAAATAATATTATATTCGAACTATTATTATTTCTATTATACTAATAAATAGATTTAAAGATCTTTTATAATAATTATAAATAATAAAATTAGATTCTTTTTTAATTAAATATCTTAATTAATACTAATATAAAGTTATATTACCTTTTTTATAAATCTTTATAAATTTATAAAAGTAAATAGTACTTTTTATACTTCGTAAGTAATAATAGCTATACGATTAATAACCTTTATTATTAGAATTAATAAATTAGCTAATTAAAAATAATATTTTTTAACGAATTATATATTTATTAAATCTATTTTAATATTATTATCGAGATTTATATATATTTCGAATATACGATAAGCGTAAATTTAGATAAGAATATAAAATTAGTACGTTATACTTACTTAAGTTATAATAAGTAAAGTAGTAAAACTTATTTCTTCGTTTTAGTTTTTAAAGATTAAAATCGTATTTATTTCTTCGACAATTTAAGCTAAGTTCTTTTAATAAACTAAGTCTTCGTTAATTCTAAGTAATTAGAAATAAAATAATCTTTACTACTATAATAATAATAAATACATAGTTTACTATTAAGTTTTATAAGATTACTTATAAAAGATCTTCTTTATAATATAAAAGAGGTACTTTAACTTCGAATCGAACTTTAATAAAGACTTCGATCGTAGTTAATCTTTTATTTTCGAAATATATCTTCAATTCAAATATACTTTACTTTTTAATAATTATTACTAGTCCTTTTACTATATTTAGTATAATAGAAGCTAATTTAAAATTTAAATACTTATTATATTATAAAGGCTACTATTTCGTCTTAGATATAAAAAAGATCTACTATCGTATTTTAGATATAGTCTTTTAAGTAAATTAAAACTTTATTAAATAAATATTAATTTACTTCTTTTTTAATTTCTATTCGAAATAGTCTTTTAAAGAGTTTAAATAAACGTTAAAAGCTTTAAATATTTAGTTTAAACGTAATTTTGTATCTTTAAAAACGTATATAAAGTCGAAAAGTAGGTTAATTTTATTATAAACTAAAGATAAAATCTATTCTTTAAAGAATACTTATAAACTATTATTAAACTAAAAGTTTTTCTTAAACTCTTAATTTATAAAACGATCTTATAACGTTTAATAAGTAAAGTATATATATAAGTTAATATCGTAAGGTTCGACGTTAAATTACTATCTCTTACTATAGTATTTACTATAAAAATGGAACTAATTTAATTATTATAATCTAAAACTAATTAATAGTAGTAGAAATATCGACCGAGCTAACTATACTTTCCTACGATAACCTCGACTTAATACTAATAAAGGTAGATAATATTCTCAAGTATATTTCCTTCCTCCTTTCTTATAAGTTCTTTAACTCTTCCTCTTTAACTCTAACGTAACTTTTAACTTCTATATAGCTTTTTTATAATATACCTTCTCCGCGGTACTTATCTCGATATACTCTTTCTTAACTAAGCTACGAAGCTAGTTCGTATATCTACTTATCTTCTTTTACTGTTCTTTATCGTTATAAGCGATTTCTTCGAAGGCTATAATTAATAGCCTAAAGGTAACCTTCTTATTAAATACCTTAGCCGGCTTAAGGAAGTAGATTAGAAGAGTTACCTAATTCTACTTACGCCTAAGGACAAAGACCTTAACTTTACGTATAATAGAGTAGTTTATCGCGGCTATAGTTTTAATTAAAGAGTTAGCTTCGTAATAGCTTCGACGTAAAAGGTACTACTTACTAATAGTTTTTGCGATTATTAAATTTAGTCTTTATAATCGGTTAAACTTAGTTAACAAAGGTAATTAAATTAATCGTATAATAAGTCTTTATATATAAGAGAGTTTTAACTAGTAAGTAAGTAGTATATAAAATAGTTTATAGTAGTTAGTTCGAGCGATTAATAAAAGTAGTAGAATTAATCGCTTAGAAATGTAGAGATAAGAAGACTTATAGTGAAGTGGGGTATATAGGCCTACTAGGGACTTATAGCCGGTTGTCGGCCGAGTAGGATTTAAAGCGTTTATTTAATTAAACCTAAGTAGATAGAAGGATAAGTAACTCTAGGAGTAGTCTTCAATTAAGATTAAGATTATTGAACCTTTATTTTGAAGTCTCTTATATAACCTTATTTATAGAACTAATGCCTACTTACTAACTCGTTTAATAGGCTTTATTTGATTAAGCCTTAAGATATTTATCTACCTTAAAACGGAAGCTTAGAGACTCCTAGTTATCTTTCCTTATAATACTTATAACCGTTTCGACTAGTTAGTATATATCTTACTTGTTAGACTTATACGTTTTCTATATATATAGTTGTAATTGGTAAGCTTTATATCTTAGCCCGTTTTTAATAGTAATCTTAGTAAAGGGTTAGCTACTTTAAAATGCTAGTTGGAGAAGTCTTAAAATAGATAGTTATTAGGAAAATATTAGTTTAGTAAATATATTCTTTTCCTATTATTAAATAGAAAGAGGAGTATCGAGATTAGGTTAGAAAAGATTAATTAAAACGTCGCCGATGTATTAGTAGTATAGAGTAGCCGAGTAGACGGAAAGATTCTAAGAGAAGGGTAGCGAAGAAGACGTTATAGCCGATAAAGGTATCTCGAAGATAGGATTTGGAGCCTAGTATTCGAGACCGGTTGCCCTTAATTAAAAGGTCGCTAGAAGAGAAAGTAAAGGGCGAAAAGAGATAAGAATAGCAAAGACTCTAATAGGATAGAACAGATAATTGTAAGAGGATAGTCCGAGGAATAGGATTAATATATAGAAGAAAGAGTAACCTAAGTAAGGAAGCTATAAGTAAGTAAATACGAAGAAGTAGAGATCGGATAGAAGGAGTAAAGATAAAGGAAGTTGCCGAGAAGACTAGTAGCGGAGTAGAAAATTTGGAAAGAGACTATAGAAAAAATCTAAGAAATACCTACAAAATAGCTAAGATATAGACAACTATTATCTAATCGCTACTATTAGTTTAATTATATAATTCTAATTATAGATTCTTCGGATTAAATAAAGTATACGATAAACGTAGGAATATAAGAAGTCTTAGCTATAAGAGTTAAGGTAGGAATTTATTTTAACTATAAAGGTTTCTAAAAATAGCCTTTAAAATAGAGAAAAGAGAAAGAATAGTAACCGTTCGTCGAAATAAACCGTATTAAGTTCTATATTTATAACGACGCTAATAAAAAACTATAGCGATAATACTTAGAAACCGTTAACTAATACTAATATTAAGCTATAAGAGCTTCTAATTAACTAAGAAGATTAATCGTTATACGTTAAAGAGTTAATTATCGCTTCCTTAGAAGAACTAACGCTTCCTCCTACGCTTATAAAGATACCTAAACCGGTAATACGAAAGACTTACGTTTTCGGAAAACGAAAGTAATTATTAGAGAGTAAGTTAGCCGAGTTACCTATAATAGAATAAGAGAAGCTTACGTTTTTTATTTATCGAGATATTAAGAAAGAAGATTATACGTCTAATTTAGAAGAGAGATAAGAACCTAAATAGAACCTAGGGGAATTAGAAGGAGAACTCGAATACGGTAAGAACGTAATGCCTTTCGATATAGGAAATATAGCCTAGTCTAGTAGTTCTTTGGGGATAGAGTTTCCTTCTTAGTATAAGAAGACTCAACTTGAATTTAGTAATAAATTGATTAAGGTAGAACTCGATATTTTAACGTAGCGCTTAACTACTTTGCTTCGCTTAAAGACTAAGTTTAGAGGTTGGAATATTACCGATTATTTTGAACGCTTTAAGGTAGAAGCGAAGGCGTATAACGTTATTAATAGTTTAGGTAAGTAGTTTTTATTAAATACTAACGATAAGTAGTACATAAAAGTAGCTTCTTATATTAAAGAAGAGAAGGATTAGGAAGAAACTAAAGTATTACTAAAGAAGGTATTCGCTTCTAAGGATATTAAGTAGCTCTTAGATCTTTAAGAATAGGTAAAAGATATTATCGATAAAGTCTTCGTCGGAAAAAAACTCTTTAATAATTTGTACGAGATTTAGTATATAGTCGAATAGATCAATTAGCTAGCTTATAGAGCAGCTACGGCTAGAGGATAGATCGAAGATAAGACTAAAGGTTATAGCTTTTGTAAAAAGGTATATTAAGCGCTTTTTGAATCGTAAAAAGATAAAGTAAATACCTATTTCCTTAACTATAATAAAGATATTAAGATTACGACTTAGATCGAGTATTCGATATATCTATTTAAAGCCTTCGAAAAGGCTATAGTAGATATTAATAAAGCTAAGATTAGTTATTCTTATAATAAGAGGGAAGCTATTCGACGAATCGCTAAGAAAAGCCGATATTAAGCTAATTTAGATTTGGATAAGTCTAATAATAAAGAAGAGATAACTAAGTCTAAACGATATTAGAAGTTTAGAAAAGGTAGAGATCGAATTAATTAAAAGAAGGCTAAAGCTAAAACTCGAAGAAGATAAGTATATAATTTAGATTCGAAAAACGATTTCTTTAACTTTAGGATATTATTAGATTCTAGTAAAGATAAGCTCGCAAAATAGACTAGTTGTAAACCTTACAAAGTAACTAAGGCTAAGTAGATAAAGGTTACGAAGTAGATTAATTAAGGAGATACTATAGACTAGCTTATAAACGAAATTAGAAAGCTAAAGATTACGTTCGCTAAGCTTAAACGAGTTCCGTAGATCGTTAATAATATCTTTATTAGATAAATAATATAAACGTTCAATAGCTAAGCTATTAGAGATATTTAGTCTACTCTATTTTCCTAATATTAGGCTTAGTAGTAGAGCTATAGGAACAAATAATCGTATAGTAAGAACTAGTATAAGGATAATACTTAGGGAAGATACTATTAGAAGAACTAGACTCGGTTTAGAGGAAGTATATTGTCTTTTAGCTACTTCTTTTATAGAGTAAAAGGCTACTCGGTTAGGGATTATAATCTATCCCGAAAACTTATAACTAGAGACATCTTCTATTAGTTCCTATAGAAGAACGTTGTATTAGGGTTAGAAAAGCGAGAAAGGTTAAGAAGTATCTTTAAATACTTCGTTCGAGAAAATTACCATAAAAGGTAAAAAGCTTTAATTTTAGCTATAGCTACGGCCGATAATACGCAATAGTAGTAGGGGTACTTAGATACGTACCCTATTTACGAGCTAAAGTTTAGTATACTTCGTAAGTAGTATAATCGAAACGGAGAATACTCGTTAGTAATAGATTTGTATAAAGAGTTCTAAGTTAAAAAAGCCATACGATAAAAAAGAGGGACGCTACTAATACCCTTAAACGTATCTTCGTATATACTTTCTACGATAAAGTTCGTATACGTTAACGGGCCTAAGATCTATTATCGGAAGATATAAGAAGTCTAAGACGGAGAACCTATTATACTTTTAGAACTAGCTTTTAAAAACGAAGTTTTTTCGTTTATAGCCTATTAAGGAGGAATAGATATAATATTTAAGAGATAAGCGATAGACTAAATACCTTAATATATAAGAGTAGAGAAGGTTATCGAAAATACTTATTTATCGATTAAAGAGCTAAATAATAGTAACGAAGAGATAGTAGAACCTATTTACTACCGATTTGATCGCCTAATACGCCTAATATAGATAACTCGTATACGTAAGCTTAGTATTATCTATACGGAGAACGACGAAATCTTATTAGAAGCGAGTAAAAGTTAGAACTACGATAAAGGTTTATTTGAGACTAAGACTTATACGTAGAAGAAAGAAAGTAAACTACCTAAGAAGTCTAAGAAGACTTAAGAAGAAGAGTATCGCTAATTGAACCGACTTAAAGCCTTAATTAAAAGGATATTAGAGTCGATACTTAAGATATTAGTCGAAGAAGCCGTTACCTTAAATAACTAAATAAAGACTTAGGTAATTAATAGGATCCTTAATAGTTCTTTAAATAGAAATACGATCTATATTAATAGTATTAAATCGAATACGCTATTAATTAATCTATCGCCGTAAATAGTAGAAGTTAATATAGCTATTATCTAGTTTGATTACAATAAGATAGTTATCGTTAAAGGTACTAAGCTTTTTAACCTTAAAAACGTAGAATTAATAGAAGAAGTAGTTGAAAATTTTATTATAAAGTTCTTTAAACTATCTTATTACGCTAATAAGGATTACTAGTATAAAGAACTAAGAACTAGATTAACTATTATAATAAGCTTACTAGTTATCTACATATAAGTGGGACCGAATTAATAAGCCGACTATATATAGATTATCTTCGATATAAGAGTAGAAACGAATATTATACTATTAGAGTACGTAAAAACGAATAGCTTTATTATTAAAGACTTAAAGACTCTTATAAAGTCTAAAGGTATCTATATAGAATATATACCGTTCGTTGGTATAGTTGTAGCGAAAGTCTTTATCGTTAGAAGATATATCGAAGTAGAGTTCTTAGTTTTGCCTCGAAGGAACTTTAAGTAATTACTACTTAGAATATCGTTTATCTTTAATACTTAGATAAACTTTTGTTAGAGACTAGATAAGTAAAGTAATAGTATCTTAAAAGCTATATTTATAATCTAAGGGTAAAAGATAGTCGTTACGTATTAAAATAGAGTTATAGCGTTATTAATAGATATAGAGGCTTAGGAGGAGTTTTAGCAATTCTATAAGTCTTTCGTAGTATATTGGAAATAGATGAAATTATCTTACTTAAAAAACTAAGGGCCGGTAGTAATTTAAAGGGAGTCGATACTATTAGCGAAGCTAAGACCCTAATAAGAGAGGAGGATATACCGTTGTATCTAAATTAGGTACGTAGCGAAATACGAGACGGCGAAGTCGTCGAAACCGAATTAATAGAAGAAGACGTAGTAGTACTACTTTTTTACTTCGAATTATACGTTACTACCGTAGCTTTAGTAGCGATCGTAAATTACTAGGGCTACCTTAATCAAAAGGTTAGCTACGTTTATAGATAATATAAGAGAAAGGAAACGCTAATATTCCTTCTAACCGATATTATAAAGGATAGACTCGAAGACTAGTTAAGATATGCCTCTAACAACGGAGAAGAGGTATAAGTATTTACGATATATAAGCGTAAGGCTAATAAAGTATAACTTATTAGAAATACGCTATTAGATAAATCGATACTAGACGGAGACTTAGAATAGAGAGAAAAGGAGTAGAAGAAGGTATAGGAGTATCTATAACCGCTATATCTAGTATATAAAGATTAGGTTACACTATAGTTTAGTACTAATACCTTAGGAGAACGATTAATACTTAAACGTATAGAGAAGCTTAAAGCAAAGGTATTAGAACTTAGATTAGCCGAGTAGGCGCTCTTCCTTTATATACTATCTAATAAGGAAGATATATTAGCTTAAGACTTTTCCTATCTAAAAAGGATAAAGGATTATATAATTCCTCTATAGGTAATCAAAACTATAGCGTACGAAGTATAGTAGTACCCGACTACTAATATTCCTAAAGTATTTTTCCTAATCGCGATTTAGATTGTATAGGAAAGAATTATAAGAGAGGTTATAGAACTAAGCTATAGACTTTACCGAAACCCTTAGTTCTTAGTTAAAAAGAAAGATAGCGAATATAGACTAATAAATAATATACAACGACTTAACGGCGTAATATTACGAAATACAATAATTATTCTAAATACAGAGGAAGTTACGAAGGAATTAGCTATAAATAAGATCTTTTTAGTTATTAACCTATTTTTAAGATATAACTAGGTTATTTTGGATATTAAGAGTTAAGATTTTATAGCCTTTTTAACTTCGTTAGGCTTTTATTAGATATATATATTATCTATAAGAGGAACGAATTTAGTAGCTTAGTTCCTAAGAGTTATATACCGATTATTAAGGCTACTTATTCCCTAGGTATATTATTCCTTTATAAACGATATCGGCGTTAAGGGCTTAGATACGACGTATAATAATAAGGAAATTTCTCTTAGAGTTCGCCGATATATTAAAGAGTATTTAGCTAACGTAGACGTAGTACTATTAAACTTAGAGCTCGGAAAAGCAATAGCTTTTATAGAAAAGTTCTAATAGTACGTTACTAAAGGTACGTTTCTTAGTTACGTATATAATACGAATAGTCGTTCGTCGAATAAAATAAAGATTTTAAAAATCAAAGAATAGACTTTATATAAGTTAATATCTAAAGTTAAGGGATTTCTTAGTATAGTAAATATATATTGTAAAAGAGTACCGAACTTTATACAACTTTAAAAGCTATTAAATCGACTTTTTCGAAAAGGGGTCTAATTCTAATAAGAGGAGGAAGAGTAGACCGCTATAGATACAATAAAAGAGGCTTTTACGTCGCCCCTAATAAAGATGAATATCGACTATATTAGTAATCGTTTAATTATATTAATAGTCGATATTAGCTTAGATAGTTAAAGGGTAATCTTTATCTAAGAAAGAGATAACGGAGAACGCTATCTAGTACAATTTTGTAGTAGAGTATAGATTAACGCGGAACAAAGGTACAACGCTACGAAGAGAGAATATTAGGAACTTTACTTTATATTAAAGGTTTATAAAAAGCTATTATTCGAAGTATACTTCGTTATTAAGACCGACTTTATAGTTTTCGTTTATTAAATAAATAGATCCTTAGATAAGATTCTAAAGGCTAGTTTAATATAGTAAATATTTTGGATTCGTAACTTCGCCTTCGAAGTAAGATATATTAAAGGGAAAAACAACGTTATAGCCGATACTTTATTACGAAAAATACTAAGAGAATTAGATTTGTTAGAGATTACTAACGATAACGAAGTCGATAGTAAAATCGATAAGTAGTTCTACATTATAAAGGTTTACAACGATATTATCGAACTAGATAAATTATACTTCGATAGAGATTAGGAGGAATAATTTAAATAAATAGCTAAGTTCTTAGCTATAGGCTAGAAACCGGAGAATATTTTAAGAGAGAAATTTCGTAAATAGGCTATCTAAGTACGAAAATATATCCTTAAGGATAGTATACTTTGGAAACGATTACCGAACGATAATACTTCGTATACGAGAATTATTAGCAACGCCGAATTGCGTAACGAGTTGATTAATAGAGCTTACAACGAATTTGGCTACAAAGGGCGTAAAATAATATATAAACGCTTTAAGGGAAAATATTAGTAGAATAGAATATATAGAAACTATATTAACGTTATTCGAGTTTACGACGAATACTAGCGATAGGCGGTATAGAGGTATAAAGACAAGTATATATTTACTATACCATTTTAGCCTTTTTGGAAGTTTTACATTAACGTTACTTATATACCTTAGCATCGAAGATATAAGTATCTTATTAATTACCGTTGCGATTTAATAGAGTTCGTTGAGGCTAAGGCCCTAGAAAACTACGACGTTAGATCTATTCTTCGATTTCTAATTAAGTATATTATCTTTAAATACGGTTGCCCCAAGGAAGTAGTCGTTGATAACGGCTTAGAAAATAAGGAGAACGTCGTTGTATTATTAAAGAAACTCGGGACTAATAAAGTATCGATATTAGCCTATAATTCGTTAGCAAATAATATTATTAAAGTAAGCTACTAGTTATTCGCTTCTATAATAGCAAAGTATTATACCTAGTAAGGGAGATTATAAGTTAATTTATTACCTTTCGCGTTATTAGTCGATTAGATAATAATTCGGTTATTTTACGGTTATTTACCCTTTTACCTTATATATAAGTATAACTTAATTCTTCTTTTCGAAAAAGAGACGCTAACTTAGCGGATTATAAACTAGGGAGACGTTAAGTCGTATAATTAACTTATCGCCCTTAGAATAAGGCTCTTATAGTAGAAAGATAAAGACGTAGAAGTAGTAAGAGTAAAGATTACGAAATACTACGCGAATCTTACTACTAGACGAAATAAAAAGGATGTAAATAAACAAAGATTATAGAATACGTAACTCAGGCTAAGAAATATCGTACTCGTATACGATATAAGACGGAAGATCGATATATTAAGAGCTTCGAAACTCAAGTTTTAGTAGTAAAGGTTATTCCGAATATTAACTATTATTAGAAATAATATAGCTAAGTTGGAGGATCTTACGAGAATAGTTTTAGTCGGAATATTCTAACTAAACCGACTAAAGAAGTATATATACGATATAAAGTTTAAGATGTATACTCTAATAGGAGTCGATCTTTTATTCCTAAATCTTACTAAGGACGAGATAAAAATATTGGCTAGTAAAGAAAAATTTAATTAAGATATTACCTTTGATTAGGAAATAGTTAAATAGTTAGATAATATAAAAGACTTTTGTAATATATAAATAGAGATAAGAAAGCTAGTTACAACGATACTTCCGAATAACTTAGAAGTATACCTTCTACGTAAGAACTTATAAGGCTTCGAAATAGTCGATAATAGAGAAGAAGTTACGATAAATAGTTCTCGGATTTTCCTAGCCTAGCGTTTTATTACGTCTTAAGCTACGATCTTTACTCGTAGAGTAAAATTAAGGAAACGACTACACCTTTATAAGAAGAAAGTAAGTATATCTAGCAACAGTTTAATTAAGAACGAAAGTCTAGGGATATAAGAACTAATACCTCTAAATCCCTTACCCTATACTTTTAATTGTATTATATTAAATATTATAGATAGTCTTCTTATATACTTCTTTGTAAATAAGGAAGAGGAATAGTCCTTCCTTAGCTTCTAATATATTACTCGCTTTAAAGGCGACTAAGGATATATATTCAATACCGTTTAATAATATATAATAGTATATTAAGCTCTTATAAGAGGAAATATCCTATTAGCGGTAAGAGTAATTAGAGCTCGGAATACTTCGAAAATTATAGTTCTTTAAAAACGTAAGCTTAATCGAATAAATATACTTATAAAGTAAAAGCGATGGTTAGAAACCATTATACTAATAAGAATTACCATTACTAGGTATATCCTTAAGTTTCTTTATAGAAACAACTTGAATAGACTTGATTCGGAATGCCTAATATACTTACTAATAAGTACTCTAGACAACGGATAGCGAGACGATCCTAAGATAGCTAATCATTGTATAGTAGGAATACGACTTCGAGTTAAGATAGAGCGAACAATTTCTATACTTCTACTACTAGTTGTCTACGCCTTTCTTTGACCTAGATCGAGACGACCTTTTTCATAGTGTAGTATAATAGGTATATTGGATAGTAGCAACTAAACTATTCGGCGACTTTTGTACTAGTAACTTACTTTTAGATATAGAGAATCTAGACGAAGTTAATTAAAGATAGGTAATAGTAAATAACTTTGATAAAGATATTTGGGAAGTATACCTATTAATATTATTACGAAGAAGGTATTAGTACCGTTTTACGTATCTATAATAGCGCAAAGACAACGAATACAACGAATATACTATAAACCGCTATACTTTTTACTAAATAATAGAATAAAAGTTTTGGTTCGCGGATCCGCTAAAATAGATAATACGGCGTAGAGTAAAGAAAGACTAACTTTTAATAATAAGAGTATCGATCGCTAAACTTAAAAAGATTCGTAGATAGTATTTGGGATAGAACTTCCTCGGCTAAGTAGTCTTTGATATCCGAAAGTATCTAAGACTCGGGATATTACTTAAAGAGATAGAACGATAGATCTTAATAATAGATATATAAGAGATATATCTACAATTAGAAATTGGATAAATAACTTTAATATAATAATTTACCTAATTTAATCAAAAAATTACGTTTAGAAGAGATAGATTACTAACGTATATAAAGAAATATAACGAATTAATATAAACGGTAGATTAATTTATATAAGAGCGACTTATACGATTACGACTTATACGATAAAAGGCATTTTAACTATTAGATACGAAAAATTTTAAAATAATATATACGGTACTTATTTAATTATACGATATTAAGTTTTATTTTATTATTAAGTTGTTTATTTATTTATCTTTTAGAAGAGAGATAGTCTTTATCTTTTAAAAGAGGGAGGAGTATAATATTATTAATATCTATCTTAAGAATTAGTTTCGAATAGAAGACTTTTTCGACGACGATTCGAACGATATTATTAATAATAATTAAGACAAAGATAACGAATCTAAGTATAGATATACTTAGTAGAGCTTCGACTTCCTACTAGAGTTTATACGATATCCGTTTCGATAATAAATCTATAAAGACGTTCAACGATATTTTAGGTTTATATTTTTAGTTTCTTAGAAGTTACTATTAGTTACTATTTATATTTATATTTATATTTACCTAAGTTATATTACTATTTAATATTATTATTTTAAAGAAGTTATATTCGTTACCTTTAAAGACTCGTTACTAGTCGAATCTAGTACTATCTAGCTCGAGTAGTAACTTATCTTAAATTAGAGCAAATAACGATTAATATAAAGTTGAAGTTGAATTAGTTTCGGATAGAGGATTTTCTCGACGATAGTTTAAACGATTTTATCGATAAACGGCGATTCAGAGTTTTAAGACTAGTTGAAGATTATTATTATAAAGGGTAGACTTAAGACCTTAGCTACGACTTAGAAGAATAATTTAGATACCGAGACGTACTAATATTAAAGGATATACGGGATATTTATTCGAAGTTATATATAAAGAGATATTATATTTTGACTTAGGTTTTTAGATAATTTTAGATTTATTTTAGATTATAGTTTATAGATCCTTTGATTAATTCTTAAGGGATAGATTAACGAGTTATAATTTAGTCTAAAGGAGGATTATATAAGTTACTAACTAAGACGATACTATATCGAAGGTAAATAGTAAGAAAATAAGGAAGAGTCCGATAAACTAATGAGTTACGAAAACCTAGTTACGATACTAATATAAGAGTAAACTTTAGTTATATTAAGGAACGAGATTATTCGGTAGAATTAGGAGATTAAGAACTTAATTAGAAAGATAAAAGCCTTAAACGATTACCTTAAGGGAAGTAAACTAAGATTATAGGTATTATAATATCTATTTAAATCTAAGAAAGTTAAGAACCTAACTTCACTTTATAAGCTAAAATAACTAGTAGTAAAACGTTGTAAAACGTTTAGCATAGTAACTATAACCGCTAAGAGAGAACTCGAAGCGATTAACTAAGGAAATATTAATAAGAGACGGTCTTAAAACTCTACTATATCTTTAGGAGGTTTTTCGAGTACTCCGATAAGACGACTAAAAGACTATTGAAAAACGAACCGCTCGGCTTACTTATTAATAAAAGGGATAACTAAAGACTTAATCAAAAGAAGGCTAGATAAAGGATAACCTTACTACTAAGGATAAATACACTAATAGCGAAGGAAGATAAGTAGATACTTAGAAGAAGACTAGAGAAAGACGAGTAAGACTTTAAGGACTAGACTAAATAGACGAGATTATATAGTAGAAGCGGCCTAAGTATCATTTGATTAAATTAATACTATAAGATTTAAAGACTAGAGAGATATATTAGATAAAGAACTATATTATAAAAAAGATATCGAAGATTAGTATCGAAACTACGGAAAAGACTCCTTTAGCTTAAACTAATATCGAAGAACTATTCTAGTTCACTTATTATTATAAGACAAGGAGATTACTAAATGCGAAAAGAGTTATTTCTATTTTATATCCTATTCTTATGTTAACTATTCTAAGACTCTAAGACTATAAACCTAATACTATTGCGACTATTAGCCTAGTTAGAACTAAAGGCTCTCTACTAGTACTATAGCCGACCCTAATCTTAAAGTATCGTTTAATTTAGCCTTTCTTAAACTAAGGTAATATAAGCGTTTATAAACGAAATATAAAGGTTAAGAAAAGTATAACGAAGAGCTTTATATTAAATATCTAAGGTACGTACGATATAGTTCTAGTAAGAATCTCGATCTCTTCCCTATAACGGCTCGTTAGCTACCGCTATAGTCTTACGAGGATATAAACGAGGATTACCCTTTTCGAACTAATTAGGGACCTTTATATAATAGATCGTACTAATATCGGAAAGACTATCCTATTTAGTAATACGCAACGTTTCGACTATAGCGTTACCTTCTTTATCGAAAGAATAATAGTAGCTAATAATAGAGAAAACGTAATTAGCGTATTACCCGTTGAAATAGTTAGGAATAGAAATATACTCGATAAAAGGATAGCGAGTATAGATAAAGTCTTAACTAGGAATATCTAGTACGATAGTCGATATATACGTATATTCGTAATACGAGTAAGGTATAGCGTTTTTGTAATTATACGCGGCGATGAAAACGGACCGAAGGCGATTAGTACGAGTCAACTTAGCTATATAAGCGCTAAACGGAGTAGAGTTTAGAATAGTAACTTCGATATCGTAAGGGCGACGGTTAACGAACTTCTTCGAGGTTATAATATTGAGTAGGTTATAATTAGCACCGGAGTATTAGAATAGCTTACGACGTAGATCCGAGTTAGGCTCTAAACGCTAAACGTTATATATAAGCTATACGCTAGGCAAAGGAGAACGAACTAGGAAAACCTTAATTAGATAGAAAAGCTATTAAAGAACGTATTAGAGGATATTAGGACGAGTAACTAATAAAAGGGATTTACGTAGTATAATATAAGGGAAATAGGTATATCGAATTGCCGTTTTATTTGCTTATTAGAATAAACGAACTCCCTAAGGAAATTGATTAAGAAGTTAAATATACGTAAGTATTAAATAGTAATTAGAGGATAATACGTAGAGATAATAGTATAGCTATTATTATAGAGTTGCAGTTAAACTACGCGGCGAGAATATAAAAATGAAGCTATTTTGAGAATAGAGTATAGTAAACGGTTAATTAAAAAGAAAGCTTTAAATAGAAGATATTTTGGAAGGCTAAGCTTATAAAGGTTAGTTATAGAATATAAGGTTAAGGAAGAAGATAAAGGTTAAAAGTAGAAGAGATAGCTAGTAAGTTGGCTAAGAATCCTCTTATAAGATATCAAGGCCTCGAATAGTAATCATCGGTACTTATATTACTTCTAAATCGGGAAGAAAAACTTATAATTAGATAAGGAAACGTTTCTATTGGCTAAAAGTAAAGAATTAAGGGAAAGATAAGGTATAGGAAGTCCTAAGCCTTAACAAATTACCTCTAATTTCTATTTATACTAGAAGAAGAAGAAGCGATTACTACTTTAGGAGGAATTACTAGATCTAAGACCTTTTCCTATACCTCTAAACTTTCCGGCCGACCTATTTTTCTATTTTTTATACTATATAACCTCCTACTCTCTCCCACCTTACCCTTCTTCTAAACTAAACCTTTCCTTTGTACTATACTAAGATAGCTTCTCTTTACGCCGCCTATCGTTGAGAAGCTACCTTTGTTTATTTACGTTTGCCTAAGAACGGGTTAATTAAAACATCGCCGGGTATAGAATACTACCGAGTATTTATCGAAGATCATTAGGACCTAAAAATCGAGTTAAAAGGACTTAGCTTTATTTTTCTATTTCCCTTTTTAAAATATTATTATTAGCCTTATCTACTTTAGCGTCGTTTTGATTATAGTAGATAAAGATTAGAACTACTATAGGTTTAGGTATAGCTACGAGCTACCGTTTAAATTCGATACGTTAGAGTTTCCATTAAAACGAAAGAAGTTTCTCGATAAGCTATTATAAGGCTCGCTAATAAGCCTTAATAAGGGTATATCGAAGTCTAAGTTGTTAGGATTACCGATAATAGATATTAAGTAAAAGTCGTTAAGTACTTTATCTATACTAGGGCTCGGGTACGTAGGTACTTCGAAATCGTAGATACTCCCTCCTTATACGCCTATAGGAATTATACCTATTCTCCCTCTTTAACCTCCTTATACTCCTATAGGAATTACACTTATTTTCTCTATATTTGCCTTATCGAAACGGAGGAATATAGTTACGCTATTCAATTACCGAATCCTATCTAGATTTACTTCCGATCTAATAATAAGAATAGTTAATCTACCTCCTCCTCCGACTTACAAAGTACCTATCTTTAACGTAGGTAATATACTTGTATTACTTAGATACGACTATTTAATATAAGTAATAAATTCGTAGGAAGCTTTTAAGCGAAGTTAGCTAATAGGCGAAAACGATAATGGTTTATATCCCGTTTAGAAGGAAATACTTTATAATAAGGAACGAAGGGCTTAGGCCTTATATAAAGAGCCCGAAGGAGAGATTATTTCGCTTAAAGATATCGATATAAGCGATTACGAACAATTGGAATTATTTAATAAAGGCGTTTTCTCTTATATAAAGTGCTTATTTGTAACTATACCCTTAGGCTCGAACGAGATAGAAGGTATTAAGCACTTCTATTATATAGCTAGATGGCTAGCCTATATTACGCTAAGGATATAAGCGGATTTCGATTAGAGGAATTTGTTCCTATATACTCGAGAATTGCTAAGGGCCTACGACTAGTTTGACTTTAAGGTATAATATATATATACTTATATAGACTACTTATATAGACTATTTAATCTTAAGGGACAACTATTCGTAAGAGATATGTTGAATTATCGTAGCTTTCGAGCTAGGTTAATTCTAGCTTTAAGAGACTTAGTAGCCATAGGTGATATCTTCTTAATTAACGACCTAATAAGGATAGAGTATATAGGATTATATAAGTAGTAAAATTACGGCGACTCTTCTTTACATCGTTACTATTTCCCTAGGACGAAATTTTGGGTTAGTATATAGTATTAGTCGGCCGATAATATATTACAATACGGCGGAGGCGAGTACTATATAGAAATGATTGTAGATTGTATATCTAAGCTATAGATAGTCTAGTTTTTTGATTCATTATACAACGATAAGAATAAGTAGTTTAGTACTTTTAAGTAGTACTTCGAGCTAATCGTACGAGCGATAAGGTTCTAAGATTAGGAGCTTCGTTATATTTAGTACAAAATAGTAGATGTAGTATAGTAGAGAGGAGATTAGGAGTACTCTTTTATTATAATTGAAAGTATCCGCTAAACTTTAATCTTTTAACCCTTAAACGAAGAACTAAAGCCTAGATATTTTAGAGATACCGCCAAACTTAGTATAGATTTATTAGAGGTTACAAAGAAGGATTAAATTAAAGGTATTCGGGCGTAGTTTAGATATCCGAATAAACTTAGAGTTAAACAAAAGAAAGATATTCTAAGCTACCTAGGTAAAGCTTATACGAATAAGTAATATAATCGTATATAAGAACCTAATTAGGTATAGCTTAGTATAGAATTAAAGGAGTAGTAGAAGGCTACCTTAAAGTAATTAAGCTATCTCTATAATAATAGCTTAGAGCTAATCGAGGATAATATAGTCGGACGAAGTAAAAAGAAGAAATAGCCGCGAAGGATTATAGACGTCTTTAAACCTAAACTTTTTATATCTTCGACGGCGGTACGACTATCTAAGCCTATTAAATAATAGCTAATGTCTAATTAAACGGGAGGACGCTTAGATAGCTTTTCTCTAAGACTAAAGGAAGGAAGTATTACTAAAAGTATAAAGAATCTAAGTATAGATAAGCCTTTACGACTAAGCTTTAGCCGTACGACGGCCTAGATACCGCCGTAGTAATCGGACTTTAGTAGCTCGATAATACTAGGGTTAGATGATCAAGTCTATCGATCTAAAAAACGAACGTTCTATTCTAAGTCTTCTTCGCCTTTGTCGGATCTACTTAATAGTTCTCCAATAGATTTGCTCGGAGAAAAGTCGTTAAGTATTAATAAGAAGAATATTCGGGTTCCGATAAAAGGAGGGTTAGTACTAAGTATAAGAAGAGGGTCGATATCGGCCCTACGAAGGAGGTTAGTATAAATACTAACTCGATAATCTATAAGATTATAGTAGATAGAGTAGGCTACCTTAGTTGTTCGACTCCGTCTTAATAAGTAGGCGCTTATAAAGGAGTACCCGTTATATCCAAATTAGGATTAGGTAGGTAAAGACTTTCTAAAAGGGTTATATATCCGCGGCTAGTTTAGTTGGGCTAAATATACGAAAGTTTAGAATAATCCTAACGCCTTAGATCTAACGCCGCTATACGATCTTACGGAATAGTATAAGAAAAAGAAGAAGTGATACGTAGAAAAGATACGAAGGATAGTAAGATAAGGATAGACTTAGATAACTTAGGGTAACGTTACTTTAGATACGAGCGATAATCAAAGGTATATAAGAGTAGGGAGGAGTATACGATCCCTATTTAACGTAGTAATTTGGTATTTAACGGAAGATAGTTTATTATATTACCTACTTCTATAAAGGGGAGTAAAGTGGGGTATATAGGCCTACTAGGGACTTATAGCCGGTTATCGGCTAAGTAGGATTTAAAGCGTTCGTTTAATCAAACCTAAGTAGATAAAAGGATAAACAACTCTAAGAGTAGTCTTCAATTAAGATTAAGACTATTAAACCTTTATTTTGAAGTCTCTTATATAACCTTATCTATAGAACTAATGCCTACTTACCAACTCGTTTAATAGGCTTTATTTAATTAAGCCTTAAGATACTTATTTACCTTAGAGCGGGAGCTTAGGGACTCCTAGTTATCTTTCCCTATAACGCCTATAATCGTCCCGACTAGTTAGTGTATATTTTGCCTATTAGACTTATACGTTTTCTATATGTATAATTGTGACTAGTGAGCTCTGTGCCCTAGCCCGTTTTTATTATATAAGAGACCTAATTAGTAAGTAAGTAGATTTATATATAAGCATTTGTACCCTTCTAAGGTAGCGAGCTTACGTAGCTATAGTTTAGCTAGAATAAAGTTTACGGTTATAACTCGTTCGGTAAAGTTATTAATAAGTTCTAAGTTTACGTATACGAAGTAGTTTCGAAGCTAGGATAAAGGTTACTATGCAAAAATAAGTATAAGTATCTACTTAACTATATATTCTACTATACTTCAAAAAGGCTACCTTTACTTATATAACACTTAGCTAAATACTTTAAAAAAAAGTATATATAAGTTAAAACTTCGAAGATTTATTTTTACTTTATTTTATATTTCTTTAAAGTATTATAAAATCTTTATTTAAAATTATAAAGTTAATCTTATTGTTATTAAAGAATAATAGAAATAATAATAAAAAAAATATTCTAAATCTTTAACTTTTTACTTTATTTTAAATCGAAGTTAAATTATACTATATTTAAAACTATATAAAAGAGTTTCTTAACTACTTATACTATTTCTTTTTTTAAATATAAATATTCTTTTATTTAAATTAATTTAGCTTTTTTTTTTAAATAAAAACTTTTTTAATAAAAATATTAAACTCTTTTTTTAAAAATATTTTAAGTCTAATAATATTAACTTCGTTACTTTTAATATTTAAAAGTTTCTTAATATAACTTATTAATTATCGTATTATTTAACTTTCTATTTCGAAAGAGTTAAAGATAGCTTTTCTTTTACTATTTTTAACTTATTTTGAGTTCGAAGTTATCGCTACTTTTCTTATCGTATCTCCTAAGTAATTATAAAGAGAAGAATAAAAAATATAAAGAACCTCGCTATACGAATCTATTCGACTAAGTAGAAAGTACGATAAAAGTCTAATATAATAATAGTATACGATTATATATTAAAGTTTTAATATACTATTTAACTTATTCTTAAAGAGGAAAGAGATAAGAATAAGAAAGTAGGTAAATTAGACTCCTTAAAATACGAAGTAGCTTTATTACCCTATACTAAGCCTATATTAGCTAAGTACTAAAGCTAGACTACGTTAATTACTAATCTTAGCGATAATCTTACTATTAATCCTTTATTATAATTATCTCTCCCTTATATATAGTTATCTTTAACTACAATTAGATTCCTTAATTCCTTATAGTCTTATCCAAAGTCTATTATTATTACTTACCTAATACGATAACGTTTTAGTTAACTCTTAAATTAGTAAAATTACCGAATTTTCTAGCTAAACGAAGTTAAAATTTAACTAATTATTCTAACTAGTTATAGTAACGTTAAAGTCTTATAAGACTTCGCTTCGAAGTAAATATACCTTCCTTTTATATAATAATCGTATTCTATTAATAATAAAGGCTTAGTATATAAGCTACCTAAATTAGAATAAAATTAGAATTCCGAGTAATCTTTAATCTTCCTCTATTTTCTTCCTTAAGCCTTTTACTACGATTATCTTATACCTTATATTAACTTTAGCTCGCTTATACTCTACTTCTAATACTTTTATCTTCTATAAGCCGCTATCTTATTATATCTTCGTCGAGGATATAAGTCGATACTCCTCTAAAGTAAAATTGTTTTATCTCCGCTTTAAATAAAAAGTAGCCTTTAGCGGCCAACCTATATATATCTTTTAATTCGTATATAAGCTACTTTTACTCTTTTACTCGTTATAACTATCTAAACCTACTAGCTAATTATTTTAAATATAAATCTTCTATCTTATTTTATATTTAAAATATATAAACGAATCGAAGTTATTAATACTATTCTAGTAAATATTATAATCCGATAAGTAACTTTTCTCCTATTAAATATCTAATTCGTAAGTAATATAAGCTAAGCTAACTAGACGTTATAAGTCCCTCTAAGTATAACTAATAATTAATATACTCTTTACTAAACTAATAAACGAATTGCTTATATATAAAAAACCAATTACCGTAATAAATACTACGTTCCCTACTTATACCGTAACCGAATTAGTATTACGTACTATTACTAATTATATACGTTCGTAGTAGCTTAAATATAATATACAAAGAATTAGTAGATTTTAAACTCAAAGAGCTATAGTACTATTATTACTTTAGTAAATAACCTTAATACGTACGTAATATTAAGATATTCTAAACTAACTTAATATTAAATAAAGTACTTTCGTATAATATAACTAATATTACAATAAACGTCTACTCTTATAAGCGATTATAAGTAAATAAGCTATAACTACGAATTTAATAAGAAGAGATCTAAAGTATATAATTTTTATAGTAAAAGAAAAACGGTTCTAAGATAAAATATATAAAGTTATTATTAATAGTTTAGAAGTAAATAATAATAGGGACTACGATATTTATAATTAAGCTTAGAAGTAAAAAGTATAAAACAAATTCCCTTAAAATCTATTATACCTTTAAAGTAAATATCTCGTAAAGGTAATCTAAAGATTAGGCGATATTAGTACTTTTAATATTTAAGTACTTTTTAGTAATCTCTCTTTTAAAATAAAAGTCTCTTTTTATAAATAAAAGTCTTTATCCTACTTATTTAAAACTACTATACCTAATTTAACAGTAGTCTTAACCCTAATCGAATATATTATCCTATAACTTTAAATCTTCCGAAATCGACTTCGTTTCCTTTTAAATACTAAAGTATTCTTAATACTAAATTCTATAGCTAAGAGTTATATTTAGTTTAATACCTTAATAATAGCTTTCTTATACTTAGCTACTACTAATAAGGCTTATATATTAGTTTCGTTTACCTATTAATTATACTTAAACGGCTAACCTTTCTATTTTACTAAGAAGTATATTTTGCTATCGATTTAATACTTATCTTTAACTTCTTTTATAACTTAAAGATTATTATTTTCTAATTCTAATATTTATAAGTAATCCTTAAGATAATCTCTTTTACGAATAGTTTATAACTTTAATAAACTTATTAAGAATATATTATATAATTAGCTATATTATTTAAGTACGCTAAGGTAATATACTTATATCTTAACGATATCTAATACCTAGAAAAGCTTTATAAACTTAAATACTAACTTCTTATTCGACATTTTAAACTTCAAATTCTTAGTAGATAATCTTACTAAATTTCCTTTTAAGAACTATATTAGTATATACCTTTTATTATAGTATTCTACTTATTTTATAATTACTTAATACTACTAATCTTATAAGTTTATCTTTAAAACTTATAATTTCTTAAAGCGATTTATTACTATTAATATTCTTCTTCGAGAAAAATTATTCTTAATCTAAATATATAGCTCTAATATATAACTTATAAACGCTTCGCTCGAAGATATACTAATTATAGTATTCTAAGTGTTATTATATATAAACTACGTTATTTTTAAGAACGTAGCTTAAATTAATTAGTAGAAGTTGGTAAATAAATATAAATAGTACTCTAAAGTTTAGTTTATCTACTTTATTTAGCTATTAGTTTAAAGGTAGAATACTATTAAGAATCGTCGTTTAATATAGCTATAGTAATATAAGTTAGACTAAAACTAACTTATAAATACTAAACCCTTATCCGATATAATACTATTCGAGGCGCTAAACTATAATTCTACTTCGTTATAAAAGACTTTTACAAAGTTAGCCAAAGTAAAGGTAATTAAAGTAGCTAAGAAAGTAATATACTTAGTATATGGATTTACGATAATTAATATTATATCTACGATCTAGCTTTAATATTAAATCGGCCTAAACTTAGTAATAAAGTCTATTACTAACTCTTAAAAGAAGCCTTAGAGGATTAGTAAGGAAACTAACTAACTATACGGCTTATATTACTTCGCCGTTATTCCCTAATAAATATTATACTACTATATATACTTATAAACGTTTACTTAAAGTTTTACCTAATAAAATTTCCGTTATAATAACTCTATAGTATAAGTAATATTAAAGTATCCTATTAACGAATCGTCGTAGTATAATTTTAGAAGCTTTTAACGAAATAACTTCGACTTTAAAATATATAGTCGACCTTTATACTATAGTATTTTTTTTAAGCTAACCGACTAAAGCCTAAAGGTACTCTTAGCTTTAAACGACTACGTTTTCGCCTTAATCTACTACGTATTAGTATCTAATATTTATAGCTTTCGGATCAAAATACGTAGATTTTCGGTAAGTTCTTCTTAAATCGCTTATTCGAAGATATAAGTAGCTATTACTATAGCTTATAAGATAAACTATTCTTAAATAAGCTTTAGATTCTAATCCTACCTATTCTACTTATAGTCTTAAACGTCTCTAAATTTATTATTTATAAATTCGAATATAAAATCAAAATCGCTAAGGGAATATATATTATAATCTAACTCCTTTTCGACTTTAGTATATACCGAATCTTATTCTTAAACGCTCTTTATTAGTATTTTCCGTTATAATAGCGTAAATAGTTTAATTCGAGATAATATCTCT
The DNA here is from genome assembly GCA_001879275.1 of Coniochaeta ligniaria NRRL 30616. Classification (NCBI taxonomy): domain Eukaryota; kingdom Fungi; phylum Ascomycota; class Sordariomycetes; order Coniochaetales; family Coniochaetaceae; genus Coniochaeta; species Coniochaeta ligniaria. The sequence goes on from KV875103.1 coordinate 1,006,583, forward strand.
TATTCGTAATTAAACTATTTCGACGATATATTAGTAAAGTTTAACTTCTTTATACGATATTTAATTATAAATTTAAAAGATACTAAATATATATATTATTAAACTTCTCTCTTATTTAATTTAATTTACCTTATAAAAGTCTATAAGTTAAAGTAATTCGAAAATATTTTAATTATAAAATAATTATTTTCTAAATAATATTTCTAATATTTAAATAATTCTACGATAGTAAATAGCTTTTAATCTAAAATATTATAATTAATCTTAGTTTTATAGAATTTCTTCGACTAAAATACTATTAAATACTAAACGTTTTTCTCGTCGAATTATAATAAGATCTTAAATATTATATATTAGGATATATTAGTCTCGATATATATATAAAGTTAAAAGTTGAAATACTTTAATAGAAGAGTTTATTAGAAAATAGTCTTAAAAGCCTAAAATACTTTTCTTTTAGTTACTTTTAAAATTACTAATCTTAGCTTTTCTTTTTATTAGCTTTTTTTTATAAAAAACGTTAGTAGAATAATTACTTTAAAATAGTTTTTAATAAAATAACGATAAAAATTATAAAACCTTAAGAATTATTATACTTTATAATAATTAGTAAGTTCTAACTATAATATAATAGTATCGATTTGCTTAAAATCTATAAATACTCTACTATTAGATATAATATATCTTAAGAACTCTATATAATCTTAAAAGAAGAAATATTTACTTAGGTTAGTAAATAGTTTAATACTACGAAGCCGATTAAAAACTTATTTAACGTACTTTATATATAAATCGTAGTCGTCGAAGTAAATTAAAATATTATTAAAGTAGATAATATAAAAGTCGTCTAATAACCTATATAAATAGAGATAAATATAGTTTTAAAACGTAGCGAAAATATTAATTAATTCGAAAAGTATAACTAAATATTTATAGTAACTATAATGAATATAAAACGCTATCTTCTATTTATTTTCTTCCTTTATACGAATATAGTAATATATTTCTTTAATATTAATCTTAATAAAATATTTAAAGCTTTAAACTTAATTTAAAATCTCTAAGATTAACGGAAACGAATATTAGTTCTATATTATAACCTTATTAAGGTTATAGTAATCGATATAAAATCGAAGCGTATTATCTTTCTTTAATATAAACAAAATAGGAAACTTTATAAAAGATTTAAATAAGTAAATATACTTACTCTATAAATTCTCGTCTAAGTATTATTATAGTACTATTAACTCTTTTTAAGATAAAAAGTAAATAAGCTTATATAGAAATTATTTACCTTCGAATAAGTTAATAGTATAGTCGGTCTCTTTCGATTAAAGGAGAATAGATATACTTTTTACCTTAAATATATCCTCTTATTCTTTTAATATAGCGAAAAAGCGTTTTACCTTCGATATTATCTCTTCTTCGTTAACAAATAGTATTAGTTTTAAGATAAAAACTACTACGAAAACCTTAGCTTAATTTTAAACTACTCGATAGAATCTTTATTCGATTAAGATTTAAAACGAAATAGTATTATATTCGAACTATTACCGCTTTTATTATACTAATAAATAGATCCGAAGATCTTTTATAATAGTTATAAATAATAAAACTAGATTCTTTTCTAATCGAATATCTTAATCGATACTAATATAAAATCGTATTACCTTCTTTATAAATCTTTATAAATCTATAAAAGTAAGCGATACTTTTTATACTTCGTAAATAGTAATAGTTAAGTAGTTAGTAGCCTTTATTATTAAAGCTAATATATTAGCTAATTAAAGGTAGTATTCTTTAGCGAACTATATACTTACTAAGTCTACTTCGACGTCGTTATCGAAATCTATATATATTTCGAATATATAACGAATATAGACTTAAATAAGAATATAAAATCGATATATTATATCTACTTAAGTCGTAGTAAACGAAGTAGTAGAATTTACTTCTTTACTTTAACTTTTAAAGACTAAGATTATATTCGTTTCTTCGACGATCTAAACTAAGTTCTTCTAATAGACTAAGTCTTTACTAACTCTAAATAATTAAGAATAAAATAGTCTTTACTACTATAATAGTAATAAATACGTAGTTTACCGTTAAACCTTATAGGGTTATTAGCGAAGGATTTTCCTTAAGACGTAGAAAAAGTACTTCGGCCTTAAATCGAACTTTGATAAGTACTTCGACTATAATTAATCCCTTATCCTCGGAATATACCTTTAGTTCGGAGATACTTCGTTTCTTAGTAATTACTACTAGTCCTTCTATACTACGTTTAATATAACGAATACTTATCTAAAATTTAGACGCCTATTGTACTATAAAAGCTACTATTCTATTTCTAATATAAAAGAGATCTATTATTATATCTTAGATATAGTCTTTTAAATAAGGTTAGAGCTTCGCTAAATAAGTATTAACTTACTCTTCTTCTAATTTCTATTCGAAATAGTCCTCTAAAGAGTCTAAATAAGCGTCGAAAACTTTAAGTATCTAATTTAAGCGTTATTTCGTATCTTCTAAAACGTACGTAAAGTCGAAAAGTAGATTATCCTTATTATAAACTAGAGATATGGTTGTAACTCGTTCGGTGAGGCTGTTAATGAGTTCTAGGCTTGCGTATGCGAGGGTTTCGAAGCTGGGATGAAGGTTACTGTGCGAAAATAGGTGTAGGTATCCACCTGACTGTGTATTCTATTATGCTCCAAAAAGGCCGCCCTTACTCACGCAGCGCTTAGCTAAATACTCTAAATAAACTAGAGATAAAATCTACTCTTTAAAGAATACTTATAAACTATCGTCGAATCGAAGATCTTTCTTAAACTTTTAATCTATAAGACGATTTTACTAAACTTAATAAGTAAAGTATATATAAGTTAAGGCTTTAAAGACTCGTTTCTATTCTATTTTGTACTTCTTCGAAGTATCGCGAAATCCTTACTTAAGACTACGAAGCTAATTTTACTGTTATTAAAAGGTAGTAGAAGTAGTAAAAAGAAAGATATTCCGAATCTTTAACTCTTTATTCTACTCTAAATCGAAATCGGATTATACTATACCTAAAGCTATATCGAAGAGCTCTTTAGCTACTTATACTATCTCTTTCTTTAAACGTAGATATTCCTTTATTCGAGCTAACTTAGCCTTTTTTTAAATAAAGATTTCCTTAATAGGAGTATTTAACTCTTCTTTTAAAAGTATTCTAAACCTAATAATATTAACTTCGTCGCTTTTAATATTTAAAAGTTTTTTAATACGGCTCGTAGACTATTACGCTATTTAACTCTTTATTTCGAAAGAACTAAAGATAGCTTTTCTTTTACTATTCTTAACCTATTTCGAATTCGAAGCTAAAGTAGCTTTTTTTATCATATCTTTTAAATAGTTATAAAGAGAAGAATAAGAAATATAAAGAATCCTATTATACGAATCTACTCGATTAAATAGAAGGTATAATAAAAGTCTAATATAATAGTAGTATATAATTATATATTAAAGTTCTAATATACTACTTAACCTATTCTTAAAGAGGGAAGAGGATAAGAATAGAAAAGTAGGTAAACTAAACTCCTTAAAATATAGGGTAGCTCTATTACCTCGTACTAAGCCTACATCGGCTAAGTACTAGAGCCGAACCGCGTTAACTACTAATCTTAGCGACAATTTTACTATTAATCCTTCGTTACAAATTATTACGATTTAGAATTAATACTTTGAAGTACGAAAAGTTTCATCTATTAAAGCTATATATTTAGTTTCCTCCTAACTCTTCGCTTCTAATTAATTAATTCCTATACTAATTAAAAGCTTAGGAAGTAAATTTCATTTGTTCTCGTTTATTAGAGAATCTCGCTCTTTTTCGCTTTTATTAGCCACGAGAATTTAGAATACAGCGCTTTTATTAGCTGCGAGAACTTGGAATACGGCGCTCTTATTAGCCGCGAGAACTTAGAATACGTTGCTCTTATTAGCTAGAAGCTAGCTCCTCGGCTAGCTAGGAGCTAGCTCTAATACTAGCTGCGAGTAAGCTCTTCGGCTAGCTAAGAGCTAGCTCTAATACTAGCTACGAGTAAGCTCCTCGGCTAGCTACGAGCTAGCTGTAATACTAGCTGCGAGTAAGCTCCTCGGCTAGCTGCGAGCTAGCTTTAATACTAGCTGCGAGTAAGCTCCTTGGCTAGCTGTGAGCTAGTTGCAATACTAGCTACGAGTAAGCTCCTCAGCTAGCTAGAAGCTAGTTGTAATACTAGCTACGAGTAAGCTCCTCAGCTAGCTAGAAGCTAGTTGTAATACTAGCTACGAGTAAGCTCCTCGGCTAGCTAGGAGCTAGCTACAATACTAGCTACGAGTAAGCTCTTCGGCTAGCTAGGAGCTAGCTGCAATACTAGCTACGAGTAAGCTCTACGGCTAGCTAAAAGCTAGCTCTAAGTGCAGCTCTACGGCTAGCTGCGAGCTAGCTGCAATACTAGCTGCGAGTAAGCTCTTCGGCTAGCTGCGAGCCAGTTGCAATACTAGCTGCGA